>JAMXBD010000391.1:0-600000 GCA_024138025.1 Combretum micranthum | reverse complement strand
TGTCACCATTGGAATGCGTCCACTGACTCAACTGGTCGTCGACACTTGATTCATGGGAAAGCTGATATTTGTTTTGTGTTGGCGTGTAGAAGTAAAAAGGAAGCCATAGCAATCCTTTCGTTTGTCTCGAGCAGTGGAACCCTACGATAATTGTTAATGTATGTGGGTTACTTATCCTATGTGTGTAAAATTACAATCAATCTGCTTGTTTTTTCATCTAAATGTCTATGGAACATTTCTCCAACTAGCTTTGTTTGTTGTCGACAACAGCGGTAGAAGTAGTGTTGTGATTTATCAACTCCTTAAATAATTCTTTAATATGATTTTGATGTAAATAGATAATTTGTTTAAATGCCTATATGAGTTTATATTCTTGAACAGATGTTTGCCTCTGACCCTCTAATCTATCCTTTGAGATGGCTTCTGACTTACCCTCTAGTTCTATTTGGATTTTGCGAAAAAAAGGTACGTGGTGGCATGCTTGTTGCATGTTAAGATAGGCATTAAGAATGAATTAATACTTAATGACGACCTAATAATTGAGTCTTGCTTATACTTGTGTCGTTTGATCTAGTCCAGGAAGCAACAACCTTGTTTGGAGCTTGGCATAGTAGTTAGGCGCTTAGGTCACCCCCTACTATGATGCAATGGTATGCCATGATGTAATGATAATTCATAAGTGGCTCGGTGGGTAGCTGATAGGAAAAACGGTGTCAACGTAACATCTTTCTTGAGCGGAGGGATGTAATATAGTACAGCTCACATTATGGGACCGACTGAGCAGTATTATATTATGACCTATGATGAGTAAAGTTGTGCGACGGTTGTGAATCCTATATAAAGCTATTTTCTTTTTTTCAGTTAGCTACAAGAAATATAAGTATTTAGACTGCTTCTATTAACCCCTTGAGCAGCTGCTATTACTCAGAATCTCCAAATTTCCAGAGATTGTTTCAAAGTGTGAGTGCTCCAGTATTCCTTGTTTTACATTAAATTAAAGCTAATAACATGTTGTTCCATGCATTGCATTAGTTTAAGCATGTGTGTCATCTCATGTAAGCTTGTGTTACTATTGTACTGGGGCTTCAACTCATTGTTCTTTTCTTTCAAGGGGTTCATTAGATGATGATGTTTGCTTTGGGTGTATGGGATGACTTGAGGGAATATTTTTGAAAAACAAGACGAGTTAGGATCGTTGGATTTTATTTTATTTTGTTTCAAAACTGGATTTATTTTTTTGGGACTTATAATATTTTTTAAGGGCTTTCTTTGTAATAAACTTTTAAAGCATTGTTTTACCACCATAAAAGGTATGAGAGATATGGTTTTGTTTATGGAAATCCACTCATGCGAGTAGATTATGAAATGTTTTCGTAAAGTTTATTATACTGTTATAAATTTAGTTGTTTCCAAAATCTAATTAAATGATTTTAAAATTTAAAACCGACTAGCAAATATTCACAATAAACACATCTATTAAGGAAGCCTATGCGTGTAATACATAAAGTATGATACATGGTATTGCACACGCCTTGATGAAATTTCGGGGCGTTACAAGGTCATGCACCAACACATTTAACTAGAAAATATAAAAAGGGGATAGCATTAAAATTTCAACGCGTTTATAAAGCACAAAATACCCAACTACCTTCATCCCACTTTTTTTTTTAAGAAAAAAATAAATAATTGAATATTTATTTATAATCCTATCTCGAATTTTCCTTTTAAGTTAAGCATAGAGTAATTAATAATTTTTGTTACATAATCATACAAAGAACTACAATTGTTGCATTAGTTTATCAAAAGATATATAATTATCTTATATCACTCCCTTACCCAAAATAATCTTCATGTTTTATGGATATGTCCTATAAAAAAGTCAATCATATCATATAATTTTCCAATCTACAAGAGGAGTTGTCGCCTTATCAAGATGTACATATAGTGATTGAGTGTTATAGTATCCTATGTGCAAGAAGGCTAAGTTTGAGTAAGAACCTATGTTTTTATAATTATCACTTCATATTCCTATCTATCCATTAAAAGATATCAGTATGGTCTTTATACTAAATTTCCTAGATTTCAAGAGGAGAGGATCGTACCATGTTTATAGTAGACAAGTATAACAAAATGTCTCATTTTATTTCCTATTTGAAATGATCTAAACACCACTCATAAAATTTAAAATTCCAATATAACAACTAAAAAATAATTAGGAATTTAAACTGAGGGAATAGGCAAAATTAATTAGTAAGTTAACTAAAAAAAATTTAAAGTTACTTTGATTAATGGTTCTAGGTTAGTAAAATCTAAATAAAACCTAATAGAGATGGAGGGTTAAGATTGCACCACAGTCTAGATAGAAAACCTACAAACCCTAGACCCTATCCTACTAGCCCCTATATAAATACTCCTCATCTTTCTATCCTTTGTTTAGAAAACCTACTAATACCCTAAGATGAGATTCCCTAGACCCTAGCATTCACTTAATGTTAATTAAATAAGATTAAAAAATGATTAATACTAATAAGCTAAGATTACCTACTTCATCATAGGAAATGAGGACAATCAAGGCAAACTAGAAGAAGGAGGAGAACAACAAACTCAGTGAAATTCATAAGGTAAGTTTGAGGTCTTCAAGCGGTGAAATGTAATGTTTATAGTGTTTTAAGTGTAAAACCTGACTTGGGTGTGTTGGTATGTAATGGAAATAGCAAAGAGATTAAGTTTGAAGGAGTTTTGAGCCTTGGAGTGCCACTCACAACTGAAACAACAAGGTAAGACCTAGAACAAAACTCTTAATATTATAAGAATACAATGGTAGAGAGATGAGACAAATCTGACAATGAAAGAATGAAGAATAAACATATCCCAAGTTGAAATTTTGATGGAGATTGACTTTGAGAATAAATAAATATTATTATATGTTTAAAACTATGGATGAAATAATAGAGTGAATATAAGGTTTGATGTTATTGATGTTAGAGTTGTTGAATGAAGAGTTTATAATGGAAGTTTTGAAAACTTCAGAGAAACTATGATAAAGTTGGTGGTTACTATCAAAACTAGATATTTTGAGCTTTCAACTTCAATTAATTGTGCTTTAACAAGATGAGAGATGAAAATAGACGAGACTAGGCATGAACATGACCATCTGACACTTTTAAGATCCCCGAAAGTTGCTTCAAAACATGTTTTCAATAAAAAATCAAGTTTGAGTATGAAATACCACAAACCTAGAAGAACATGACAAGTACATGAGGTTACTATCAAAACTAGATATTTTGAGCTTTCAACTTCAATTAATTGTGCTTTACAAGATGAGAGATGAAAATAGACGAGACTAGGCATGAACATGACCATCTGACACTTTTAAGATCCCCGAAAGTTGCTTCAAAACATGTTTTCAATAAAAAATCAAGTTTGAGTATGAAATACCACAAACCTAGAAGAACATGACAAGTACATGAGGTCATGTACCTGCCTGTGTTCCTCTTTAACCTTCAAAACTCAAAGAGGCGGATTTTCCAAAAAAACATGGCAAGTACACAAGGTCATGTACCTACTTGTGTTTCTCACAGACTTCAAAACTCGAAGAATCGAGTTTTCCTAGAAGAATAAGGCAAGTACACAAGGTCGTGTACCTACTCATGTTTCTCTCTGGTCTTAAACCCAACCAACCCCAAAAGGACACGAGATAATACATTGACCCATGTACTACTTGTGTTCCTCTCTTATCTTATACACTTTCAGTCCTTGAACAACATGGGGAATATAGGGTCTAGTGTATTATCCCGTATACCTTTCTGACCCTAAACCGAAGAGGTCCACAGCCAAAACACTACTAAAACATCCACTCGTGTAAAAGAACACGGGATAATACATGTACCAATGTACTACTCGTGAAGACATGAAGTTTATTTTAATTAAGAAAATGTGATGAGACTTTCCCTAATTAAAAAAAAAAAAGGAAAGATTTGAGGAATTAAGATAAGGTTGGAGGTGATGGTTCCCTCATGATGGATGGGAAGAGAAGATGATATGTTTTTGTCTTGCTATGCTCGAATGGATATTAATAAGATTCAGAGAAACAACAAGGGTTTTATTCATGTCGGTCTTGCTTAGAATATTCCATCTTGACATGATATAAGATGGTACACCTATATGTAATGCATGGGATGAAATTACAAATGGATTTTATTACATATCATATGTTGGGAACTTTTGATATTCAAGTTATTTCATAGGAAAATTGATTTGATATGCAGGGTTTAGAGGATTTTTTCAAGAGATATTAAAGATAACAAAAGGAAGATTTGTCTCTATATCTATATATATAGATATATAAAAGATGTGATATCTTGGAGTGATCTTAACGAAATCTCCTAAATCAAATTCAAGCTGAGATATTTCTAGTATAGCACAATAATCAACAATTTTCAAGATTTGAAGTGATAAGATCCATATTGACTTTTATTGTTGTTGCCTATTGGTAACCATGAGACGAGAATGTGATACATCAAATATTCTGTTTGTTACATGCTCCATCTCCAATCTACATCTGGAATTAGGATATTGAATCTCTATAGCAAAATGTAATACAATACGAAATGTGGATATTAGAAAAAGTACAATATTATGGCCAAGGATTTGTATTTTACGAGATAAAGTAAAAATAAATAAATAAATAAAGAAAAGAAAATAGTGTCACATGTATAAATATATATGGAACTACTTGAAAGGAGGCGCAGTTACCAAGAACTTGGCATACTCTATGATAATGAATCATGTTGCTTGTGATAGTATACATGAAGCCAACTCCCAGACAATACGAGGGACATTCCTAATATCATGTTGAGTGACTCTGAGAGGGAGCTTTCCACTCATTAGCACATACTTTCACATTAATGAGAAATTAGCATATAGAAACGTATGATGATTATGCAATCCAAAACATGCAAGAAAAAAAGAAGAATGATCATTTTTTCCCTGAAGTACTTAGTTCATGACATCTATTTATTATCAAGAAAAGTTGTCACACAACTTCCTTGCTTGCTTTTGACTATTTTACTATTACGATGGGGTCCAATGAGCATATATAGAGTTATATATTCCTAATATAGATATTAGATGATTTGATGAAGGAAAGATCACTTAGAGGAACATATCATTCAAAGAAATATAAGGCGATGTGCACAACTAGAGTAATGCTGCGAGTCTGCACACTATAATATAACTATATATAATGGAGTTAGTTGTAGTGCTAGCACTTGACTTTTTACTCAACGACGCAACCACAACAAGTGGATTCTTCAACTCTGTAAAAGCATTTAGCAATATTTCGCGCAGAGTATTTGTCAAAGGATGCACAAATGCAGTAATGCCCTAAATACTTGAACTTCATCTAAAGAATTTGGTCAGGGGAAAAATGTAATTGGATTTGAAATTATATATGTCATAATTTATTTATCTTTGCTTGACTTGTAGGCTGAGTGATAAGACCCAGTGAGTTTGGTCCTTTATTAAGATGACTTGAGGAGATTAGGCTTGGTAGGTTTAGAATAGAGATTGTTGGACCGATCCGTGCAACCAACCTTTCTTAAGTAGGCTCATGCACACAAGATATGACTATTGGCCTTGGCCTATGAGGAACTCATTTAAGATAATCATGAATTGCGCTTACTTCATCCATCCGTCAATCACTAAAGTAACCTGATGGTTGTCATTTATGTCAAGTGCCTATAAATAATCAGTTACTCCTCCTCATTTCAAGCTTTTAGAGAGAAAGACAAAAAAAAATTCTATAAAGAAGGCTCTCTTCAATAAGATCAAACAAGGTGACTTAGGTGATTTCTATCTCAATTGCTCAAGAACTGTAAGGTTGATGTGTGAGGTCTACTTAAGCTCCCTTATCTATCATTTGTGCATTTGAGAAACTAAGATTACCTGTTCTCCTCTCTGTTATTCTCTACAAGCCATTCTATCATCAAGTGTCATTCACAATAGTACTCAAAATCACGTGCCAAGCACGAGATCCACGTGACACGTGCATAATCACCCTAAGAAGAACCCTGCATCTACAATTTCAAAGTCAAGTAAGAAAGCCATGATATGAATATTTTTTCCTGTAGATTTGTATTTATAATAATTAGAATGCAGTTGATATGGTTTGATTTTAAGTACATCTTTCTAAGTGGTGGAAACTAAAAATAAGTTTTACATGCAATATGTATGATACATATAAGCATGTTCTTAACCATTACAAATGCATCTTTATTTGTTCTTGTATGCAAACATATATATATATATATTATTTGTAAGCATCATATATCATAATATTTATACTTTGTTTAAACTTACATGTAAACATCTTTTTTTTTTTTTTCTTTAAGTAAACATCACATATTGTAGCTTTTCCTTCATTTGCATCGGAAAAATATTCAATGCATAACATACAATATGTATACATACATGTGGTGAATAACTACCAATTATATTTAACGCATAGATGAAGTGGTGCAGTGTCTAAAATAAGAACCACATATACAATCATGTATCAAAAAATCATTTGATAGTTATACATATCAAAATGGTATGTAATACGCATCGAAGGTTTTCTAGTTTGTACCATGTGATCCCATTGGAAAAATTCCATCCGCACTGGATCAGTCCCATGATTGAGAATAACTCATTAAATAACATAATTATCGGAGGATTAATTAAATGGTGATTGGCGAACTCTCACATCCTAGGCATGTTAGCATAAGAGTTTCTTGATCACTGTTACGATGTAATACAAATAAAGCAGTTTAATTTCAAAAACTATTCATCGAGATGGGTATCTCCATTCTCTTGACGCTTGTGGTAGGTGCTAGTTCCTATAGTCTTACACATGGTATCATCTTTCAAGTTCTAAAGTTGTGGCTATGACTTCGGCACCAAACTGAATTGGCTCGGACCCGACAGGTCATGTATCTGGTAAAGTTTGATCTAGAATTGGTCTAGGTCTTGAACAGAACGGACCGGTCCAGACTCTCCACTGTTTCATGAGATAGACCTAGTTCCTACTTAGGTCTAGGTGTGAAAACAAGCGCTTCGGTCGAAGTTCAAAAGCAGCATGGAATTGGTAAGTCATGTTCCGAGAAGGCTAAAATCGTGGAACTAAGACTTCTCTTGCAAAAGTCGGTCTCAAGCTGGTTCTAAGAACTGGCAATCCCAATCTACAAAGTCGCACTTAGTGAATTGTTTAACCCAACGTACAAGATAATTTTTGAGCATTTACCAATTTAAGGAAATATCAAAGGCATTTTTGTACTATAAATGAAAAGTTGATTTTGATTAAACAATCCAGGATCATTTTTTTTTTCTTTACTTTTCTTTACAATAAGTCCTAAATCAAATTCCAATTCAAAATTCCAAACAAATAAAAAACCGTGAGTTAGGCTTTACACTTTTTATCAAGCTAGTCAATAAAACTGGGGAAAATTCAACGGTCTCATCACGAATACAAGGACCAATCCCATTATATCGATAAACGATCTAGATCTTTTTCAACCATGGTTGATTGAAGCTCCTTAAACTTTTTTACACAAATTTCTTTCATAATCAATTTAATTTTGATATCAATAGTAGCAAGATCCAGTGATAGGATGTAGAAATCCCCTAAAACAAAAACTAAAATCAAATAGTAAATCCATTATTTGAAAGAAATGTAACTATTGTGGTGTAGCTATGAGATTAAAATGATTCTTTAAACAAGAGCAATGTATCAAGCTTTATTTGAAAGAAAGTACAGGGTGTAGTGACCATTTCACCCTAAAGGACTGTACCAATTACCAATTAGGTGGTCATCTATAAAGTAAAGAAGAGCAGTACATCATGCTTAATTCAAAAGAAAGCATGGCATATGATCACCATATGACGGTAAAGAACTATATAAATTAAGTCATCATCTACACCATAAAGAAAACCATTATATTAGGCTTTATTCGAAAGAAAGTATGACAAGAAGTCAACATTTAACCATAAAAGGGCAAACCAATTAGATCCTTAGATCTACACCGATCTAGAATATGATAGGAAGTAGATTTCGATCTGAGTATTTTCACTCCAAGGCTCTAATGGTTTCAAGACAAATGCTTCGTGGAAAACACTTTTCATTCTTTTCCCTTATTTGTAAGGCTGAAAATAACCTTTTAAGTACAAAACATTTTTATCTTGCAAGGAAAAATAAATTCCCACTAAAAAGAAAACTTACTCTTTCAAAAAAAAAGAAGAGGGAGGGGGGGGTGGGTGCGCCGGGCCCATAAAGATCTACTCTTCTCAAAACAGAAAGTGACTACAAAAATCAGAAAATTATAACACAACTGTAAACATATAGAATTTTTTATCATATCTTACAAATCATGCAAGTTGGATGCCAATAAAGACCCACCTTGTTATAACCCTGTTGCAAAAATAGGCAGGACCAAATTTGAAGCAACTATATAAGCTACCCAGGTAGTATTGGTTTTTCAATACAGATAAAAATCGAACCTTATAGATTTTCTATCCAAACTACCAAACTTTGTAGCCACACATAACTCAATGAAAATCCAATGGGATTGGCGATTCCTCAAAATCATATGTTTTAACAGCACATGGCATTGAGGCAAAAAAAAAAACAGCACATGGCACTCCATTCCATATGATTCTATTTTTAATAGAGTCCACGAGGATTTGTTAGTTCATATAAATCATGAAGACCTGCATCCTATTCTATCGTCAGTCCCCAGATTTTTTCCGATAAATTATTCTAAAATAAAACCACATCATCCACATACACGTATTGATTAAGATTCGAGTACCGAACATATGATTATTACTTCGTAAATGTTCCATAACATCCACATGTTTATGAGACAACAAGAAAAAAGAAGACCAGACACAAGTCTAAATAAAGGCATGACCATCAAAACTACAATAAAATCAAAGGGAAATGATTCCATCAAGGCATCCATTCCCTTGTCTAATTTATTTAAACCTTTGCATATGCGAGACACCATAAGCAATTGGCATCTTCACGGCTGTGCCTGCAAGACAGAGTTCTTTGATTAGATAGTGAGGAAAAAGTATGTAACAAGAAGTGACAATATAGTGCCCAGAAAGATAGTTTGAATATTCATCAGTTAGTACCGTGAATCTCATTTTGTAAAACTCGACAAGTTCCTTTGGGTCAGTTTTGGTCAGAGTGTAGGCATCAATCTTATTCATTTCCTGCAATATGTGATTAAATGAGAAAATTCAAGCCTGTTAGTCATCATGGACATTATATCTATAAGCAGATAAAATTTTGAAGATAGGTCCCCATTGCATTGCAACCTTTAGGTAAAGGCCACCCGTCGGTGGCCAAAGAAGATGCAAAACTCAACACAGCCATTCTCAATTTAGAAGAAAAAGATGATAGGACCATGTATTCTGCACTGTTTCTATTAGACACCCAAAATACATATATTTCAAGGCAGATGAAAATTATCAAAGGATGTAAATTCCAAAGCATCAGCCAACACAACATTAGAGTACCAATTGCTAACATAGCAATCTACTACTTTCCAGACACTGACTGAAGCAACAAAAGGCATGATGGATCCCTAATAAGTCTATAAACAGTGATGTAAGATAAAATCTTCCCCCATTTACATACCTTAATCCATGCAGCTAACTTGGGTCTGCCAGCAGTAAAATCATAACTAAAAAGCTCCGATAAGAAAATTTGAAATCTTTCGATAAAGGGGATGTAAGCAATATCAACCTGTATCACGTCAAACCACAAATCTAAAATAATCCAGCTTCTTCAAGATAATAGAAAGAGTGCACAGATACATTTACGGGTGTAAATGAGCCAAATACACTTGCAAGCTACTCAAGATAGCCTTGATATCTACTTCAGTTTGATCTAGCAACAGATGAGTCAACTTTAAGTTCAATTTATCAGAATGGTTTACTAAGTCCAGCTTGAACTACATAATATTTGGCCCAACTGGTCCAGGAGCCTTATCAAATTTAAGTGGAGCCTAAGGGATAATTTTTCATTAAATCATATGCTACAACAAATTTGATTAGGTTGAATTTGAGCATTCCAAGTGTTTTGAGCCAGGCACGAGCTCTATTATATCAATTCAATTTGACTTGTTTACACCCCTAAACACATGTGTCTTCCTGGCACATTTTACAGCACAATAAGTCATGTCAAGATATTTACCAAACTCAATTGACCAAGGAAAAAGGGTCCATCCTCAAACTTAAGAAGAGCTTTCTCCAAGTGATCAAATGCAGCACCTCGTATAACGACAAAATCATTAATTTTCTACCATAAACTGATCGTAAAAAGAAAGGCATACTCAAACTTGATTTCAATCTCTTACTGGTTTCTTTAGGTGGGTCGCCTTTAAATGAGGTATAGACAACTTTCATGAATTCATCAACATAAACCAGAAGCTCTTCACCAAATTTCCTCTTTTCAGGATCCTACAACATTAACAGATCTGATATAGATGGTATTTCATGCAAACAATAAAGGTATATTCACTTAAGGTTGGGTAATGCTCACATCAGGGAATAGATATGGCCCTTCAAACTTGGTATCTACATACTTTATCAAGTCTAGACTTTCCCCTATAATCTTGCCATTGTGTTCTAGTGCTGGCACCTGAAAAGGATAGACAAAGACAGTCGCACATCAATAATCAACCGAGCATGTGAAAGAGAGCATGCATAGCAAATGCCTATGTTCGGAACAGATGCAGTTCCTGCATTATGCCAACTCAAACCCCCCTAAGAGAACCAGCAGGATGGATCCTGGCACATTTCTTTCAGCACAAAAGCCCTTTCAGAAAACTAGGTTACGATAAGGAGGCAAAATTTTAGTACAAGCATATGCAAGTTTCAGCATTCCAATAACTTATTTGGCACCGTACGAAGTATTTTTCAAAATACGGGAAAAAAATACGATCCAGGTAATATTACCAAAAAAGTTCCAAATGGATTCGCAGGTTACGCAAATCCAACCTAATTTTCTTGGGGTCTTTTGCAAGGGCATCAAGGATCTATCCTAGCAGGATATTATGATTAATTACTGGCATAATTTGTATTTAAACAAATTCACATTTCATAATGCTACAGATAATAATCACAACAAAACCAGACCTTATTAACAGGGTATACTTTATCCTTATACCAAGCAGGCCTGTCTTGGAGATTAAGAGGTACCAATTTAATCTTGTCCTGTAATCCCTGAAACTCAGTTGAAACAAAACTAGAATGAATAATAATTTTAAAAAGAAAATAATAAATGGAAGTACAAAAATAACAAATGGCCTAACACAACACTTGATAAAATCTACAAATCTAAGAGAGAGATTTTTTTCTTTTGATCTCTACTTCTCTTTTGGGTTCCTTTGCATGCAGAGGTTGGAAACAAACATTTTTCATGCAAAATAACATCTATGTTATTCCACAATTAAGTGAAGAAAAGTTAATCTACCAAAGATAAAGGTTTTATGGAAACTAGAGGAACATGCACCTACCTCAAAATAAAACACATCTAAACCTAAAATTTTGAGAAACATAGTTTTAAATTTTATTTAGTTCAAGTATTACATGCACAAACATCCACAAGTGTTACCTATCCATATTATTTTCCTAAATTTTTAAGACACGCAGGAGCCTAGCAACACGTCCAACCAAACCACATGTTCTTAATCCTTCCCAAAACCTATAACATTTAACTTTAAGTAGCAGTAGTGCATCCGTGGTATGTCCACCCAAGATATATCTAGAAATCAAAAGTAAAGAGCTAAATATTTAGTTTTTTTGATCATCTGAAAAAGAATAAATTCTTTTCAAAAGTTATCATTATAAAATTTATGGGAACTTCTAGGACCATTAAAAATAATGGATATGCTAAGTATTTCAATATTGTGATCACAATTAAATATGGATCTAATTCAATAAATAGCTGACGGGACAAACGCAACTATAGAATAATCCAAATTTTACATAAAAACTATGGACATTCAAATTATGCCTTATAAATAACATTCCCATCATTAACTTGTTTATCTTTGGAGGAGGGGTTAATTTGTTAATTTTAAGCGTTATATTGAAACTACTAAGTTCCCCTTAAAAAATCTAGACACATATGAACATGATCCTAGCAGAAATGCAAAGGCATCCATACAAGCCAACCGACCCTATCTCCATAAATTTTTCTTTCAATTAGACGCCTCTGAATTTCACCAGAAAATTCTTCCCATATACCTTTGTAAAAGCAATCAAACACTTGAAAACATACTATTTGCTAGAAAACATTTAGAGGTAAAACGCTTTTCAACAAGAAAAAAATTTTCTTGAGACAGACAAGGCCTTATTTTATAACTTCTCTGAAATTTTAAGGACAGCAAATTCACGCCCTTCATCCACCCGTAAATGCCCATGCTACTAAAGATCGAATAGATCAAAAAATATAATTCATACGGACAAATAACAAAAAATTAAAAAAAAAAAAAAAAAAAGAAGAAGGAACCTACCTTAATGTTCCTAGTTATCCACACACGCTGAGCAAATGGGCAAGAATAACAAGTGTACAACCTTCACAAATCAACAAAAAAACACATTACAAAGAATAATCAAACCAAGTGATTGGACCAAAAATTAAAACTGAAAGGAAAAAGGACTAAGAATTGTCGTATAAATCAAACCTTGTGGTTCCATCAAACAATGGAGGTTGTTCAGCACTGGAATTCAAAGGTTCAGGCAAATGCTCTTTGACAGCCCTAGAAAACGGAAAAAACAACACAAAAACACAAGATTATTATTAGTCTTTTTAGTTTAATCAAATTTATGAACATAAGTTTAAAGATTAAAGACCGAAAAGACAAAAAAGGATGTAATACTTCACTTACGGAGAAGCCATGGCTAAATGGGATTAAGAGAGAATATGATACGGAAAGGCGTCTATATGCAGGAGCAGGAGGTGGAAGCATATTTATAGTAGAAGGGAGTCGAAGAAGAGAGTGAAGTAAGTGACGAACGCGCATACGTGTGTCCTGTGCTTCAGAAGGGAAATGAAGTGCCTTTTTTTTTTTTTTTTAATTCAGTTCTTGCCGAAGGAAAATGAAGGGCATTACGGTGTCTGGAATCTTCCCCATTTATGTGATTGCTCTTGAGCAAAAAGATGGTGTCAAAATTTTAAAATCTTATTACAAAATAATCCTTTTTATATGAGTGAATTTTTTTTTTATCTCCTATATATACTTATCATCTAATTTAAAATCTTATATTATTTAAAGAAGTTAGTCTTTCTAGCATAACAGCACAACACAAATCTACCAGTTCAATCTTAATACAAATCATATAAAATTTATTAATTAAAGCCCATTTATTTTAATACAAATATTTTTCAAAAAAATGATTTTTTTTATTTTTTTCCATATTTGTTTAGAAAAAATTGGATAATTAATAGAACATATCTTTCCTTCTCTCGGAAAATATTGACCTATTTATAGTTTATTTTTATGGCTATCCATTCACTCCTCGTTCTACGTAAATATGCTATTATGGTGTTTACTTGAGGAGAATGACAATTCATAATAAATTGCTATTACGTGAAATGATAAATAGCCATTCATGTCCCAATCGCCCATGAATTGCTATTCAATGGTTTATTTTTCAATATTTTCATAAACACCCCTGTCATGAAAATATCACCTATATAATTATCATCTCTCTACAATAAATATAAGGGGCATTATAGATATTTTACATTTTACTCCAGTAAATACTTGTTTTACTTTTTATACCAATAAACATTGTAATAGTCATCACAATCTTATTACATTCCCAATTGGAATTACATTGCCTCATTATTCCATACTATGAAGTGAACGAGCCATAAGTTATTTTTTCAATCGATTCATGAGTTCATCCACTAATCATTTACTATAAAAAATATTTATCATTAACTTTTTAAATATTTCTCCATTAAGTAGATTTATTTCTCATTATGATATATTTTTTATTTTATATATTTGATATATGAATTACCTTGAAATTATATTTTTAAAAAAGCTATTTTCATAAAATTAGCAAAATATTTAAAAATAAATTACTTTTCGATAAATTTTTTTTATGAAAAAGTGTTTTTTATTGACAAATACTTTTCCTCAAACAAACAGAGCCTAAGGCATACGACATACTAAAAAGGTAAAGAGTCTATTTGATTTGTTTTATTTTGGTCATTTTAACATTTTATTTTATCGTTTTCAAATAAACTTTTTAACAAAAAGAAACATATACATGTGAAAAATAAACATTTTTATTTTTAAACAGACCAAATATAGATAAGATAATACATACAAATCAAATATAAATAAGAAAGATATAAAATCAAATAATTCAAACAGACCTAATATGACATTTTGATTATGTGGTTTCATGATGGTATTCCTGTGATTATTTTTTTATAATTGGTACTTGCATGCGTTGATGATAGATTCATAAATTAATTGCTACCTTATCATTCATTCTTCTTTTTTTCATATTTTTTATGATTGTCCTTAAAATAACATTATTCTTTTTATTTCACAAAGACTAAAAAATTAAAATTTTCTACCTACCAGGATTTTTAATAATTTTTATTTACTTATATATTTTAAATATATATCTATAATTTTCATCACCCACCCAGCACTTTCTGTCTCTACTCCTTATGATTTCCCCTGCCTCACTATCTCTCCTCAATAGTCAGATTCCAATAACTACTTTTTATTATGCACTACCATAACTTATTTTTCAAATTGGTAATCCCTCTTTTGAAAATAATTACTACTCCTTTATTCTTTTTTTTTAATTTTAATTCTGACAAAACCGCTTTTTCTTTTTTCTCAAAACTTGAATAATAATTTTAAGTAGCAAAAAAATATAAAAGATCATTCTATATATAAAACATTTTTTATTTAAAATAAAACTATATTAAAACATTTTATGGTAAATATTATAATATTTTATATAATATCGAATCATGAATTTTTTTTCAATTAACAATTATGTACGTACATATATATAATGTGGTCAACCATTGGTATTGGGTCCTCTTTTTGCCTGGCATTGGCACATAATTGATATAATATCATATGTTTATTAATATAATTAATAAACGGATCAAATCCATTAGACACAACTCACTAGTTTAGTTTGTGCGATTTTAATTAAGGTTTGCAATTTATATCTTATGCCAAACAAGTCTGGCATGATGCCATTTTAAATAATTTGTGTTAACAAACTCAACACAATTAATAAGTAGGTATTCCAATTACTCTATAATCCAATTAAAACTAAATTGGTTAATATTTTTCCAAACATCCCAACCTAATTCCTAAGTTATCTCTAATAGAGATCTATTATGTAGTTAATATTCTGATGTCTTAATATTAGTAAATTGATCCTCTCCATTAACCCTTTTTATCTATTTTCATTAATTTACTTCAATATTGTGTAAAATATATATATTTTATAATATGGATTTAAGACGAAATGTGCAATGATATACTTAAAGGTGCAGTCATGTCTTAAACCATTTGAGAGAATTTAGCGCAGAATGGAAATTCTCAGAATGGCGTCTAAGTGCAAGAGCTGTAGCAAAATTTAGAGAGGGAGTCAAAGGGAGTGATGGAGTAAGCAACGAGGTCGAGATGTGCCGAACGAGAGTACGTACTGCATGCGGATTCGCTGGAGCATGAGTTGGTTTGGAATTCAATGTTGTAGAAAAATGGATTTGTAAACAGATGTTGCCCAACTAGTAAGACTTCGGCCGATGACCTTTAGTAGTAATAGCATTAATTTTTACCATCGATAAATATATCTTTCTTGTGCCAGGATCATGGGATTGGTCTTTATTACATTAGGATGTTGCTAATAGATTACCTGTCTCCACCGCAAAATATGATAGAGAGTAGCTATGGTCTCCTGTGATGGTGACCAAAGTTAAAGCTATCACAAAATTTTTTAATGGTAAAAAAAATTTAAACAAAATGAATAATAAATTTTCGTTTGTTATTTACAATGTTACTATCGTAATTTTTAGTTACATTTTAAACATTGAATGATAATTCCGTATTAATTATTAGTATGTAAAATGATGAGCAATAATTCATACTCCCACCTCGTGATTTATTGTTCAATAATTTATTTATTTATTATCTTCTCGAGAATATACTATAAAACATCACCATCATTTGATGATAAATTTATTTATCAACATTTTAAGTGGTTAAAAAAAAGAATAACATTTTAAAAGATGAGTCAAATAAGTTGTATATCGATATTTTGTAAAGTTTATTTGAGATAGCAATATTTGGATTAGTGTTCATTGAATTTTTCTTCTTGATTTTCTTCAACCATCAATTATTGATGCCTATTTGACTTATTTTGAGAAATATTGATACATTTTTTTAATCACTCGATACTTATACTTTAAATGAATTTTACCCCAATTGTTAATTTCTCTTTTTTAACCACTTACAACACTGATACCTTAAATGAATTTTACTCTTGAATGTTGATTTCTCTTTTTTAACTACTTACAACATTGATACATTTTAAAGTAATTCACCCTATAAAATAATGTAATAAGGCCTTTTTCATCACAATAGAACATAACAAATATTCCATTTTATTCTAATATAATTACATAATCTGCTTATATGTCATCACCAAATGGTGTCAATAGAATTGTATAAGAAAAGTGGGTCTAAAACAACCTAAATCCTTACCTATTTAAATTATGATTGGCTTAATTAATAGTATAATAGGTAGATAATTATAAACTTGAATTTGAACTTAGTTTAAAAATTTAATTTAGATAGTTTAAATAAATAAAATATGTAAACAATAGAATATGATTAGACAATTTGACATAATTGAATTAGTAAATAGCTTAAATTGAAATTTGACTAATTGTCTATTTGTTCTCCTAACCTATTTCATATATCAAATTAATCGATTCCTTTCATAGATTAATTTTAAATCCACTTTCTTATAATTATCAAATAAGCTAAATTTCTTAAGCTCAACTATCTCTATTCTAATCAAATGGAAAACCCTAGAGAGAAAATGAAAAACCTTAGCGTGTTCCACCACCCCTTCCAAACAAAGATAACCTAAATGACCTCTTTAAACGAAGGAAAAAATGAATTTCATGCGAATATCCTGAGGAATTCTTCTCTAATGAGATGAGCTTTTCCACAAAAAATTTCCATGACGTGGAAAACAAGATGCCGTATAAGGACAGACTGCTACCTTCATCCCTAGGGCATGTGAATATGCCTTTTTCAAGGAACCTGATCAATCGGATTTAGACAACTCCATATATGCATATGACGGATCCTAAGACACAAGACCATACCCATTCTAATGAAGCCATGGGCGTCAAACATATTTGTTTTAATAAAGAGGGGAAAGCAATGATTAGGACTAAGTGGAAACAAACCTTAATCATCAAAATCATTGGTGCTAATCCTGGTTACCAATCCATTCTCACACGGTTGGGAATGATATGGAGGAAATGACAAGAGTTTACAATGGTAGGTGTTGGTAAAGGAGATTATCTCATCTCTTTCACATCAGAGGATAATCATCCTTGCGATCGGCTATTGGGTTCCCAATTTCACACCCCTAATAGAGGGCATTGAATCTATTGCAGTGTGGGTAAGAATTCAAGAGTTACCAATAGAATACTACTGTAAAGAAGCACTCAAGAGAATTGTTGAGAATTTAGGTATTGTCCTACATTTTGATACCTTTATCACACAGTGTGAACGCGGTAAATTTGCACGTTTGTGCATCCAAGTAATTTTTCCACTTCTCTGGTGCATACAATTATCATCAAAGGGCATAAGTTCAAGGTTCAATACGAAGGACTTCCTTCATTATGTAATAAATGCGGTTGTGTGGGCTATACCTTTAATTGGGGATGTCCCAAGTTGAAAACCATAACACCCAATGAGGATGGCATGGAAGCTAATCCCAATCTCAATAATGAGGATCCACATATACAAGTCGAACATCAATCATATACGAAGTACGTGGAAAAACATACTAGTGATAGTCCCCTATATGGTGATTGGATTAAAGTGGAAAGGAGGAAAAAAAGGACAAAAAGATCTAGCACGTGGTAATAGAGAACTAAGGAAAAAAGAGTCCATCATGGAGACAGATCTAGCACACAATGCAACGAGTCATATCAAAATGACCCCGGATACTTCTTTGAAGGCTAAGCAGATACCAAATACAGGTCCATCCCCTTTGCAGATGCATGTTCCTAAGACAAAATTGGATGAATCATCTGAGCTGGTAAATCCAAGAGAAGAAAGGCGAAAAGGCACCAAGATGGACACTGAAGTGTCACACAATGAGAATACAAACCCAAACACATCGGTATCTTTCACATTCAAGAAAGAGGAATCAACCACAAAAACCTCTAAAATATCAAAACGATTCAGTGCAATTAAATCCTAAGCTCGTAAAATGTCTGAATATATTTGGTAATAAAGATTCTACATCCACTGTGAAACACTCAGTGGAAGCACCCCATACATCACTATGGCTAGTGAACTTCGAAGGACACTCCTTCAATATCCTAGTAAAGGTTCTCTAGGCGACACCCCTACAATGCCCCATTCTCTGACTACATCAAATCACAACCCTCATTTACCAGGATATCTTCATGAGGGGAAGGGAACTAACTCAAGTCTATGGAGTAAATCTCCGAACCCTTCATAAGGGACTCTTGAGATTTTACTAAGTTACAACCCCAGCTGTACTACTTCTACCAACAGTTTTCTAAAAGTGGAAGGACACGTGCAAAGCACTGGCTTACATTCTACTGAGGGAAGCAAATAGGCAGGTGCAGAGACATGAAATCCCAGGAATCTTTACCTAAAGATGGGGGAAATAATACCATGGTTGCTCCAATTAATGGAGGGAAATTCGGTAATATTAATTATCAACCAACACTCAAGATGGTTCAGAATGCAAGTGCAAAGAATGCGAGACCCCTTGGAAGCCAATGAGGTTTGGTGACTTATAGTGCTCTCTATGGAGGATCAAAAGAATGATGGGATTCAAAAATTTGAACCATGTTAATATGCCTTTTAATATTTTATCATGGAATGTTCGGGGAACTAATACCCCACAAAGATGTCGTGCCATCACAGCTCTAAAGCGCATTCACCGTGCTCATATCCTAATCCTTTTGGAAACAAAGACAGGTCATGCTACTACTAAAGATCTCTGCATAATCTTGGTTTTAACAAGATTGAATGTGTAGAAGCTATGGGACTCAGTAAAGGTGTGATTGTTTTATGGAATGAAGAAGGTGCCATCATTACAACTTTGTTCTCTTCAAGACAGGAGATTCACTTTCATGTCTAGGTAATCTTTAATTCCACTTCTTTATTTATCACTCCCATATATGCTAGTACTACTTTTTCAGAACGTATTATGCTATGGGATAGTTTAAGGAAGGTAACAAATATCATCAAAAGTCCTTGGACTATTTTAGGGTACTTTAATGAAATATTATCTCATGAAGAAAAATGAAGGGTAATAGAATTAACTAATATAGAGCCACCATGTTCCAAAATTGCATGAATGATTGTGAAATGATAGATATTGGATTCGTAGGAAACCCCTACACTTGGACAAACAAAAAGAAGAACATCTCTTATTTGATTAATTCGAGATTAGACAAAGCATGAGTGAATACAGAATGGATGAAACTCTTTCTAGAATCTAAAGTGATGATTTTCAAGTGTGCACAACGCTCATGCATGGCCATTCAGATGCTTATGCAGAGGGAAAGAAGGTGACCAGCAAATATCTTAATTCATGCCCTAGCAGCTGCACAAGGAGTGCACAAGGTAGTGCAAAAGCAAATAACTCAATCCGAGAAGAAAAAGAAGATTTAGAGTTGTGCACAACCCTGTGCACGACATTGCAGAAGGTTGTGCAGAACTTAAAGATGTCAAAAATCCAATTTTCTCATTGTGCACGGCCCTGAGCACAGCCGTGCAGACCCCCCATGCACACATGACTTTTCCCTATACTATAAATAGCCGCTTTGTTGATTTATTTGGGGATCTTGGGTCGTACATTGGGAACCCTAGGAGAGAAAATACGCACTTGGAAGAGAAAGATTGCTTGAACATCATAGATCATCACAAGATCATTCAAGGGTTGTATTTCTACATCATGTTTCTATTCTACTTCTCTAGATATTCTGTTTTTTTTTTTTTTGTAAACTCCATGGAGGAGTAGATTCCTAACCCTAAATCTTGTAAAACCCTAGACCCAATATGAATTGAATTGCCTTGATTAATGAGAAGTTTATACTTTTGCATCTATTCATGTATTATAATTGTTTTGTGATTGATTTATGCGCTAAGTTAATTACATGCATGATTCTTATTAGATGAAAGAGGTTTTATCTAGTAAGTTAGATCTTCATGAATAGGAAAGTCACATGTTTCATCTAGAGATAGAGAAACTTTGATTTGCTGCAATAAAGATTTGATCTTTGCTTATGAATTAGGATCTTTAATACGATCTTGTATTGATATTAGTTAGGAAGAGGTTTCTATTAATTCATGCAAGATTAGAAATTGATTAACTTGAGGAAGTAATCAATTCAATAGGAAGTTCATGCAGTGCAAGGTGTGAATGAGTCATTAATCAATATATCTTTATATGAAAAGTTAAGGTTTAAGGTGGAACAAGATAAGGGGTATGTTGCATATCTTGTGATTGACTGTAATTCTTAAAAGCTTTCATAAGGATTTTACGGTTAATTTAATTAGTTAATTAGTAGTTGATGATAATACATATCAATTTAAGAACTAGACTAAATAATGGAGAAAGTGTAACACTAGTAATTGTTTCTTAGATTCCTAAGGATGATACCTTATTTTAATCATATACTATTTCGAATAGGTATACTTGCCTTTGCTTGATTGTAGGATTAATTCTAGGTTTATAAATTTTAAAGTTTGATACGATCGGTTTGAGCGCATCAGTTATAATTATCAAATCTCTATCACGCTTGTTCGGATTTTTAAATTTTTATTGGTATCGTATTTATATCGGATCAGTATCTATAATTTATTTGTATCGTATCGGTATCAATTCAGTATTGGTTTGATTTGATTAGTTTATGAGTAAACCTATCAGTTTTTTTATTGGTATCAGTTTCTTAACAAACATTAGTTTAAAAATGATACCAAAGTGATGCTAGAATGATGAAACGAATAGGTCCAAAAAAATCCCATTAATGTCTTCGGTTAACTAAATGTTGAATTGAAAGGTTCACTCTTGATTTTGATGAGATAAAACTATAAATAAAATTAATTTTATTCTAAGATAATTTGACACACTTGATGCTCTTAGGTGGATAAACGAATGAAATTGGTTTGTTTATTATGATCATTTTAGCATCTTATTTTTGTTATTCTAAAATAGATTGCTTATTAATAAACATATACAAACGAAAAATAAATAATTTTACTCATAAACAAATCAAACAGACTAGTTGCATATCAAATGCAGATAAGATACAAATGCAAATTAGATACAAATAAGATATAGATGAAAATTAAGCAATCCAAACAAACCTTAAATTGTCTTTGTGAAGTTTAAATGTATAGTGCTTCGGATCAAGTTGTAATGACTTCAACCCGTGTAAGTTCTCCTATTATTTTGTGCAAGATCTCATAACAGGCCTAGACCAATTGGAAATAGTTTGAACCATTGAATGAAGATGGCTTAGAACCAAAGTGGCCAATAGTCCAAATCACTTACAAGTAGTCTAAACTATTTATTTTCAAGAACTGAAGCTTCAAATGGTCTGGATTAATTGTAATGAGTTTAGATCATCTCGAGCTCAAAAATGTCTGAATGAAGCAAAGCATACCAAATAGTCCAGATCAAGTGCAAGTAGATTGAACTCTTTATAATTTTTCTAGCCACTGAAGAGCGTTTAAAGTAATATTTTTTTTAACGGATTTGTGTCCGACATCTAAATTATTTAAAACTTATATAAACAAACTTGTGGGTAGATATTTTAATAATCTCTCCATCCTTCATTTGCTATCTAACAAAAGAGTGTTATTAGCATTTGCCATCTTGTATATTAATTCACTTACATTTATTACGAAGTGAAAGAGTATATCACTTTGAAAGCTGCCTTGTAGATTATTGTCAAAGCATTATAGCTGAACTTGCAGAGTGAAATTCTTGTTGTAGCTTTATGAGCATTGTGCTTAGTGCGATTAATAAAGTGTGTGCGAAGTTCTCATTTAAGGCCTTGAGTGATCATGAAGATTAGGCAACAGTTCAAACTCTACTTTGAAAATTTAGGTGTGATCTTTTTATCCTCTCTCTATTTTATTTTGATTACTTTAACTTGGTTATGTTTGTCATCAGTCTATTGATCTATTCTCTCCATTATAAATATAAAAAAAGATCATAAAATTTATTAAAATTGCGTTTATATTCAACTCAAACCCCACCCCATCTATTTAAGTATTTGCCTAGTGTAATTAGTATTTTCATTAAATACTTACAACAAAAATTAAATTGAAAACTATAATACCGATTACAAAATAGGTCATTAATCATATGCTAAATATATGGATAATTTTGATAAAAAAACACAATTTCTTAAAAGTTATGCCCTTCATGGAGACTTTAAGTTATGTACAACTAAATCAAACGAAACTTCATGACATAATTGTCCTATGTTTTAACCATTGGGATTATGTGACTAACTTAAATATTATTAATCAATTCTTTCCATTTGATTCTTACTAATAATATCGAATAGTTTTATTAGTTTATTCAGACTTAATCGGTTATGCATAAATGAATGTGCATTCAATCTCTAAGTATATTTACATTTTTTTCCTGTTGAATGCCTAAAATTAATTTATAGAAGGAAATTAAGGTTGAGAATGTGATTGTATTTGCCGCACATTTATAAACAAGTTTAAATGGGGTAAACTTGATTATATCATGTTAAGTTTTTCTTAAGAAAACTGATTTAACATTGTAAAATGTCATGTTTAATTTGATGAATAAGGTGCCAAAATGTTTACCTTATTAAAAACCATGATTTTACTTCTAAATTCGAGCACAACCAAGTTAATAGGGGAAAACAAAAAAGACAATAATGTTGATTTTTCAATTGGTTTCATATGGGTAAGCTTTGCATAGAATTGTAATCAACTTTGTCTAACCTAATAAGAGTATCTCTATTTGTAAGTTTCTTAAGGTATTATATTTGTATGTTAAGGACTCTTCCTCTCCAACAACTTTTTACTTTGTCTTAATTTTTTTCAACAATTTTTCTTTTTACTTTTTATTAACTTTTATGAATCTCATGTAAGATATTTAATTATTAAAATATAAAAAAGCCTCAAGTACCTTCTTTCGAGGCTCATTTGTAGATGAATTTTACAAAGCTAATAAAATCAAGTTTAATTGTTAGTTTTTTTTATTTAAATTACTATGTTGTGTTTGATTTAATAGAATAGTTATTCCACCTTCGTTATTGTTGAATTATTATTCCTATAATTGATTTGTAAAAAATTTTACATAAAGAATGTCTATGAGTTTTTTTGTTAGTTTATAGATTTTTTAGAAAGTAACTATGAAATAAGATTTTGGTGAAATTAATTATCAACATATAGCCATAAAATTGCATTTCTAAGATGCTTTTTTTTTTTTATCTTTTCATTAATGAAAATACAGATAAATTACAATTTTGATATGCAATTACAAAATGTGATTTTCTTGTATATCACAGGATAATCTTGCAATTTTTTGAGTCGCATGGGAAGATTGACTAGATAGACAAGAAGATAGTAGAGGGTAAAAGTCAAAAGAGAGGGTAGGGACTTTAATAAGGATGCAACTAATGGGTATCTATAGGACACATGGCTTATCCAACCCCATAAATACCTTAAATTATATTACTTTATAGGATTTAAGGTGAGTTTTGAGATCTTTTATGAAACTCTATTAAGTTTAAGGCGGGGTTTTGGGATGGATATAAAACTTATTGAGAACCGAAATCAGTTAGGAGAAAAATATATATATATATATATATATTATACACATGCACATGCACTTGCTAAGATAGGGGAAAAAAATGAGAAAAGAAACGGAGAGCTCTCTTCAGGAGCAAATCTAGCTCTTTATACCCATAATTTCTTTAGAGGTTATGTGTTTGATATTTGATACATGCTACTTACAGATACATAAAGTAACGTGGCTTTTCCTTTTTTTTTTGATAATGTAAATTTAGATTTCATATTTTTTGCTTTCATGATTATTTTTAGCTTGATTATAGATACCCCAATTGTTGTAATATATTTATGGGTCCATGACTATGTTAAAGTTCCAATTGTTGTAATATATTTATGGGTCTATGATTGTGTTAAAGTTCCAATCTCTAATGTTTGTTGTTGTTGTTGTCTTATGCCTACCAAGGCAAGATTTAGATCGTTTTATAATTTTAATAAATATCATGTTAATATTTCTTTAGCTATTGTGAATATTTCCCCGAAAGAGAGAATTTATAGTTTGCTGGATGAATTTTCAAGTTTGAGTATCCATTAATTGACATATTGCAGTGGTATGAATAAACTTATAAAACATATTAAAATTTTAATAGCAATATATTATAGTTGAGATTGAACAATAATTACTTTTTTGTAATTTATGGATTAAGACAATTTAATGAGCATGTGAAATATGGAATTACTTCAACCAATTTGTCACCTGGCATTAGATCCTACAAACTTAAAACTTATAATAACTATACATTATGTTGCTGGCATTCCTTTTCATCCTTACCAATTATCCCTAACATCCTTATAATAATGCTAAAGAGAGTAACTTGACATATCTACTTTCTATTGGGCCAAAAAAAAAAAAAAAAAAGACATATCTACTTTCTAAATTAAAATATAAAAAGGTTAATTATAAAATCTTAACTTATGTTTTAGCAAATTTGCGAATATATGATATGTATTAATTTTTTTGCAAATTACTATTAGATGGATATATATTAGTATGCTATTAGTCTAAGAATATTAATTAAATAAAAAATATAATTAAAATAGTATAATTTATTTTAAAATGTGAGAAAATGAAAAAAAAAGTAAATTTAATTCTTTAATACCAGCAAAGTGTTGACATGTGTCATTATAAAATTATTAAATAATATTGACATTTTTAAATAAAACTTAAATCACTTATTTGTGAAAAAAATTAATATGGATCATGTGTGTGCAAATAGATCAAAACACAAATAAGCTAAGAGACAGAGAAATAGATGATTTCTATTCTTATTTTTAGATAATCTAGAATATTCTTTTTCTTTTTTTTACTATAGAAATTGCTATTTCTTATATAATATATGTTTATTTTTCAAAAATACCCTAATCATAAAATAAATAAATTGCTATTCTTTCCAACTTTATTTTGTTATAATGAATTAAACGTGACGTTACTTTGAGATGTTTTGTAAAAATAGAAAATAAGAAAAGAAAACTCATACTTATGACCATTATACGAAAAATTTAGTATATCTAGAGCCCAAACATTAACCTACATGTTGAAATACTTTGATTCGGTCCACTCACTCAAATCGAAGCATGGATTTTAATTCCAAATTCAAATATAACTGAGATAACTATAAAAATAAAAATAAAAATGAATGTCACATTAAGTACCTCAAATTATCCAAAATTTAAATGTATTGATGTACTATTTAAACTTTACTTATTTTTATATTTAACTATAAGAATTTTATCAAATTTTATAATTAATTGCTTAAATTGTACTTATTTTTATAATTAGCATTATAGATAAAATCAAAAAGTTTATAGACAATAATTTGCTATATTTAAACTTGAAAAGCTTCTACAATTCTGTCGATTAGAATATTAACTATTTTAATAATTCGATTACATTTATGTATAATGTGAGATGTTAGATAACGATAAAATTGATTCTGTTAAAATTATCGACGTACCATAAAATTTTCCACAAACTTGAGAGAGTTAACTTTAGTTGCACTTGGCCTTTAAAAATAAGAAAAATTAAAAATTAATGTTACCGGTTCAGTTCGTTTCATCGTGGAACTGTAATCTAGCTCTACCAACCAAGCCGGAGTAAGCCAACCTTATGCAACGTTGTCACTAAATGCAAATATCTCCAGTGCGTAGGATAGCAGCTACTTAAACCCATTCTCTCTCTTCCTTTCTCTTCTCAGTCTAAAATTCCCAATTCATTTACCTAGTAAACCCTAATTTTACAAATTCTCACACCAAAACCTTCTTCGTCTCCGTTTCACAAAATCCATTTTTCCGATGGCCACCAAATCCATAAACCTCAACGAAAAGATTCCTCTGGAGGAAGAAATGGATAACGACACCAAAACCCTAGATTCCGTCGACCTCAATCAGAACCACCAAACCAACCCCAATGGCTCCTCCGATCAGGCGCCAACTCCACCTCTGTCATCTGCCGCCGTCGATGAGTCTGGTAATGAAACGAAGAAGACCACCGTAGTTACCGTGGGGTCTAATGCAGGAAATGAAAGCAGCAAGAATGATAGTAAGGGAAATAGTAACAGTAGTAGCATTAGTGGTGGTAATAGTGAAGGAGTGAATGATATCCAGAAGAAGATGCGTAGGGCTGAGAGATTTGGAATGCCCGTGCAGTTGTCCGAGCAAGAGAAGCGGAATTCTCGTGCTGAGAGGTTTGTTATCGTATTCGAGATTATGATTCTTTAGGGTTTCTTTGATTATTTGCTTTTTTTTTTTTTGAATTAGGCTTTTTGTTATTTGTTTTTAATGATGCGTGTTTATGTTCACTGGCGGATGCAGGGTTTTATGAAAGAGTTGGATTTATTGGGATAATTGCGAATTGATAATAAAATGTTTATATGGTAGGCATGCCTGGTTGTTGGTAATTGTTCTCTGCGATCACATCCTTAGGCTGTAGTCATTAGACTCATTACGCGCAGAACGTGATGAAGATGAAACAGAAGTGTTAAAGTGATATGAACTGATATGATGAATGAGCAATTTGAAGCCATGCACAATTTATTTTATGTTGTTTGGGAACTTCTTCTATCCCGTATCATCCGGAACATCATTTGGTCATTGAAATGATTATAGAAGTTAATATCATAGGTACTTCAATGGTTTTTATATTCTGAGCCCTTAAATAACTTACGGGGTGCCACCATAGAATCTTCCGTGCTGTTTTAGTGATGTGGATATTGAACGAGTAATTCACAGTAACGAGACGTCGTTCCAAGATGTCTTGATTATGGGTACCCCGTGTACAGTAATAATTCATTTAGGTTACGTGGAATGTGAAATAATATGGTACACTATCCAGGAGTGACATTTATTAGAGATGTCAAACCTAGATGTGATTACAAGCTAGTACTTGGAAGCTTCAGTTTATTTTGCATCATTTTTCCATGTGAGATTGTACGACCTAGTAGCATTTCATGAAAATGTTGAACAAACCAAAGTATATGATGATGAGATGATAAGCTGCATGGTAAATCTGTGTGAAGTGATGTACTTGTGTTGTTTTAATATTTTGGGGATTGCCATATCCATTTTAATTTAAATTTGCTCTGCCTTTATTTGGTAGCTTTATATTGCTCTTACAGCTCTATGTGGTCAATGTTACTAGAAATCTTGAGTATTAAGTTGCAGTTCTGCAGAGTTTAAATTTTTAACTCCATTATAAAGTATCTACATTGTAAAGATTGCTTATATCCCATTTATGGTGTAACTTTTGGGATTCTCTACTTGTAGTTTGAGTAAAATTTTACTTGGTAAATTAACCAAAAAAAAAAAAAAGGTTTTACTTAGGAGATATTGCTTATCCCCCATTCATGAATTCTCCTTTTTAGTGTAATCTTTCCTAATTATGTTAAATATCATTATGATGGTAGCTGCTGTGAAACCGTTAGCTATGGATGTAATTCCTCTCCCTTAAATTTTCTAGAATCAATGCGAAAACCCTGGTCAATATTTCTGGCTTCCAAATCTATACCTTCTGATGATAATGCTCATCTACCTATTTCTTTCTTTGTGCATAAGTGCTTGAATAGCCTACTTCTCTTTTAAAGGTTGGAACAATCCCCAGCATTTTCTGCTTCGTTTGATGAATATATTGTTGTCAATGACATTCTTTGTTGTTTATAAAATAATACAGTTTTCACTGCTTACCCAAAAAACTATGCAAATCATGCTTTGTCTTGAATGAATATTAATGTTGATGTATCAAGCTTCAATTAGGAGCAATTATAGATGTACAGTGGTCATGGACATACGGCAAGCTAAAGTAATTTGGATACTCCGTAGCTGTAGTTCTTTTATTGCCTAATGCCTACCTAGGCCACTAGGGGGTGGAATGGCTAGCAGCCAATCTATCTTGCTCTGTGGGCCTATGCTTTTTCTATGTGGATTTAGGGCAACCGTGGTAATGTGGAAGATGATTCACATAGTAATTTGTGGCATCTTCATTGTTTAGATCTTTGTTGACCTACGTCATGTAGATTATTGAGATAGCTGCTTAAGGGCTTGTTTACTTGAATTATCCATAAAAATTAAAAATAAACATGAGTGCTTGTTTGCCAGCCTCTCCACCCCTCCTCTCCTCCTCCTGCTGCTTCTTTTTTTGGATTATGATGTTTCAGGACTGCAGATGGGGTTGAGCACTAAACACTCATCTCGTAGATATATGCTCATTGCATTTTAACCTAAACTTGGAGATGTGGATTCTTTAGGTTTGGTACTGGTACTGGATCTGGTGGGAATAAATCAGAAGTTTTGAGCAAATCAGAGGAGTTGAAGAGAAAGGCTAGAGCTGAGAGGTATGCATTTTTGTTGTGTCATTAATTCAAGTTGATGTGAAGATCTGAACATTTATATTAAATCGTATCTGATTTCCCTCCTTAGGTTTGGCCTTCCGACACAATCTGAGTCTACAGAGGAGGAGGCAAAGAAGAAAGCTAGGCTTGCAAGATTTGCATCTGATTCAAAAATCGATTCTGAGGAAGAAGCTAAGAGACAAGCAAGGGCACTCAGGTTGCAAACATATGACATAGCTACAGATACTGAAAAAAGGAGTGCCAAATTCTGTCTTAATTGTTCAGTCATATCTGCAAATTAATTAAAGTCTGAAGGGGTTTTCTTTATATTTCATCTGCCAAAGTTATTGTTTGTAAATCCCAGTTTCTCACTACTTGCTGTCTATAATCTTAGGTTTTCAAGTTCTCAGTTGGACTCCCTTTCAAAAGTGAATGGTAAGGAAGCTATTGCGGGCAAGGCCAGTGGCGAAACTTGAGGAATGTGGACCATCTCATTTTGATTTCTTTTTTCCTTTTTATTTTTTTAGGGTAAGATACTCACTATTATACCCTTGTGTTATTGACTGTTTCTGCCTTTTTCATTAGCTTTGTGTGGAGTCCTAATTTGCCATTTCTCTTTGGCAGGTTTATTTTTATATTTCAGTCTTATTCGGCCTTGATGACCAAATCATTCCAACACCCGATGCCTTGCAGAAAGTACTCTTTTGTTTGGGTGGTTACAGCATGGCGAGTCAACCTGTTTTTGGGAAAGATGTTTTGGGCCTTTTCTTTTGTGCAACATGCATGCAGTTTTACATGATGAGGACTCTGATTAACAGTATCCATATGGTGCTAGCTTATCTTGAGTTCTTCCAAGGATGTCAGGATTCTTATTTTAACCCTTCTTGGTGCTAGCTTATCTTTTCTCCATCTTAACCTAACATTAGAGTAAGCGTTTGGACTAAACAACCTATGACTATTTTCTTGACATTTCTAGCTTTGGTCCTTTTGAGTGATTTCCCAAAATTAGCAAGGTAGTCAGTTTTCTTGGATGTCACATGGTTTGCATCTTTGTTTTAGATTTTGAATACTGTTTCTTTAGGTTTTGTATGTGGCATCAGGTTCTCTGTGTTTTGGTCCATCTATTGCTTAGACATTTTGGTGTGTGAAAATGATGGTCTGTTTGGTTCAAATGATTATATCCTGGTTCTTTTGCTATAAAATTTTCTTGAAAAGAGTTCTAAGTTCTTTACCAAGAAAAATTAATACCAAAATGTAATCATTGGCTAAATCTTAGTATTTTCATTGATAGTACTTGTGCATATCAGAGGTAAAGGTCTGTCATTTCTGAATTTTCTTAATGCATATCTAGTTTCGGCACTTAATGCTGCTTGATCGATAAATTATTGGATTCTTTCTCATGGGGATGGTAGAACATGGACGTTAAGGTATGGAGCTTTTAGGATCAGGTTTCAGAGGTTTCTCTTGTATTTGTTGGCAAGATCTGTTTTTGATATCACCTTAATTAGAAAGGAAAAATAGGATCAAATTATTCTCATGCCAAATCTATCCCTTTTGTTTTGTTATAGAGTAGTCCTCTTTTTAAGAAAGGTGCATATGATGATGTTTTGCTCTTTAAAGTTCAAGAAGATAAGGTTAGCTGTCTTTAGATGCCATGTCCTCTAAGTGCAATGTTAGTTAGGTTGCATGTCATGATCATTACAGATTTTATATATTATGGCAAAAGGCATGTAATATCCGAGTGAGATGGGCAAGTTGCGGAGCTGATTGCAGAATCTTGCTTTGGAGCACATCTAAGACGAAGTTACTTCTTTTTTTTTTTAATTTTCTTCTAGGATCCTGATATCCTTATCTGATAACTTGGATAAGCTAGCTAGCACTTTGGGTACTAGTTAATATCTGCAAATTTCATCTGGTGAGTTGTGCATGAGTCCAGTTCGATCATTTGGGTATGTTTGTTTGTACTGACATGGAAGTCTATTTTCTTGAATCCTTTTTTTCCCTTTTTAATAGGCAGTTATGTTATGTAAACTTTAGACATTGATCATTGTAATATATTAAAGTATCAGGATATTATTATGAGATCGATTATTGAATCTCTTCCTTTTTCCTTCTCTTTTATTCCATTTCTTGGGTAGCTGGAGGTGTAATCTGTCAAAATCTCCCTTTGCCATGCTGTTGAGTGATGCTATATTATTCTTGTTAATTGCTTTTTTCATGGACTTGTATGGTGTATGGTGCTGCCAGGAATTCTATAGCACAGGCTGTCTATATCCTTGTCTTGATGGATTATACCCGCTATACCTTTGGTATCATCAATTATTTGGACTAAGAAACCTGTTTACCAAACGTATGTCTAGATTGATGTATCATAGGTTAAAGGGATTGGTGTATTGGGGATCTAATCGGAGTAAATATATCTGTAGTAACTTAATAAGGACTTGTTGGTCAGGTAAGAGGAAATGTCACGTGGAACAGAAATTACATAACTGCAGCATGACTTGCATGTGCATGATCTTATAGCTTTACTAGAAGGGAAAATGTGGCAGTCACATTAGATAATTTTTGTGCGGCTGGTCGGAGGTCGCGCTACATCCTTATATACATTTTAGGAAACAATTGACACCAAACGCAGAGGGACTAACTCTGGCTTCTATGATCAACTAGCAGATTGAGATAATGACATGCATGAATATATTACCAATTACAAGGTGGTGGATGGAGCTAAGCTCATTCAAAGCCATGTCTACCATGGAGGTCGGTGGCGAGAGTTAGTGAGTGGCTTATGTAAAATTTTGTACTTAGTAACAACAGAATGGGCATAGTTGGCTAAGAAGTTAGCATAAGAGGCTGATTGCATCCTGGTGCTTTCACTGAGAGGGATGTGCTGCTGGTGTTAAGCTGATCGAGGAACAGAACTATCACCGTGATGTCATCGTGGAAGTGTCTCCTGACTCCTTTGTCAATCTTTTTGAGGTCGGAGTATCTCATTTCTCTCTTTCTAGCTGCTTCTTGGAGTGCTGCCTTGATGAGTCTCCTTGCTATTCCCTGCATTGGATGCATACAAAGTTTGAGCATGGTGGTGGAATCATCTTGGGTTTCGCTAATGTATCGTCTATGATTATTTCATACAGATTGGATTTTGAGTTAGGATCTTACCTTTCGTTGATGATTTTGAACAATGTCAACGGCTTCTTGATTGGTGAGATGCTCCCACAGACCATCAGATGCAAAAATAAGAAATTGATCTTCAGGCTGGAGTTCGTGCACTGATACCGATGGCTCCGGACTCAGTATCGGCTTGCTGAACGATTCGGACAGCCTGAATTTTGAGGGCAGAGGCTCTCTATTAAAGTCTGCCCTTTTCAAGTATGCGTCTCCAATGGACCTTGACACCTAAAAGATAGAATGTCCATCAGCTTCGATCAAACATTTCAATTAACAACGCTGGACAGGACCTTGCAGAGCTTTTAATGATATATCTGGGGCCATGTTTGCCGACATCATTAGGCGGTTTCAAGTTAAATGGAGTTCTGTTGCTAAACAAGGCAACAAAGCCCTTTCTCTAGCTATTGTAACATATATATTTAATAAAAATAACATATTTAAAATATATATAAATTTAAGATATAAAAATGTCAAAAAAATTTAAAAAAAAAAAGAGAAAACCCTCATGACTTAGCTGGCCTTGACCATATGGCAATTGGCTGAAGTGATTTTTGTTTAGTTAGTTATTGAGCTATTATAATTGGTCATAGGTATGCCGTAGGATTCAAATAGTGGTGGATAGCTATCTACTTTTGCTATGCACCATAGTTGAAAAACCAAAATAAATCTAATAAATTGATAGATCTTCATTTTTAAAAGTTTAAAATTTTCAAGATTCAATAATAGAGCACTAATGATTTAAATAGAAAAATAAATACGGAGGACTAAAAGTGTACCTTTTCTTCTCTAAGGTCTACTTTTGAATCTTACCCCTTTCTATTGAAAAATACCGTAATAGAAATTCTCCCATTTAGCCATGGTAGATATGGACTCATATTCCAGCCATTCTATGGAAATTATGGATAGTAAATTCGATTCATATAAGATAATCCAATTATCCCTTTTGTATCATGATTCATGTAAATTATTATCAATGTTTCACTTGAACTATATAGCATATCAGTATAGTATTTCGATTTTGCAATGGATACGGACGTAATATTTTTACGTGTGGTAATATTAATATATAATTGAATGAAATACGGATGAGATATCGGTCCTTCTCCTACATGCATGTTCTTATCAATTCCAATAGAGGTTAATCTACATTCTTCGTCTTGTATGCGTAATATGTTCTTATGCCATGTCTGCCGATGCAATTGGGCTATTTCAAGTTAAGATGAAGTTGTTCTGTTGTTAAACAAGGCAACAAAGCCCTTTCTCTAGCTATTGTAACATATATATTTAATAAAAATAACGTATTAAAACCAATAAAAACTTAAAAAGGGAAAAGGGTGGGAAAAAACTAGGAACGAAAATTTTTTTTAGCTAATTAGGGCTGTTTGGATAGTTGGTTTGGTTTCGTTTTTAAACTGAACCGACACAAAACCAATACAAATATGATATCGATGAAAAATTGACGGTTTCACTCATAGATTAATCAAACCGAATTGATATTGATCCGATACTAATAAGTTACCAATACAGATAAAAATTCAATAATCTAAATAGGTGGACTCTAATCTTATGCTGGCTAGCTAGAATAGTTTTTATTTAATCAGTTATCAAGCCAAAAAGCTCTTATGGTTTATCTAGTTAACAATCTAACCGTTAAAATGAATATAGTCATTAGAATATAAATTATTTTAGTGGTTTAACCAAGTTGTTGGATAGTCAGCGGAATTGGTTCCATCAAAATTAATGATAAGACTATAAAATTTCCTATCAAGCTATTATAATAGGTCATTGGTAATATGCTTGATTCAAACTATCTACTTTCCTTGGTGGGTGGCGCGAATTGACTAAAGGGTTGGACAGCTATGCACTACCAGTAAAAAGCCAAATAAATCTAATAAATAGGTAGATCTTAATTTTTATAGAAGTTTAAAATGTTCAAGAAGAAAAAAAAAAAAATAGAACACTAAAGATTTAAATAGAAAAAACAATTAAACTTCAAAACTGAACGTGTATTTTGTTTCCTCTAAGATCTAATTTTGAATCGTATCCCTTCTTATTGGAAAATACCATGAGAAATTTTCTCATTTAGCAATGGTAGATATGGGTTTATTATGTTCCAGCCATTTTAAGGCAAATATGGATAATAAATTTAATTCATATAGGATAATATAATTCTCCTTTATAAATTATTGATTCAGGTGAATAATCATAAATGTTTCAATTGAACTACATAGCACGTCAGTACAATATTTCAATTTTTCAATGGATACACAAACATAATATTTTTACATATGGTAATATTAATTTACGATCGAAGGAAATATGAATAAGTTTTAAATGAAACTACTTCATTATTTGAGATATCGATAAGGCGAAGACCAGTCTATTCAATGCTAGACATAATGAATATAAGGACCTCAAAAAATTCAAGATATCAATCCTTCAATTGCATCTATTTTCTTATGAATTCCAACAGAGAGGTTAATCTACTCTTTGTCTGTATATTTCCCAAAAATAATGTTGTCGGCAGTGAAAGCGTGGAAAGAAAACTAAAAGAATCCGCAAAAATTACCTGAATGAGACCTTTCACCCTCCAAACATTGTGTCTCAATGACACAATATTTGGATCATGGGGATGCTTGGACCAAAGTTCCTCTCTAACAGATGTAAATTGGCATTATGCTCTTCGGACAGCTGAATTGGTGTAATTCTTTTGGTTGCTCTTTGGAGTCTCCCTAGAACCACCCTGGAATCTCCTGCATTGCCAATATACACGTTTCCATTGGTCACTATGCCCGCCAAGCAGCATGATCCTACCGAAGCGAACTGTGGCTTGTCTTGCCATTGTTTCTTCACAAGGGATAGGAAGTCTTGGTCAGTTGCCAAAAAGCCTTCTTGATCACATTGGTTGAGATACCTTGTTGTTCAGATGCAAACCCTACACAAACCAATAGCACAAATTATTAGAACACTCTCTCAACAGGTTTGTTTGTTTCATGGAAAACAACTTTTTAATATTTTTTTTATCCAATATATATCATAGCAAAACTTTTGTAATGTTAGCAACTCCTATCAGCTAGGACTATGGTTGCTAACAACTATACAAAATACTAATAATTATGAAATAAAAACTAATGGATAGGAAGGAAAACTTCTTTATCTTTTTATGAAAAGTGGAAGTTTTTTCTAGGTTATTTTTCAAAATGGTTTATCACCATCTTTCTGCTCTAAATTGCTACCTTCCTCACTTATAGTCTCTTATTGCTTAAAAACACTACGAGTTTCAATCTTTTAAGGTCATTATAATAAATCTTAACAATTTCAAAATTTTGATTACCGTGACATAGATGCAGAAGAGAAAAGGAAAAATATTCTAGGCATTAGGAAGTTCGATTTATTGCTAGTAACAAAATCTAGCATATGGTTTCGAATACATATATATAACATATATATATATATATCTTTTAATTTATTTTTTCCGTTTTTCTTTGGAATTATCATGTTTCATAGGAACTTCACCAATGTTATCATCAACATCATCAATGACTAGGGAAAAAAAAAAAAAAGGAAAAAATCATACGTTTGATGTTGCGAAAGAGGTTACAAGTGACAAAGCTTGAACACTCGGGACCTCCATGACCATCATAAACACCAACAAAAGTCCCATAAGGTCCTGAACTACTACTAAGACTGAGTTGGCCACACTCAACCTGGCTTTGATCTTCCAAAACCCCATTAGCCTGAATCACCGCCATTGAAAATTCTCCATTAGAATAACTCCCCAGATCCTTATACCACATCAAACCATCAACCTCCCCATTCGAATCGCCCCGAACGGAAGATTTCCAGAAAGGTCTAACCATTTTTTTCAACACAAAAACACTTGTTACGGGTTATTATTATTCCTAGAGAATGCTAGGGCTAGTGCTTGTATAATTATGTGTTAAAACATACCAAGAGCTATACTATATATATAATTATTCTAGGTTACAATGTCTCTCAAAACCTTGCTTCTATGTAACAACACATCAACAAGCCGACAACATTAATAGGACCAAGCCTTGAATAGGGACTAAAAATTGGGGTATGGGCAAAGGAAACTGAGAAAAAATGTCTGTTGGAGAAAGGAAAGGAAAAAGCAATAATAATATTTATTTTTTGATTTTGAGTTGTATAGTTTTCAGAGAATAAAGAGTATGGTATGGTGGTCCTCTTGTAAGAGTGTTACTGTTTGTACCTTGAATCTGGGTTGATTTATTTAAGAACCGTGTACTGTGCCATGTTTGAGGAAAAACAGACCTAGCTGTACGGGCACATTATTCTGGATTTGGTTTTTGCAGTGTCTGGTCCAGGATACAGAGATCATAAGGGAGGCAATGGATAAGAGAGAGGGGAAAAAATAAAAAAAGAAGAAGCTGTAAGGGTTTTAATTTGGTTCACGCTGGGTGTGCAGAAGATTTTGCAATATTATTATTTGTCAGATTGGAGATCACATTGATATATGATTATATATACTGAATAGATTTATGTCATAGTCTGACTTTGTTGCTGGATGCCCTTGTTATTTTTTTCTTTTCTTTTTTTTTTTTCTTTAGGGCATGATTATTGGGATAATACGATATGAGAAGAATATGACAGTGCAATATTAGAAATACTACATGTCACAATCCTCTTGTACTGTGTCCTTTCAGGGAAGGAGCTAGTTTACTATTTTCCTATAAGGACTCTTTAATTTACTTGGTAATATAATTTTTTGTTATAATTACACTGTAGAGATGTGTGTTTGTCTATAAACAATACATATGGTGTTATTACTCGACATCCTTGATATGTACTAACAGCAGAAAATGCAAAGATGGTAGGTTTGGTTTTTCATGACAATGAAACTAGCCGTTTGGTTTGTTGTTTTGGCATCATTTTGGTACTAAATAGATACTGAACTGATACAGACATAATACCTATAAAAAACCAATGGTTTTATTCTAAATCGAATTAATACTGAATCGATACCGAACTAATACTAAATCGACACAGATTTGATACCTAACTATCCAAACGTATCCTAAAACTGCTTTGTCTTAGAATTTCTTAGTGATGAGGTTTACAAGCAGTATCACACTAGTTTGGTTTAGGGTTTTGCCTATTGAAGGTTAAGTATACATATCCTCTCTCCTGACTTTGAATGGTCTTTTAAATGGTCATGAAAAGGAAATATTTCTAACAGAAGTTTTTATACCAAAATATGGTAAGCTCTCCACTTTCAAAACTTTTAAATATTTAAAGATCTCTTCTTGTATCAATATTTATAATAATTTCATGAATAAGATATAATAAATTGGATGGTCTAGTTTTTTATTATTTTTTAACTTCATGAGTTGATTTTTTCAAACATCCTAGGAAGACTATGAATGATCCAAATCTCATACGTTAAGACACAAATATGAATCCAGTCGAAACATACTAAGTTTGGTGACCTAAAGAAAAAGGTGACAGGAAGGTACCTTAAGTTTTGTCCCAACAAGATTGCTTGTAATTCCATTAACTGTAATTTTTTATATTCATGATATTTAATAAATCAAACTATGGGTGTCTCTACTATTTGTTTATTAAAAAAAATAAGAATAAATAAATAACAATCTTATGATTTTTTCTAAATCCATTTTGAAGTTCTTAATCATCATCATAGTTTTGTAAAAAGATTACATATAACAATAATTGGTAGTTGTAAGTGATGATAGGAGGATCACTGGCAATCAACTATCGATTAACAGGAATGGAATTGGTATTTTGATTTTATTATCATAAACAACTATTTTTTATTTGATTTGTCAAAAATTCTATATAAGAAATGTCTTTTCTATATAAGTATGAAATAGATAAGGAATTTTTATTCATTTTCTTTATCGGATGAATTATCATTCCTTATAAAAATATCTTTTTCTTTTCAAAAATGCCCCAAATAATAAAACAGTGAAATTGTTATTCATTTCTAACCTTATTTCATTTCAATGAACCAAACGTGATGATCGTCAATCATACTAAAGACACTACTCTTTTGTGATTATATGAGGTTATTAAGATAACACAAGATAATTCAAAAGTTTTTGATGTATTATAAACATTCAGAAAATGTGAGAGATGTTTCCGTAAATTATAAACACTACTCTATAACACGTTCATATAAACGCACGAAAGTATTTTTGAACATACAATACATTTGAAGAAATTTCTTTACTTTCTTTTCTTGGGAGCCCGGTGCCCTTATTTACACGGATCTGGTTAGCAGATGTGACTAGAATACTAATTAAAGTTTGGAAGATAAAAATTGAGCAAATGTCACAAAAAGTACGTGAATTTTTGTTAAGTACATGAACTTTGAAATTGATCAATTTAATATATAAAATAATTTTTATATACATTAATAATACTTCTATGATCTTGGTTAGTATACGAAAAGTTATTTCAAGTACTAAATTGATAAATTTTAAAGTTTGATATCTCATTGCATATATTGTCAACGTTAATTAGATATCATTTGTGATAGTTGCCTAAAATTTTATAACTTTATAAGCATTAATGCCATTTTTAAATGAAAAATGTGAATGTACAAAAGAATAAAATATATATTTTTTACTTAATATTTTAACAAATATCCAAAATACTTATCAATGCAATCCTATATATATCAATCTAACATTGTCTTATTTGATTTTAGTTTCCTTTCTCTTCACATGCCCAGCTAGAAATTAATTCTATCTTTTCCTTATCACAATCATAGCACTATAATTCTGGTCCATTCACATCCCTTTCGTGTATGGAACTTTTTTTCTAGTGGAAATGAATTCAGCTTGCCATTTTTCCAAAAAAAAAAAAAAAAAATCAATTTGGTCCCAGAAACTATGTTACTTTGATAAGAATTAAAGAAATTTCAAAAGCAAAGCAAGTGTCAAATTTAAGGAAAAAATAGACTTCTGCAAAAAACAAGCCAGGCACTAGTAAAAATGGTATATGAAATGTGTTTGATTAGTTGTTCTCTTTCTATTTTCTTCCAGTTTTTTTGCTAAACGAAACATCTTCTTTAACCTTTTCTCTATCATAGATGAGATTTACTGAGTGTGATATGCCTCTAATATGTCATGTGATTAATAGTGTATAATCAGTAAATATTTTTTATGTTGATCAGTTTATAAAATCTAAGTATTGTTTATACCATTTGTTTGAAATATATTGATACTTATTGCTACTCATCATTAGACAAGTGATAGCCAATCTAGAATAATGATCTCACCTAAAGTTTTATGAAATAAAATGGAGTTCTTAGCCTCGATCCTTTGATCGGTACCAACTTATTTTATTTTTTTTTTGATTAAAAGCATTTTCTCAATTTTTTTCTATGAGAAAAGTGTTATAAATGGCTTAAATTGTACCCGTACAACAATCGAAATTGATTTAGCTCGATTCAAAATAAAAATTTGACTTTAGAATGCAAAAAAATGAGGCGAAATTTGCCACATAAATAACATATGAGGCGAAATTTGCCTCACAATTTCACATTAACTCATAGATTTTTCTATAAATACCTCTTCGCCCCTGTCTCCCTCCTCACTTATTTTACCCCTTACATAGGTTGTAAATTTTTTTATTTTATAATTTTTTAATGTTATTATGTAATATTAATTTGTTTTAATATTTTTTTAGACAATTTTGCGTAAAGCTATTATTGAAGGTGTTTATTTATGCATTCTTGCCTACAAGGTTAGCAAAAAAATTTATATTATTATATTTGCTATAAAATATGATTGCTATTTTATTATTACTAGTAATAAATGTTTAATATGTAAATATATGCATTTAGTTGTGTTTGTTTGTTTGTCTAATTTATTTTACTTAGTTGTTAATGTTTAATATGTCATGTATAATTAATAGTTATTCATGAAGTTATAGTTGTATATTTTTTAATTGTTGTAATTGACATATATATGCTTGTATGTGAATTTTTTAATATGCAATATGTCATGCATTTAAATGGTATTAGGTAAATATTGTCTTCTTATATTTTGTAAGTTAATTATAGTATATAGCATTAGGTATCATGCAGTAGATGATAATAATGTAGTGAATTATAGATTGTAATGATATATATAAAGTCACAAACGTATGTTAAATAAAAAAAATATAAATTAATGTGAAATAGATTACAACATATTAATATAGAATGCTGGAATACACTTGATATAAAACGCGTGATTTAACATGACCAGAATATAGAAATGGGATTAGAGAATTTTTACAAGTTGTGGTAAATCACAGTAGGGTGGATGGATTGATTAAATGTCCATTTAGAGACTGTCTTAACTCAGAATGGTAGTCTATTTAGATTATTGAATTCCATCTCATGACGAGGGGAATGGTATGGACATAGCCGATATGGACTTTTCATGTTGAGGAGTTAAATGATGAAGAAAAGGTAGCTTATGCGAATGAGAGCATTTTGGATGGAAGAGAAACCTTCGAAGACCAAGTTGATTATCAAATGCTAGAGGATCTAACTACTAATATGAGTGACCCTAAGGGAAAATAAACCAATAGTGGAAAGGAAAGCCCAGAAGACAATGCTAATCGGTAGATAAGAACGTTCGAAAGTACAAAAAGTCTTGTGTATCCAAGCTATATGAAGTTTTTGGTGTTGTCTATTGTTCTCCAAATGTTGAGTTTGAAAGTTGATGGAAAACAATATGTGAAATCCTTTAACAATTGCTTAGTTTCATAAAAAGTTTGTTACTAGAAGGTAATTCGTTGCCATCATCATACTATGATGCTTAGAAGATGCTGATGCAGTTGGAAATGGATGCTAATACTATACATGCTTGTAAGAATGGCTATTTTCCTTTTTCAGAAAGAATATAAAGATCTTGATCATTGTCCAGTGCATGGGAAGCAAAGGTGGAAATTTCATTCAAAGGAGCAAAAGATTATGCCTGTTAAGGTAATACGTCATTTCCCAATAATTCTACGACTACAACGATTGTTCATGTGTAGGAAGATAGCTCCAAAGATGAGGTGGAATAAGGAAAGTTATGTTAGTAAGGAGGGTATGCTAAGGCATCTTGTAGACTTTGAGCAGTTAAAGGGTTTGGATGTCAAATACCCTTGGTTCGCTTCGGACCTTCGGAATGTAAGATTGGGACTTACTATTAATGGTATCAATCCATATGCAAACATAAGTACAACATATAGCGTATGGCCAATAATTCTATTTTTTTACAATATTTTGCCATGGAGATGTATGAAAGAGCCTTACTTTATGATGTCATTTTTAATACTTGGACCTAGATCTTTAGGTAAAGACATTGATGTGTACTTGTTGCCTTTAGTGGAAGAGTTGGACGAGTTGTGATCAAAAGATATAAGGAAATTGGATGTGGTAGAAGGTTAGTCTTTTTTTATACTTGGGGCATTGTTGTGGACAATTAATGACTTTTCAATTTATGGTGACATTTTCAGTTGGATGACCAAAGGATATAAAGCTTGACCTATTTGTAATATAGATTGCACAAGTGACGATGCAAATAGTAAGTTTCTTTATATGGGTCATATAAGGTTCTTGCCATATAGACATCAGTGTTGTCGCGACAAGGAGAGTTTTAATGGCACAATTGAAACACGGCTATGACTGAAGGAGTTCACCAATGAGGATAAATTGGCTCAATTGAGTTGGTATAAGCATGTTATATTAGGGAAGATGCAAGAGAGACATCATTGGCGGACTAATGAAGATGGTATAAACTAGTCTAAAAAAAATGTGTTTTCCAAATTACTATATTGGCAACAATTGCACATTCGCCATAACCCTGATGTGATGCACATCGAGAAGAATATATGTGATAATTTGGTTGGGAATATTTTCAGTTCGAAGAGTAAGTCAAAGGACATAGAAGAGGCGAGACTTACCTCCAGCAAATAGGTATTTGTCTAGAGCTACATCTGCAAAATCTTGGCAGCCGAACTTTTAAGCCACCTCTACATATACATTGTTGCCCAAGCAAATTAGAGAGGTGTGCAACTTGATTAGAGATGTGAAACTTCCGAATGGATATGCTTCCAATATAAGCTCATATTTAGGGGTAGACAAAGTAAGTTTGAGGAATCTAAAGAAACACAAGTGTCATGTCTTTATAACCGAATTTATGTTGTGGTGTGTGAAGTCCCCATTTCTTCTAGGAATTGACCACAAAAGAACATATAAATCGTTGGAATCCTATGAGAAAGCTATTATTATGACATTGCGCAAAATGGAGATGATATTCCCCTCAGTCTTTTTTGACATAATGGTGCATTTGGCTATCCATTTGCCAAGGGAATCATGATTATGTGGTCCCATCTAGTATTGTTGGATGTATCCTGTTAAGTGGTGCTTAGGAGTGCTTAAGGGGATATGAGGAACCGAGCTATGCCAGAGGGTTCTATCACTGAATCATATGTCATAAGGGAAAGTATTCAGTTTTATTCATTGTACTTTGAGAACATGGACACGACAATTATCATGCCCCAAAGGGGATCATAAATGTGATAGCCCGCTACACTTAATATTAAAGCTTAAGAATGATAACCTCTATCATGCGAAAGCTTTGATACAGGGTGTAAGGCGTACTTTCACGATCATAGAGAACCATACTTTGAAACAAGTTGTTTAAGGAGATATGCACAACAACAATTAAGAATGGAAATCATAACATTACTACTTAATTACAATGTAAGGAGTCTTATAGATATCAAAGGGGCACTCCTCCGTAAAAAATATATTTAGTTCATCAAAGTCTATCTTTCAAAAAGAAATACATCGGAGTTTTCCTTAGAAGTCTAAGTCTACTTCTAGGCCATGACTTCTTTCCAAAAGCTCCTGAACTCCAAAAGACGATACCTGAGAAAAATACCTCTAGGGCTTCAGCTGTAAAAAAGGGAGCTGCAAAAGGTATCTAAGGGGGTGTAAGCTTGCTTGCTTAGTGAGAAATATTTCCATAATAAAGTACTCATACAACTAATAATCAAATGAGTTAATTAAATAAGCGTATGAAATGTAACAAACACATGAGCAATTAATACACATGATTAACCAAAAATTATGTTGAATGGATTTATGCCCACCATTCGGGGTTAGATGTTCTGGGCCCTAAAAGACTATAGTTTGCAAATAAGATTTTGTAGTTTATTCAGGCTACTACTAGCTATTAAAATGTAGTTCATTCGAGTTACTACTCACTATTATAATTAATGTAGATTTTCGGGCCCCTGCTTACCTCAATACTATGCTCTTGTCCTACCAAGGATATAGTAATGAATGCAACGTTACTCACTTTGTGATTTGCATGAATTCATTTTATTATATTCTTTTAACATAATAATAAGTAGCTTATTAGTGATCATAGAATTTTGCAAACACTCTAATATAATACTAAAACAACCATATGACTATCGATAATTTAAGCCTTGATATACTTAGTATAATTTCAAGCAATGATATAAGGCACATGTATTTTCCAGTTTTTATCTTTTCTTATTCTAGTGTCACTGTACTACAAGCAAAAGCATAAGTACAACTTTAAGAGAAATAAACTTACTCGACCATAGTACGAAAAATCCACTAATCAAAGTAATTACCAGGATAGGAAAAGTCCTCCTCAACATCACCTAACAAGAGGAATACCCAAAATGAGTATCTCAAGGGAATTCTACTTTAACTTGCTAATTTTAGTTCATTGTGTTTATCAAAATTCGGATGGTGCAAAATTCCAACTTAAAATGGTTATAACTTGGAATTTTGCATATTATATACCCTTTTTTATCTACTAAAAAATATCTATCTATTTCTAGGGTTATTTTTATCATATAAAGCCATTTGAATTCCAAAATGGGTCGGTATAGAATTGTTATGAAATTCCTAGCCCACAAAAATGAAAAATTTCCAAGCTTTTCCTTATTCAAAAACCCCATAGTAAGCATATAGATATTTATATGGTTAAAAAATCCTTTTAATACATATATAAACTCATATTATATGCATGATTCTAATGATGTTGTCTCAACAATGATTTTCCACAAAGCAACTTGTTATAGGAGTTTGAAAAGATGAAGTTTGGATAATTTCTTTTAAGTTGTTGGAAAGAAAACTAAAACTTTTGAGTTTTATATGCAAGTGTTTTCTTATTATAACTATATTTTCTTAACCTTTCAAAGATAAATTTGTTTAAAAAAATTTGGTCTTTTAAGTTATCTACCGATTTTATTTCTCAAGTGGATCTTTATCTTGTGAGTTGATTTTAACTTGACTTGAAAAATTTGTTTTGTTCTTAGTGTTTATTAAAGTAATGGTGATAATCTTATAAATAATTTTTCAAGAAAATTTTCATAATAAAAATTATCAACATTAAATTTTAATAATAAATTTTATTTTTAGTGGTTTGAAAAGTAAAGAGTAATGAAACTACTTAATTAAATCTTGAAGAAGTCTTATATAATAACAACACTAAAAATTTATGATGAACTTGTCTAAATTTTTGAAAAGAATTTTGTTGAAACAGAATTCTAAGTTTTAAAAGAAATCTTCCCAAGTAACAAATATATATATATATATATATATATATATATTATGGTAAGCTTAGTCTTATTTTCTTTATCAAAGAAAGAACTCCTTTTATTTTATTAAGACAACAACAATATGATCATGTATGAATATGAACTTGTAGCTATTAGCTAAGTAATATAAAAAAAAATAAATCATATAAAAGCTAAAAGACAAAGAAATTAAATAAGCACATAAATAAAGATAAAGTATTGGAAAGTCTTAACTTGTATCAAGGCTTCCTGGACTTAGACATGGGTAAGTCCAAAAAAAGAAAAACAAAAGAACAAGTAAGAAAATCATGGGAGTTTTAGATTTATTTCAAGGCTCCTTAGACTTAGATTATGAACAAGGCCAAAAAGAAATAAGAAAAATTGTTTTGACTTGATAAGGACAAGTCTAAGACTATAATGACTAGTATTAATAAATTCCTTAAAAAAAAATAGCAAGAAATATAAGAGCATAAATAAATAAAAAGTTATGTTAGTGAGCTTATAGGTTCTAGGAATATATACACATAATTATGCTTAATAACATATAGGAGTTAGATTAGAAGTAATAATAAAAAGGATGTAACAACATTATAAATAAACATGGGTTGAACATTGACATGATCAACTTGTTATTTTCATGATTTCATTCCTAGCATACAGTTCATAGGGTTTTAGAAATCAAAATAACAAAGTGTTCATGTTATGTTTCATAAAGAAAAGAAAGGGGTTTGGAAGGTCACTTAAGGTTAAGTGTAGATAAAAGAAGAAGAAATGGAGTGTTGGTATTTGTATGGGAAGAAAGAGTGTTGGGAAGAGAATTTTGGAGAGAAGAATTATGGAGTGATTTTGAGAGAGTTTTGGTATGTAAATAAGTGGTGTGAAAGAAATGGAGAGAGAGGGCGTATTTATGGATAAATGTGGAGGGAAATTAGATGTAATTAAATAAAAAAAAAAATAGATAGATGAGAGAAGGAGAGCCACCAGTTTTAGGGTTTAGAGGGGAGAGAAATTTATTTATTTTATATTTTTGTAATGAAAAGTAAGTAATGTGTAAAATATCAAAGATATAAAGTAGTATTGAAAATGAAAATTATAAGAAATAGATGTATATGTTGTAAGAATAGGTAGTAAGAAAAAGTAGAGATAGTGAAATAGTAATGAATAGTGTAGAATAGTAACTTAAATAGTAGACATGATAAATTAATACTGGTAGTAAAAAAAAATACATGTAAACGAGTTATATCTAATATTTTTAGATACTAAAAAATTCAAAAACTGATATTTTATGAATCCTCATATTATTGCGAGTCTAAAGGTGTCATCAAAATATTTTTACCAATTTGCGTGTCCTAACCTTGATTTTGAAAACTGATCTTGTTCGGGTCCAAAAAAAATTAAATTTTGACGAATTTGACCTTTTTAAGCTTTACTATATTATTACGTATTATAATCTATGATTACCTCAATTTTATTGTTTTAGGGTTTAGAACACGAGATTGTCGGATCTAGATTCACTAGGGTTTGTTATAGACTTGTTGACTTTAGGGTTCCGATTGGCTTTTGGTTTTAGGGTTTAGGTATTTACTTAGCATAAAATCCAAGAGTTTACAAGAATAAATAGCCCCATCGATTGTGAGATGATCTAGTTGATGAATGTTCCTCATCAACTTTTTGGATATTTGGACAATTGGTGTGACCATTAGGTGCAAGCACCATATTGAAGCTAGACCCTGAGTTTCACAAGATGCATTGGACTATGCTTAACAACTGCGAGGAAGTCTAACCATATGTGAGGTACTTAAATGAATTGATGCTTCTAATGTTTGCTTTTTTTTTTTTTTTGGGGTCCAATTAAATCTTAACTCCGTTGTGTTTAGGGAGTTCGAGCAAGAATTGATTGCATACGGAGTACGAAATGTAGGAACAATTGCATACAAACATTTCTCTGAATAGGATAAGGTTAACCCATTGTTATATTCTCACGAATTGTTTCACTATGCATAACCCGCTAACTGTTAACATCGTATAATTTGCAAATTATGTAGATTAGAATGCAACCGGTGGACAAAGAGCATCAGATGAGTCAGAAGCTTCGACATAGGGACCAGATCTACACTGCCTCTATTACAAGGCATGTATGGTAAATGGAGTTCGCTTTAACATCGACATTAAGGAGACATCCTCGAGATCTCATAATAGTAGCATGGGCACAATGGATGTCATCAATGGGCAAAAGATTATTTTTTATGGCACATTGACTGATATTATTCAATTATGTTACATAGGTTAGCGGTGTTTCTATTCAAGTGTCGCTGGCTCGATACTAATAGAGACAAACCAAAAAGTATCGATGGAGACCTCATTTTAATCATCATAACAAGGTTTTGGTATGATGACGATTCGTACAGTCTTGCAGACTATGTGTAAAGACATTTTACATGAAAGATCCAAGTAAACGGTCTAGCACGTGGAGGGTCATACAATAAGTGTAACATTGTCATTAATTTAACCGAGGTCTTTTCCAAATCGAGCCATTTGGTAATAGTGACATTGAGCAACAACCCGCGATCACCGATGCGTTACAACAGGCGATTGATAGGCTATGGACAATTCCAATAAATCACATTTTTGTTGACTTAAGAAATCTAACATCCTTACCCGACCATGGTTGTTAAAATCCTATAGAATTAGTAGAATAGTACAAAATCATGAAAAACCAATAAAATCGTAAATGATGCTGTTCATGATGATGATGGGTTACAAAAACAAATTAATGATGTCATGGTGTACATGGATTTTGATCCCGACGGCCCACATATAGTTGTTATTGAGCAGCAGGAGACTGCATGTGCTGCTGCTCAGGTTGATGCCGATCTCCACCAAAGGCAATAAAGGATCCCCAGGGGTTATAAAAGGATAAGATGTGAGCCTTCAGGGATATTGAGGATGGAGTTCCTACTCCATCATAGATCTTCTGTCTTGTTATTTTTTCCCATTCATTAACACATTTATAATGTGTAAGCAAAATTCCCGTGCCAGCCGATGGAAGTATCTATGTAATTGGTGGGAAGCTCTCAATTTTACAGTCGACAAATCCTATGGTCAGCTTTAATATAGGTTGAAGGCATATATCGGGAAGAAGAGGGGGCCATAGATAGCAGTGAACCATCCATCGGTGGGTTTCAAGCACCGAGGACAGAAGTGGAGGGATTTCTGTCGATTTATATCTACTGACATAAGCCATTAGGTGTATATGTTGTGTGTATCCGTGAATTTATGTAAACTATCGTAACAATTTAATGTCACATTGTATTCGTCACATGTTGTGTAGAATTGATCGAGAGTAAATACTGAGAATAGAAAGCAGTAGAGGTTGATGTATACCAAGGGTACGAAGTGCATGATGCATTATACACTTACAAAAGTAAGTAAATAATTGTATGTTGTACTTCAAATCAGTACGCTATCATATTGTATATGCACTAACATTGTACAATTATTGCTTTTTATATTATATGTGATATTTCATAATCTTTCACCGATAGACAACTACAGACACACTCACGTTCGTCGAGTCCACGGGAAAATTATGTAAGAATACTTGATCAATAATTTTTTAGAATTATATTGCCCATATTTATTTACATTATTAATAAAATTACTAATTGTTTGTTGCTTGTAGGAATGGATGGATAAGAGGAGGAAGGAGGAATATTAGTACAATGGGATGGTCTTTCCTCGGAAGATACATCATGGGAAGATTTATCAGAGTTTAAGATACTTTATCCTTTGTTCGACCTAGAGGATAAGGTCCTATTTCAAGAGGGGAGCAACATGTTACATCACAACATGCGGGAATACAAGACAGAGGATTCCACTTTTGTAGATGAAAGATTACTACGTTAGTTAACATGTTCAGACTAGTCAACAAAGTTCAAAAATTAGTTACAACTAGAAAATGGTTTTGTAACTAGTCAGTTAGGGTTTGTAACAAACAAAAAATAACAAACATTATCTTTATATGCATGTATTTATACATGCATATAAATACAATGAAAGAGAGGGAAAACATCATTGAACCCTTTCAATCAAAGTTCTTGTTTAAGTAAAGGAGCATTGACCAGCTCAAAGGTCTACTTTCGTACCTAACAAAACAACAAACACATACGTTAGATTGAGAGAATAACGAGAGGAACAAAGAGAGAAACAAAAACTTACATTAGGGTTTCAAAAAGATACTTACATGAAAGAGGCAAGAAGGAAGGAACAATAGAGTAAGAGACTTTTATATTGAGAGTTTTCTTGGAGTAGGCTAGGTCGATACTAACACTAACTCTAACACAACACTATATCTGTGGTTTCTGCTTTAAAGTATGTATAGTACTATTAAAAGAAATAGTTTTATTTTAAAAATAATTACACTTAACATGTTAAGAATTTATAGTATTAGACACTAGATAGAACTTGTTTATCAATATAAAGCTTTTTATTGTGAGGAAAAAGATATCAATATTTACTTATTTTATTATTTGAGTTTTCTTAAGCTTTTTTCTCCTTCTAATGAGTCTTTAATATATATTTTTTAATTTTTTTTACTAAAATATGACTTTCATCAATTCTCTCGGATTATCCCTCCATCCTTGACACGTTTAACTCATGACTGATTTATAGTAATTAATTGCAGGATAAATGATATTAAATATATTTTATCACATTATATAACAACTTATAATTATAAAATTTGAAATTGCATGATTTAATTAAAATACCAAAAATAAAAAAAGTTCAAAAAGATGAAAGATGAACAAATGTAGAAAATGACAAAAAATTTAATGAAATTAATAGAAGTATCATTTTAATAGCAACTGGAAAATGTTAATATTTTAAAGGTTAATTAATTTTACTTACGGTATTTGAGCTTTTTCGATTTTTACAAAATTGTACCTAAATAAAATTTTGCTATAAGAAAATATCTTAACTTTTTTTTTTCTTTCACTCATGGTAACTCTAGATGAATTTCATCTATTCTTTCGTCAATTTGCTGATGTGGTAGTTAACTCAATTAAAATATCATTTTTTTCGTCCACATAAGCAATTTCTTTTAGTTTTTTTTTTTATTTTTTTCTTTCTCTCTGTCCTCCTTCTTCTCCTTCTTCTTCTCCAAGCATCATTAATGGAGCTTTCAAGCTCCACGACTCAAAATCATTCAAAGCTAGATTAAATGATAAATTAAAAGATAAAAAAATCATCATTAATCATAACCGATTTTTTTTTTTTTTAAAAGGAAAAAATCTCTTGAATTTTCATCTACTTCATGGATACTAAAAGGTCGAACTGCTTTCTTTTTAAGGAGGTCGGTCCAGACAACTCTTCTCGATTTCTCTCTCAACCCACTCTCTCTCATCTATCTTCCTCCTTCAACTCTAATGATTCTTCTCTCTATTCACCATCTCCCTCTCTCTCTACCCAGAAAACCATCTTTGCAGCTACTCCACTCCACCACCGACCCATCATCATAAGCATCCTAATGGAACTTTGACCAATCCCAATGTTTGATGCTTCCCTTAACACTCGCACGCCACTACTGAATCACCTTAACACGATTCTCGACCAACAAACCAAATGACTGCCAGCCAAAACACATTCCCCATATCTGACCAACTTCATCATGAGAAAGGAAGTGGAAAGAGAGAGAGATTCAACACCATCTTTGTTAATCGTTTGTTGATATTTATATAAGAGTAGGTCAGGTGGCGGGTTTATTTGGCAATGGAGATGGCTATGGAGGTTCGACTTGGAGCCGTGATGGAGTTCGATGCCAATGTTGAGAGGGGTACAGTGACTTGGTGAACTCGGTGAGTACGATGACAAGTTTTTTTTTTTTTTTTTTTTTCAAGGATTAGTAAGTTGATGGAGTTTAGTTTAGGAGGTCATATCATCTAGAGAGAGGATGGATTTGAGAGAGAAAAGGCTCTCTCATGAAGAAAATGGAGTCTCTTAGAGAAGATAAAGATGAGCACTTGATTTTGAAATTCATGGGTTATGTGAAGAAAATATCTTATTTCATGTAAAGTTTGGATCTTTTTAATTTAATTTTTTTCTATTTGAATCATGTTGTTTTAAAATTAATTTTATGTAAATTATTGAGTTGATGGAGTATGGTTTGAATCTCTATCAATGATGGTTGGATAAGAAGGAGGAGGGAGAGAGGGGGTGGGGGGAATGGAGGGGAGGGGGAGAGAGGAGATGTGGTGTAGGCTTCGCTTTAGGATTCGTGGTGGTGTGTGCCATTTTTTTTTTCTTTTAAGCCGAGTTTTCAAGTTTCATTAATGGTGCCTGGAGGAAAAGAAGGAGGAGAGAGAGAAGGAAAAAAAAGTGAAAAAAAAAATAAAAAACTAAAAAATTGCCTATGTTGACGAAAAAATGGATGAAATCCATGTAGAGGTTCATAAGTAAAAGAAAAAAAAAAAACAGTTCAGATATTTTCTTGTAGCGAAATTTTGTTTAGATACTATTCTATAAAATTCGAAAAATTCAGGTATCGTGGCTAAAATTAACTCACATCATAAATAAAAATGTTAATGATTAAGGTTAATGTTAAAATTAAAAATGTATTTTCACCCAATAAGGAACGAAACGAAGTTCATGTTATATTACATGCAAACTCTTCAAAGGACACTTTAAAAAAAAATAAGAGAAGAAAAGAAACCCTCAATCTTATAATATACAACTTAAATAGTTTTGGATGGAAATGCGACGATTCTAGTCTCGGTTAAAAGAGTCCACCAGGGTTATATCAACCAAAAGCTTTCCCCCTAGTCCCATACTTGTTTGTTGGATAATGCACTTGTAAATTTGATGGAGCCACGTAACTAAAAGACATAAAATCTATTCAGTGTTTTTATTTTATTTTTTTAATTGATGGCCAAGAAAGCTCAGAATTATCACGCGGTGATATTTAATTGATTGTTACTTTGTTAGGTTTTGAACGGATTTTGAGACTGAATTTTTGCAATCTGGGGTTTGTATATTTCGTTATATTTTAGTCATTTTGGTATCATATTATATCATTTTCAAATAGATATTTATCAATAAACAGATACCAATAAAAAATTACTAATTTTATTTATAAACTAACCAAATAAATACAATATCGATATAATATAAATAAGTTATAGATATAAATCAAATATAGATATAATATAGATAAAAATTTAACAATCCAAACATATTCCTAATAAGAATTTAAGATGAGATAGAAAATTCAAACCTGATAAAAAGTTAATAAGATGATATAATATAAATTTATATGGTAAAGTACAATATTCAATAAGAAAAAATGATAATTATTTAGTTATTTGTTTAAAAAACTCCAACCAGTTATAACTCACAGTGTCTCTCATGGTCTCCCCTCACCAGCTTGCCATCCCTCGTTATAGTTACCATCCCCTCCATCACTCTCTCTTATGAATGCAATTGAGCAGATCGATATATGGTACAACAATGTCTGACAAATCCAACGAACAATTATCATATAAGGTTTTTAGATGGATTATAGGTGGGGTTTTAAAATCTTATATGGTTTCAGGTGAGATTTTGAAAAACTTAGATTTTAATATCTTATGAGGTTTGGAGGGAGATTTTGAAAAACTTGCGGGTTATAAGGGTGGATTTGGGCTCTACAGAATCAGGTTGATACAAAAAAATATTCATTGATGGGAAGTGTATATGGACGGTTATTAGTGCGTAGATATTAATTAAATTTTAAGATGCATATTATCGAAGTTGATACTTTCTAAAATAATTATTATTTGTAATTTATATACTATATATATATATTAAAATTTGATTGATATTTGTACACCGTAAGTATGCAGTACGTCAATACTAATTGAATCCTCTCTTGTTCTATACCCACCATGGATGTAGACATAGGCACGGTTCTATTCCAAACCGAAACCGTTACCAGCGGTTCTAGAGCTGGAACTGAACCGGTTGGACTGTTCTAGAATCGGCTAAGGAACTACCGGTTTTCTGGTTCTCAGATGTTTCTAGGCCTAGAAGTGGATGGAGCCGGCAGTTTCAACCGGTCCCATTAAAAAAAAAAGAAAAGAATTATGTAAAAAAAAAATTAAAAGTTATATTAAATATATAATTTTTAATGTTTAAACTATTTCATATGAATAGTAAAATTTATTACCTATTTACAATACTTAATATTTTATTATCAATAATACAAGTAAATATAACTTAAAATTATAAATAATTTAGTGTATATAAACTTCTCCTAGAAGCAAAATTCATTCTTTAATAACGTGGGACTATTTTTAGAAATTTTGGCTAAACAATTTAATACTTTTAGACCCAATAATTAATTATTTTGAGTTTAAATTTTGTTTTAGTAAAGTATAAAATTTATTTTTTTTACTTAAGAAAAAGACGATTTTGCGGTTTCAAAACTAAAACTAGAAACGCCAGTTCTATAGAACCGGACCGGAATCGTGGAAAATGGTTCCGGTTCCTCATTTTCAAGACCCAGAATTGGTGGTTCCGATTCCTGTTCGGTTTGATTTCGAAACCATGACGATATCTACATGGATGCCACTGTACGTTTGTGTGCTGGTAAGGTTGAATGAGTAAGCAAGTCATGAAAACTTAGAAATAGTTTTATGAAGAAAGTGCTTGCTCGAACCATTATAGACAATAAAATTGGTTTTCAATTTATTAAAAACCAGTTAATAGTTTACGCAATGTGATGATAATTTGAATTATGGCTTTAATTTTTTTTTTTTTGCAATATATATTTATGAAATTTAATATAATATGTATAAATTAAGCATCCTGGGTATAACAAATATTTATTTATTTACCTTCGTAAAAGCAACTATAAATATCATCAGCTTTTAATTTTTCCTAAATTTCTATTTCTTTTTACAATTTTCTACATTTTTTAATTTTTATATAAATTAGTATATATTTAATAATATCAGTTTATCAAATCAACTATTATGGACCATTAGAACTTTGACACGTGTCTCTAATAAAAATTAACAAATAAATATATCGGTCAAAGTATATGTCAAAAAGAAAAACACAGCCCACTTCTTTACCAAAACCTGAAAAGGATATTAGGTTTATTCAATTTTCGCTACATCAAATAACAAGATAGGAGAATAATGGAGTCATTAACAATCTAAAAGTTTTTACCATTTCATAATTGTAATAAGCATTACAAAATTTTATTAGTATATCTTCATACCATTTTACTGTATTGATAAACTAATTTCGACATGAATTAACTAGGTGTATGTCGACCTATTCGAAGTTTGGACCAATCTTTTTGGGATCGATCCGACCTACATTCGAACCTTAAGGTAGCTTTGCAAAGTAAAATAAGCTGCCTTACCAAGTAATAGCTTGGCTATTCGTTGTTCTCTATCAAACAGACTTCCTATAAGCTGCCTTACCAAGTAATAGCTTGGCTATTCGTTGTTCTCTATCAAACAGACTTCCTAAATGGATATATCTTAAACTCATCAAGCGAAGATCTCAGGCTTCTTAACGGGGAGATTGCTTTCTTAATATATTATGATACACTTTCAAATATGTTGGATTGCTCCCTCCATTAATGGTGATCCACTTTCCTTTTTGTTTACTACCTTGACTCCTATAAATAGGCACCATCACTTTTTGGTGTGCCCATTTCACATATACACTATTACCATTACTTTAATGATTATTTTGTAAGATGATTTCATAATTTACATGATATGATTATTTTATCAATATTAATTTCAGGATCTTCGAACTTTATGATTTTCATAATGAATAAATGGATAAGATGCGTACCTTTCTCCTTTTTCCATAACCATAATACTATATTGAATTCCGATGAATAAGATTCTCTAATTCTTTAATGGTTAAATTGCACCAGTAGGTCACAGTGTTTGAACATAAGTTCATTTTGGGTTATAACGTTTGGAAAAGTTCATTTTGAGTTATAAGGTTTAGAAAAGTTTATTTTGATTCATAACGTTTGGAGGGTAAGCTCATTTTCAGTCACAACGTTTGGAAAAGTGATCATTTTAGGTCACGCTCGACACATGTCAATAAGATAAGAGTGACACGTGTCAACAAGAGGTGACAAGTATCAACAGGAGAAAGTGACATGTGTTTACCGTGACCTAAAATAAATCACTTTCCAAACGTTGTGATCCAAAATAAACTTACTCCCCAAATGTTGTAACTCAAAATGAACTTACCCCCAAACATTGTGACCCACTAATATAATTGACCCATTCTTTAATAGATACCTTATCCATTCAAAGCAACCTTATTTCTTCAAGAGAGTATAATTTCTCTCTCTTATCTTTTAATTTATGATGGAGTGATTACAAAAAATGTGAAAATGTATATTTTTCCTTTAGCTTTCACTTTACATATAAAAGGCAGAGAGAAGACCATACCTCTTCATGAACCATTAATGAATACCTCCCATCAGGACATTTCATTACGAAAAGCTATGACATTTAAACTAAAAGTCACGACTCGTCTTAATAAAAGTTACATATTGGGCCTTAAATCCTAACATTTTTCACACAAATTATTAATCGAAGTATTTACGTTGGAGAAACCCTTGGTGTCTTGATCCGCCCAATAATCTATTGGTAGATCTCAAGCAACGACATTTTGCTATCATCATTAGTATCCCTTTATTTAGCACTCGAATAAGGAAGTTTGAATTAACCATTCTCTTGTTTTTCTTAAAATCTTGATTGTTGAAATAGGTGATTAGCTTCAGGGAGAATGTAAACGTCCACAATTAAAAATAGATGAAGACAGTGACTACTTCAAAGTGAAGTAGTAAAACATCCGCAACTTTAAGTTTAAGTTAATATGTAATAAAAATATAACTAAGGTTGAATTGAGCTCATGTAATACTACACTCTATTTTTCGCTTAGAGTGATTCTTGAAGAGTTTTATTTTAATTCAATTAAATTTGTTTAGATATGGCTAATTGAAAAATATGTTCTTCTCCTAAATAAAACAATATTGATATTTAAACTCAACTTAAACTTAAGTTATATTAGTATTAGACTTCAACTTCATAAACTCGTGAATTAGTTAAATTGAATATTATAAAATTTAAGTTTAGATTGATAAACTACTCAAATAAATCGAATTTAAGCTTGATTTGGTATTTGTCAAATCAAATTCATGTAAATAATAAATTTAATTAAGTAACTCACCAGTGGGTTTAACTTATTTATACCCTAAGCAACTTGAGTAATTTTTTAATATATTTATTTTTCAATCTACCTCATAATTGGTATGTACATATGATTGCTTTCGTAAGAGGAAAACGGCCCGTATAAGATTAAATATAACTAGGATATTCTTTCTAATACAAAACAATCCAAAAGTTCATTGTTGGATCATGTCGCCCCGAGTGCTTTGCTTTTATGGTGCCTGATGGCACTGTAGTGGACTATATAATATAATAATTAATCAATTATTTTAATAGTTTGATTACGAATAGACATGGTATGGACTCTTAAATAGTTCACGAGATCGATTCTATTAAAATTAATTGCAAAATCACAGAATAAATATTAATAGGTTAATAGCCTAGGAGGCCATAATTATTTATTTATGAGTCATGGATACTTAGAGAATAAATGTTATTCTTTGATCCGCAAGGGGAATAAAATAATAAAATCATGATGCGTTTATGTTTTGCAGGAAATATTTTCCAATTTTTCCCCATTTTTTTGTCATAAAAATTTTACAAGTGTTAAATGTTAAGGGTAACATGGCTTTTGATATATAAACTTTACAATTTTTATAATTAATTATCTCAGTTTTTAAAGTCTCAATTTAATATATAATTAAACTTTTTAGGAATATTTATGGTAGGTGGATTAAATTCTTGCATTTGTGTGAACTGACCTGGATATCTGGTCAACCTGGTATTGACACATATATTACAAGTGCGGCTAAGTGTTTACGTTGAATATATATATATATACATATATAAGCCATTCTTCTTCTTCTTTCTTCTTTCTTTAAGAAAAAAAAAAAAAAGGGGGCTGAAATTGGCACATATATTTTCTTATTTGAATGATTAACTTAAAAAAGAAATTGATTAAAAAAAATAACCTAACTCTATTGTCTACCATCATTATAAATGAAATTCAAACAAAGCATAATCAACGGTCTCTTGTGTATATGTAAATCCCAACTCCATTCTATTGCCATGAAATTAAATATAATTTTATTTCAGCTATATTTCTATCCATCTTCTAGATATGAATTTAGCATTAGCCTAAATGTTATTATAGCAATTTTTAAGAATTGAGTCACTAGTATTTTTGAGCTTCAAGTGATAGTTAAGGTAAAGGTTGCAGGCAATGACTAATCACAAACATAATTATCAATGGATAAAATGAGGATGATTTCCAATTTCACAAGACCAATCATGTTTCCTAGTATCTTTAAACATTTTCCATGATTGTACAATGCTAGAAATGATAATTACCGATTGTTTGTATTCAACTCTACTTATCAATAAAATTTAGTATTAAATGATGGTAAATAATGGAACACGACCCAATTGGTCCACCACAAGTCTTATCCGCGATGAAGGACCTAGAAAAAGAAAAATCCAAAAGTCCACATGTTCGATTAGCCCATAAAGGGCTCACCTCGACTAGGACCTTGACTCCCAACCTTCCGATGAGCTCATTCCAACAACCGATCTTGACTTCAACATCCTTTTACGATGTCGTGAGTCCAAGTAGTGAGTTGGACCTATTGCCCTAACATCACAAGCTACTCTCGACCTACTACACAATTCCTATTGTGACATGGGATCGAAGGGGAGAGGGGAGGGCAGAGGGGAATACTCATCGATTCGGCCACACTTTGCGCCCCAACAGCTCCTTTACCTCACGCTTGAGACAAATCCCTCTCCTCTTTGCTATGTGAGTTGCCAACCCGAGGTCCATAGTAATAGAAAATATTCTATGGGCTCCATTATGGTATGGCCACAACTATAAATAATTTTGCTCAACCAGGTATGAGCGGCTAATTTATCTGATCAATATATACTCTTCCAAAATATTCTTCTTTGGTGATCCATGGACTAATTTAAGCATCGAAGTGGCCACGCTGGACAACGCCTTGGACAACACTCATAGTGTACCACCGATCGTTTTTGTGTTTGCAGGCCCATACTCTACCATCCATATCTTAAGGAGTGTGACAACTAGAACCGCAAACTAGCCAATATAAAATTGTACATTACTAACCTTAAGTTTGAGTGGAAATTTATTAGAACTTAAGTGTGATCTAAGCTTGATTAATATTAGAACTTTAAGCTTGAGTCCTACTTGAATGATAGTAAACAAATTCAAGTTCAACTATGTTAAGCCTATTTAAATTTGATATATTCAAAAAATCTTTTTATTTTGATTAGAATAATACTAATATTCGAACTCAACTCAAATTTAATTAATATTTAAAATTGATTTGAGCCTCATATATTTACAATAATCCAGTTAAACATTATGAAACTTGATTTAAACTCCATAAACTACTTGAGTAACTTGAAATTGAGTGAGTTAGATTAGTTACTTTCTTATCAAATTTGAATAAACATCGAATCAAGTTCCAATTTAACTCAATGCACTTTTAATTGTTATAATATTTAGTAATTAATACACTTCTCAACATATATATTACAAAGATGTGGCAAACCCTAAGATCTTACAAATAGAACAAAATAGTTTTGGATGGAAGTGAGACAAGTCTAGTCCCACTTAAAGTAGTCCGTTAGGGTTTTATATTGTGATCAATCAAAGCCAGTAATAAATGGAGTATTTCCCATGCTTGTCTGTTGGATAATGCACTTGTAATTTTGTTGGAGCCATATAACTAAAAGCCATAAGATCTATTTAGTATTCCTATTTATTTTTATTTTAAATTAATGGTAAAAAAATAACTCAGAATTAGCACGTGATATATATATATATATATATTTAATTGATAGCTACATGGACGGTATGTAATGTAAGAGCAAGCGACAAAGCGAATCATAATACGCGATAACAATTCTATACGGCTAAGTGCACACTATAGATAATAAAAAATGATTTTTAATTTATTAATAACCATTTACAGGAAAAAAAATAAATACATCAAATTATTAATAACCAGTTAAGAGTCCCCGTAACATATGATAATAATTTGAATTATGGTTTGAAAATAATTCTATTTTGAAAATCTATAAATATAACATTAAAAAATAGCTTCTAAACTTTAAGAATAGTGCGAATTAACCCTCTATCCCTAATATGTAACCAAAAAGTTAAAGGACATTTTGTATTATTCTATCCAAAAAGAATAATATTTATACTGTTTCTGGGTATACATTTTGTACAATATTTATATGGATTTATACAAAAAAGGTCAGAAAAAGATTTGTATAATAAATATATTTTTATTTATTTATTTGTCTTTGTAAAAGCTACCATAAATATCATTGATCATTGCTTTTCCTTGAAACTATGCTTTTTTCTTTTTCAATTGCTAATTTTTTATATTTTTTGAATTAATATATATTTAAAAAAGTATGAGTTTATCATATTAACTGTTTGTGGACCATATGCAAAAGTTGACACATGTTTTAATTAGTTTTACAAAATGTTTTAAAACATAAATCATGAGCTTGCTAAAAAGAAAAATAAGGCCACTTCTTCAAAGAAATACCAGTAAACAAGTTAAGTTTATGCAAATTTCTTTATATGAAATAATAAAAAGGGCAAACAACAGTTATCAAAATCTAAAATTATTGCTATTTTGTAATATTATATTTCTACGCGAGTTAGTAGAAAATTTTCAACCATAACTTTGGGATCGTAACACTAGCCTAGTAAACTAGTAAGCCCACTAGGAGTCCTTGAAAAGCTCCAACCCAAAAGGCCTCAGAGCCATGAAGAGTCATAAGCCATGTACACGCTTCACCAAGGTCTTAGTTTGTTTAAGACTAAGGTCTTGGTTGACCTCAATCATAACTCCTCAAATGAAGGTCCATGGCGATAAGGTCTTAACGATCGCAACCCTAACCTTGACCTCGATGGCTCACAGCGACTTGCTTGACACTCATATCTCTATAGGGAACAGTCCAACTACCCTCCATACCTGATACATTCATGTTGTGTAGATTCAGGCCAGCTAACAAATAAGGGAAATTTTCCATGTGGAATGTAGATACTCTATAGGCCAACCTCCCTATAAATAGACTCTCACACTGAAGGAACAAGGGATAATACAAATGTATAATAAAACTGTACTATGTTATATTCCTTCCATATTCATTCTTTTAGAATCCACAATCAACTTAAGTATGAGTAATCATGAACCACCTCCTAGTGCACTATTAACAGTTTCTTATGTTCGCAAGTCTATGGTGCTCCTACACCCATCTCTACCGACAATTTAGCACCTGCAACAACTTGTGCTTCTTTTATCAATGGTTAAAATTGTGTTGTTCTTCAAATATAGCTATGACATTGTAGTTTCATGGTATTAATGTGCTAGCCCTCCTATTTTTGAATCGAATCTCCTCCTCTATCATAATAGGAAAAAAAAAAAAAAACTTAAATATCTTGTAACATATTCATAACACTTTTTTCCTTTTATAATACAACCATTAATACATGTGGTACAGTATCTTAGAAGCTAAGTTTAGGAAAATTTAGATGTAAGCAAATCTAGAGATCATTTTTTATAGTAGTATGAGAGTAGAACGATTTCATCTTTTAAAATGGAAAGAATTTACCCATTTATTTATTAATACTTCCAATTTCATGGATCGAATGTCCAAGTTTAGTGATATAACAAAGAGATGGGTCTGTTGGAAATGTTTTTTTCTCCTTTTTTCACTTTTTATTTAATTTTATTTATATCCTATTCATATCTGTTATATATTAATTTAAAAATTTGGCATTTGGAAAAGTATTGCATCCGATTCTTATTCATTTTCGATCATAATTACTGTGAAGATGGGGATTAAGAATGAGGGCTAGACCCCCCTTTAACACTTGAAAAAAAATATTATTAATATACATATTTGAATAGAAAAAATATGTGTTAAATTTATATCATAATAAAATAAGTTTGACCTAAATATATGGTTTTGCATCCATTAGAGTCCAACTTTATAAAAATTTATTAGGTACCTAATTTGTAAAAAGAGTATATTATACTTGCTTCTCTTTTTAGTACCCTTATTTTACCAAGTGGCCAGCAAACAATGTGCATGTATAGTTATATGTTAATATATGTTGAAAATGAAAATATAAAAGCTCCACATGCAAAAACTGAGGACAAATTAACTAAGATATATGAAATAAAGTAGCAAGTATAGATTATCTTAGGCCTTAGGCATTTTAGACACAAAACTATCCGTTTTTAATATTGCTTGATTTCATATCAATACCCCTTAAACATTTTAAACACAAAACTACTATCTACTAATACAGCCTAATTCCATATCAATGTCCCCTAAATAAACCTAAGGACTCACACAGTTACAACAATTGGTATCATAACTCAATGCCTCAATGGAAAAAGGGTTAAAAAAGAAGTTCCAAAACCCCGGCAAAACGAAAAAGAAGGGCTGCCTAGGCCATTTTAAATTTTAAAAAAAAAAAACTTCAAAAAAGAAGTTCCAAAAGCTTAGGCAAAATGAAAAAAAGAGGGCTCTTGGGGCATTTTAAATCCAAAATTACCTTTTATTAATATGGCTGGATTCTGTATCAACTCTCTCAAATAAATAAGGACCCATACACACTTCTATCGTTATGTAATCAATATTATACATCATATATATTATACATTGTATTTGTAAATATATAATTACCCACCACTCCTTCATTCTTCACCCAAATACAAAACCAATAATACAAAGGAGAAAGCAAATAGTAGAAATGGTCTGGCCGTGACGAAACATGGGACGGGGATGGGCTATACCCTGTTGATTCGAGCGTTGCATGCAGACGACCCAACTCCCCCACACATTTTCACAGAGATTGTCTGTGGGTTTGTTTTTTCCACGCATAGCACGACAAGCCTGTTCTTGTAACATAGTTCATCAACTCATGCATGCACTACTCGTATAATAATTACTGATGCATAATATATATTTTTATATTTGTGTGTGTGCATATATTTTATTGGCCAGCATATATATATATAAATACAGAAAAAAAGAATAATATGTTTTTATAAATATTAGATAATTTTTTCTATGGTTTAAGCAGATTGTTTAAATCCTGTGTGCTATAATGACTAAGTTCTCTAATTATTTATATCAAATTGGTAAAAGAAAAAAAAAAAGGAAGATACGCTGTAGTTTTTTGAGATATTTAAAAGAAAAATAAATGTCCGAGACAACGTGCTACCACAAACATTTTTTCGCATACATTGTCGTGTAGACGAATAAACTTGACAGTCTCATGTTCACACATTTTTATCGAAAACATATATAGCTAATTGATCAAATTATATACAACAAAAAATATATATATTCAATTGTTCAACTTAAATCAATATGTTCATGAATTTTATGAGAATAATTTTCAACTAGGAATTGTAAGCACTAGAAAATTTAGTGCTAGTTAAATGTAATATTCAATTGAAAGTATGATATGCATGGCTCAATAATGTAACAATTGATACTTATACATTATTCAATCGGATAAATCACGTGTTTATACTAGTAATTTTTTCTTTTTTTTTTTTTGGGTTTCGCTGTAATAATGTTTTCATGTTTTATAAAGGCAAGTAGGTCTTGCCTCTTGCTCGTATTTTAAGCAAAAACACTTGCCATAATCTCTGAATTAAGGTCTACTACAATAAGCGAAAAGAGAAAATTCTTCGGCTCTGTGCATGTTTTGTCCTCCTAAAGGACATCATGTGGGTGTTTCTAGTCCGACCGAGCACCAAGTTGTGGTATTGTGTGTAGGGAATGCGTGGATGTGCCAACTGCCATAAGAATCCTGGAAGATTAGCCGCTCCGTACTGTCTCATGCATCTAGACATCATTAAGGTCAATTTCGAACCGAAAACTAACTTGATCCGTCATCGGTAGTTTTAAATAGAGATCAGCCTGGAGATGACGGGTCTAAACCAGAAAACAACCCTAATATTAGCGGGTAATTACGATTTCACTCTAAAAACTGCATGATCCGGCTGTTTTGAAACTGCTAGTTCAAGAATCGGCTGTTTTAAACATAGAAATTAAAAAAAAAAAGAAAAAAAATTATAAAAAAATTGTATTAAAAAATATTTAAAACTATTTTTGCGTAAATAATAAAAAATTTATTTCATATTCATAATATTTAATGTATTATTATTAATAACATAAGTAATAAATATATTTAAAATCATATATTATTAAGTTTATGTAGACTTCTTACCAAAGTAGATTTTTTTTCTTAGTAATGTGTGACTTATTTTTGTGTTGTTGGATTTATTTGTATCTTAATATTTTATAATGTCACATTACTAATATAACAACTGAAAAAGTGCAAGTGATTGTATATAAATAAATATATAAGTGTAGAATTTCTTTTAACTAATTCTATAAACAATTATTATAGGCCAATGTTATTTCAAATTAAAAATTTATTTTTATTTTTTTACTTAAGTTAAGTAAATTATTTAATAAATTTTTATTTTTTTATATTCACGGTTCTCAGCTCTGAATCGCAAGAACGGGTGGTTTCTAAGAACCAGGAATAGGATCGGCTCCCACAGGTCTAGTTTCAGTTCCATCATTTTTGGAATTGGGAACCATGATTCGTGTCCAGTTCTAGACCCTAACCAAACCATGACGACATCTACATGCATCATTAAATATGAATACTAAGAAAATTATAGATGGCATTGGGTTCCAAAACCATAAAAAATCTTTGTGATAATAGATATACTAGTGTACAAAGTATCTGTGTTGCGTGTGCGAACAAAAAAAAAAAAAAGTGGTTGAAAAAGATACGCATGCTAGAAAAAAAAAGAGTAGGAATGGTTAAAAGTTAATTTTTAATTCAAAGGGAGGAGAGAGATAAAAAGTGGGGAGAGAGAGACAATAATGTCTTTGTAACTGTGGCAAGGTAAGGAAAAAAAAATAAGGTTTCTATTTTTTGACACCATAGCTAGATTCGCTTAATAAATAGCACAAATAAGTAAATATTATATTTAATACCTAAATATTACACATGCATATAGTTAACTATTTGATATTTATATTAATTTACTATCTAGAAACTTTTCAAGATCATCTTATAGTACTCATGTGGAATAGTTAATTCAAAAAATATGTAAAATTCAGTAGTTGGTTGTAAATTTTGGTAGGTTTGATAAATTGATAAAGTTTATGTATGAAATTGATATCAAGCCAATGGTAAAATCAAATGAAGTTCAGATATCAGTTGTGACAATTATTCCTATACACACACATATAATAAATTTGTTTTTAGGCACTTAGAAGCATGCTACTCCTATCCCCTTCCACTTCCAATGCTCGATGAAAATCAAAGTATTGGGTTGCCTTAAAAATATGTAATTGCGGATTATTACTAAAATCTCGGGAAGTTTCAATTTAATGTTTCTAACATCAGAAACTGGCTCCTCCATGTTATTCATAGATACGATGAAGATGATGAACGGTCGATGCAAAATTTTTATTAGAAAAAGTCATCTTATTCTCGGTTTGATTTTGCACACCTTGTAATACATACTATCCTTCTTCATATCAAAATCATCTGATACTGCTTCAATGTTGGTAACTTTTTCATGAAGATCATCTATTCTAACGTTGCTTGTATACTAACCTCCTCATTTAATAGGCTTGCCATATCTGCGAACTTGTCAAAACAATTCAATGAGAACACCAATAATAGGCCCTGCGAGGAAAGGGACAACCCACTCAATTAATGCAAAAATTAAAATGAATCCAAAATACGGCAGCGTCTGAGTACAACCAAGCTAGGGTTGTACGAATCAATAGAGTTTCTTCTTATCTATATAAAGTCATAGCAATTTTGAATCTTTTTTTTTCGTCGGCTTGTAGATGTTTTCAAATAGGAATAAAATATATAATATTTTTATTTATAAATACATCAAACAGGTCAAGTACAAATAATATATACATAAAATATAGATACACATCAGATACGGATAAAAATTAAACAATCCAAACAGACCCTTTAATTATATATCTTGCTTATTTGCAAGTAATCTAACTATCTAGGGTTTGTTTAACTCTTGTGGGTCTCCTGTGTTGTATCATATTGACTTCCTTATTTATATTAGCTTGTGGTGTGGGACTCGTTTCAAGTATCATGGGCATGGTTGATTAAGTTTATATGCGTGATCATTGGACTTGTTGAATAAAAGATTCAAATAGCATATGATTGCTTAGGGGATTTAACCATGCAATTCTAAAAACAAAGGATATGGAAGCTAAGGATGCGTGAACCAAACATAATAGTATATTTTTTGATAAGTATAATGGAGGGTATTTACAATTTAACCATTAAAAAAATTCGAAACCATTACATATATCTATCTTCATCATTTCGTGACATATCAATGGACCATGGTGCGATAGTTATTCCTATTACTTAGCATTGAGGAAGGAATCTATGTATATGACCAAACTGAAAAAATTTCCTATCAATGTCCATCTGAATTATACAAGTCACTGGACGGATGAGGCCCACAACTCAACAGCGGTGTGAATTTTTTTTTTGCCAGAGAACAAAAGACTTCGTTTATTGATAATACAAAATAAGTACAAATTAACCTAAAACATGAACAACAATAAGAGATAGGAGTAACAAACCCTAACCAATAAGGTTACATCTTTCACACCAAAAAATGATGTAAAAAACCCTTTAATATAAAAATTTTTATCATCAAAATAAAGATCTGTACTATGACTGGATAAAATACCCATATACGGGTGCAACTTTAAAAAAAACAAAATACAAGACATAAAAACAAAAATTAAAGCAACTTTTGATGAAAAAGATTACTCATTTTTCACCTTGACAACTCTCATTGTTCGAGACCTAAAGTGCTAATATCCAAATGTTGAATCCCTTCACAATCTTACTAGCACTAACTTCAAAATCTTCTAAAAATAAGCTTATAATTTTAGAGTGCTTAAGAGAAATAGATAAAAAGAGAGATGATAAGATGGTTGGTGGATTTTTAATGGGTTTTGAAAGTAAAAAGAAAAAGAAAAGAGGTGATAAGATGATGAGATGTTGAGGGGCGACCAATGATGGCAACTGCCCTTTAGGATTTTTGTAATTAGGGTTTACTTGAAGATGATGAAGGAGGAAGGTGAGATTTAATGATTCTTTTCTTAATCAATTCCACAATTGAATTACTATTCTATGTTTTAGTAATAAATAACTATTTAATATTTTTTTGTAATAAGAATTATTATTATAGTCCTAAAATGTTATTGAATGTGTAATAGCTTATTCAAGAAAAATAAAATAAAATTGTGATAAAATTGGTGTTACAGTGAATCAAATGGATGGGTAAATCTTTGGAAATGTACCTATAAACCCTTTTTTACTATTATGTTCTTGAGTAAAATAATATGAAATAATCAAATCAATTATATATATTTATATAAAATCAAGGTCTAATTGAAAGCATGTGTAAAGGTTTAAGGATGTAAACATTCAATTCTAAAGATAGGAGGTTAAATCCAAAGGGATGATTATTTACAGTTCATCCCTTTTTTCTCTTTTCCCTTTTGGGTCGAGAAGACACGGGAGGTAATCAAATAGCAGGTGAATTTTACCCTTGGAATTGGAATGGAGCAGAGACAAAATAGGGAAAATTTCCTTGAAAATGGGTCAAGTTGAAATCAACTTGTTAGGCTAATTTGTTCTTCGTCCAAGCCCAATCTGGAAATGGAAAATTGGACCTAACGAAGCCCGCCCATTATGTAAATTTAAACTTAAACTTTAGTCTTCACCTTTACCAGTGTTCATTATTACAAATTATTTGGGGGAGAAAAAAAGCACTTGGAATAATTTCAAATTAATCCATTTTGATTTCTCATAATGAAGCTGTAATTATGCTTAGGTTACATACTTGATTAGTTTTAGGCTTCTTCTTACTAAATATACAATTAATTAGAGATATTATATAGTAAAAGCTTTCCATTTGTTACAAAATTTAATTGCACAAAATTAAAACTCAAGGACCTAACTAATAATTGTGCAAAGTTCCAAAGACTTATTTATGTTTCTAAATGGATACTATGGGTGATCACCTATGTTATTGGTACTGAAAAAATATATAAAAAGGATTTATACTTGAAATGCTAAATATACATTCGCTCTCTCTTTTTCAATTTTTTTAGCAATCTCCATATTAAAAAATTTAAAATGTTAAATATATATTCTATCTCTCTCTCTTATTATTAATATTCTTGATGGATAACTTATAAGTTATTATATACCTGTCAAATACAAGAATCATTTCTTTTTGGAAAATAGGGTTTAATTCGAAACATTCAAGTGTTCTACTTAAACCACCTCATTTTCTTTAGATAATGCAAACATAAATTTAAGTTATTTGAAAACACTAAAATTGAATCGAGTAATTTATTTGCACTTCATATTTTTGTTGTTTCATCATAGAACCCTCTGAATGGAGACAATTAGGTAAACATTCCATGGACATGCAAATCACATGACAAAACAATTGAACAACTCTAATTGATCTATGTTGTATTCTCAGCCAAAATCTAGGCACCAAAGTAAAATAATCAATGTTTGGCCAAGGAGATAAAGCCAAAGGAAGGAACAATAAGCAATGTGGACAAACTATGGGTCCAAGGCAAAGTACCCACAAGGACCACTTAGCCCCACTTCATCACATGCACTCTGTGATCCTGAACATAAATAGTGAAAACCTAGCTTCTTTATTGCCACCACAACACAACTCTCTCTCCAATTCATCTTGTTCAATTATGTGCTATACCTACACCATTGCTATTACTACTATCACCGCATTCTTTTACTTTTGTTCATCTTTTATTTGCATTTGTAGTATGGATGTAAAAAGTAACATTAAATAGATCGTTTACAAAATAATTTTAAAAGTACAACAACCCTCATAATTATCTTTATCAAGGAATTGTAGACACATAAGAGCATCTAAATAACTTCTTTACACTTCAAATCGTATAACCTTCAGTCAATTTCACCAATTAGCATCTAATCGTAACTCCCTCATTATGATATTTTTTAATGCAGCTGATCTTGTTGGTCATTTAATTACTCGGATTCATACATAACTATTATCACAAATAATTAATTTATCACTTTACTATATTTATTTTATTGGTCAAGATTTTTTTTTTTCCATATATTAGACTTCAAATCACCTTTGAGATATAATATGATATATTTTTAAAGGTTACATTAAACTAGGTTGGAATTGCTTAAAAAGTGAATTGAAAAATCTAAATTGAAAAAAATTATATCATATTTTCTTCAAAACAAACAAGATACAATTCTTTTTTTTTTAATTATTTTAAAGTTAGGGAGGACACATGCTAGATGGAACCCTACACTCAAGTCTACAAATGCTCTTAAATCCCTCAAAATTGGGTTGTTGTTCTACTTCTTTATTTATTTATTTATTTTAATTCTTTCAATGATGTATAACTTCATTTTATAACTTGCATTTGAAGGGTAATTGGAGTAAAACAAAAACCATTGCAATAATTCCATAATCCCTCTACTCCTGCTATCTAAATAGAGAAAAATTACTATCATAAAACAAGTACCAATATATGCACTAAAATAAGCAAAGTAAACCATAAAATGAAAAGAAAAAAAATATACATAAAATTATATATTTTATAGACTTTTTTATTTCTAATTTTTTTTAATGGTATCCGATTGGAAAGGATTCTAATCGAACTGAACTCGAGTTAAAAAGATAATTAGCAGATCTGGGCTTGAGTTGGAGGGACTTTAATCATGTGCCTTCTTTGCCTCAATGTGTACTCTATTCTCTCTCTTGCTAGCCTTAGTGCCTCAAGAACTTCAGCTACACTTTGATCCGTTATCATAAGCTCTTTGGCCTTGGTTTCCTTACTTTCAGGAATTGTAATTGGAACCAACGCTAATGAGTTATCAACATCATTTTGATCCTCACTCCCCACTTCACTTGAAGAACTGTTCCAAAAAATTAAAAAAAAAAAATTTCACATTAGTTCTCGAGATTAAAAGAAAAATGAAATGTGGTAGATAATATTGGCAGAAATTATTAATAAATTAATATTTCAAAAGTAAAAACCCATTTCTCCATCCACTATTTGATATTTTCTAGTCTCTACAGCATTCAAAGTAGTTATAGAATTAGGAAAATTCTATTATCTCATTATTTTTTAAGGGTGAAACTTAATTAGATAATTAACTGAATAGGACGTAAAAATTTTTAATTTAAGTTATTTGTCACTAAAATTTATTAGTGGCCAATTATATATCATAACTTAAAACTTTTAGCTATAAGAATTTCTTTTCTTAAAAAAAAAAAAAGAAATTTTCCCTGAAGCAAACACTAATCAATCATTAAAAAGAAAATAAAAAACACACAATTTCTTCATCAATTTCTTTCCATCCACATTTTATTAACTACAACTGCAGTGACAACAATCAATAATCATCTTCTATTATAAGTACTCTGCCACTAAAAACCACTAATAACAGATAACTATGAATAATTTAAAATTTTTAATTGTAACAAATTTAAAAAATATAATATGTAAAATTTGATTAAAAATATGCACCTCTGCGCATCGGTCTTGACATTTCCATTTCCAGGATGGCGATTTTCCAGTAAAATTTCCTTGGAAATCGCTTTTTTTGGAGAATCTAGACAATCTTCTCTGGATTTAACATCATGGGTATGCTCCGATTTTGAGGTTTCCACAACAACAAAAGTGCTGTTCTCCACAATGTGGGTGGTTGTAGATTTAGTTTCTCGTATCTCTCGATGTTCTTCTTCATCTGTATCATGGTTTTTGGTCCCTAAATTGCTTTTCACTGTCGATGATTCACAAGAACCGAGGCTGTTCTCAGAGACACAAGATGACTCCTCAGATCCCAGCAATGAAACCGAGACTTGTACAGACTCCCCCAATTTCTGTTTCAGGAATTTAAGTTTCTTTTCCGCTTTGTCTCTTAGTTTGGTCTCTTCTTTTAATTTTCTTTCTAATTCTGTCAGCTATGGCAAGAAAAATACATAAAGGATTCAGCTTTCAGAAGACATCTTCAAATTTGAAAGTGAAGAAAAGAAAAAAAAAAGGGGGAAGAGCAAAACCTTATTGGTTATGGATTCTGCATTTTGTTTAGCAATTTTTGAAGCTTGTCTCTCTGCCAGCAATCTTCCTCTAAGGCATTCTATCTTCTTCAAACCATCATCACCTTCTTCAACAACTTTGGTACTACAAAATGACAATGGTAAAAACGAATGTAGAAATGTATTCTTATAGGAAAAGAAGAAGGATTATTGGTATTAATACACCATACCAATGTTATTTTGACAAATTGAGTCTCAACAAGAGAAAGAGAGTTACCTCCTAGATCTTTCTTGGACAAAATAGGATAACATTTTCGTCGACGACTTCACAGGATGAAGATGCTGAGACACTAGAGCAACTTTACTTATCTTTTCTTGCCCTTAACAAACAGTTTGTGTGGCAAAGTGGGAAGTCCCAGATATTAAGAGACAAAGAAATGTGTAAAGTTGAGGGTGTCAGAAATTAAAAAGAAGGAAAGAGAAAAAAAAAAAAAAAAAAAACAAAGAAAGGGCAATTTCTTCACAAACAAGGATGCTTTTTTCAGATGTAATGGAAGAGTACATTTCTTAAAAGAAAGGAGAAGGGAAGGCGGGGGGGTAAGAAATGATGACACACTCATGCCTTCGCTTATGTGGAATGCCTGGCGGATTGTGATTATCAGTGCCAATTACTATAGCTATTGATTGCAAGGAGGTTTTGGAATGACAGGGTCTTTGTGTTTATAATTGTATATTGTAAAAATATTAAATTTATTTTAGTTTTGAAGTGGTTAATTTATTATTTAATCATTTTTAGTCATTTTTATTATTTTCTTTACATTATGCTCTGTTTTTTAAAATAGAAGATATACCGATTCAATTAATAAAAATTTTAATTATAGGTTATTTTTTGTATTTTTAGTAAATAAAATAAATTGTGTTAAGAGAGAGTAAAATTAAATACAAAATTTTTATCAGGTATTAAATTGATTATATTAAATTTTTGTATATAATTTGGATACAAAATTTGACATCCAGCGCTCTATATTCACTTTTTAAAAAATCATCTAGGAACTTCCCAAACTTTTGATTGGTTTTAGTATCTTAGCAACATTAGTATAATTATTAGTTTAATGTTAAATTGATACTTTCAACATGCACAGTGGTACAATAAAAATAAATTTGTCATACGGTGAGTAGTCTTGTTACTAATTTTGCATTGGGTTACATGCTCTAAACAAATTTTACATTTGGTCACATGCTCTAAACATTATTTAAGAAATATTAATTAATGTACAAGACATTGACTAAAATACTGAATGAATAAATATTTCGTTTTCTGTTTTAATTATCAACCATTTTTTTTTCATCTATCTGTGTCCTCAAAGTGTTTTTAAACTTTTACAAATATAGAACTTTTGTAAACTCTACAAGTCTTTCATCTATTCTTAACATGTATTAGGTTTAACTACCTTAAAATAACTAAATAATATGGGTGGAGTTTGTATAATTTTTGTAGACCTTTTATTTTTCTTTTCAAAATTTGTGAAACATTATGTGTTAATCTTTTTTTATATATCATAAAATTAAATACATTTTAAAAAATATTATGTTATTAAATTAGTTCCATGACTGATTTGATAAGCGTAAAAAAGGGTAAAGAATTAAATAGAATAAACTAATTAAGATTTTTGTAAAAGTTAACATTACTATATGTTAATAAATTAAATAGAAAAGAAAAGGTGATTCTAAAAGAAAGATATGTCTAAGCATTAATTGCTTATTTAAGTTGCTGAAATAATCATTGTTGTTAGACTTGGATTGACCTCCTAGTTTAATGCGTTAAACCTTATCACTCCTTAGGATCAAACCAGATTAATTATGGTTTAACCCTTAATTCAATCTAGTTTCATCCATTGACAATTAATCTTCTAATATGTCCAGGTCAAGACCTCTAGATGGGATTGACAATATTTGGTCATGGCAATGCCACTATAACCTTATTAGTTGTGAAGATAATTGCAGTATTTAGTTAACTTAATAGCGATTCATAGTAAATTTTTAGTAAACAAAGCGAATAGCCATTTATTACCTAAATTTATAAATAGGAATTCCATGCTGAAATTAATTTTTTCCTAATATATACTAATTTAAGTAAAAAGTTAATAAATAAAAATTTTATTACCGATTTATTCCATCTTTAATAATAACAATTACAATTTTATTATAGTCTTACTCCTTTAGCCAAATAAACAATAATAAATGTGCATTTTGTTCAAAACTTAGGACACAAACTCTGAGAGTCTATACACACATATATTTTTCCTATAAATGTGTGTTAAATATTGAAAAGCATTGTTTTTTTCCTTTTGCTTTTAAGTGTCAACTCTTTTATTTTCCTTCTTCTTCAGTTAGGTATTAGACCAACAAAAAAAAAAAAAAAAAAAAAACATGTGATTGCTCGTTATCGAGTGAGAGTTTGAGGATCCGTCGCGTAAACCATTCTGGAGTATATCCTCACATGTTACATGGGTATTGTTTCAGATAATAATAAACTAAATTATTCAAAAAGAAAAAACAAAGAATTCAAGGAGGGAGCCGGGATAAGAAAGAAATTCAAATTTGAATTATGATGACAGCTGAAATTACTAATTAAGATAGCTAACATTTGTTGTCTTGCATTATTTGCATGTGACGTTTTCAGTGTACTATCATTCTCCGGTCCTGTTTAAGGAAGATGTTAGATTCATTACGTGAATTTGTGGAAAAAAAATTCAATTTCGTATATATATATATATATTTTTTTTTTCAATGTATCCTAAATTTAAGATATAGTCATTAAAATTACAAATCAAATATATAATTATATGAATTTATGATTTTATATTTATTTAATTAAAATAGATGACCAAATGATTAAATATAAACTTCAGATAAGATTATATAATTTAAATATACATTTTTATGTATTTACGATTTCATCTACTTAGTACAATTTTACAAGATTTTACTCATTTTATACATTCCAATCAATAATAAATTATGATTTTAACAATCATACTTTGAAAAGATAGTAAAAATTCATTTATAAATTATCTCGTTTATATCAATAAATAAAATAAACAATATTAGATTGACTAAATATTAAAATTCAGATATTAAATTCAATATTCCTTCCGCCTTTTACTTTTCTCAGAGTTATAGTGCCTCTCCCTCTCTTTGTTTATTAATTTATATTTCCCCAAGTTGTCCCTCCCCAGTATTCTTTTTTTTTTTTTTTTTTGCCCATGTCTTTCCAGTCTCTTCACTTACCCAATTTAGACCCAATTTAATTTAAATGTAGTTGCTCACAAGTCAGAATCACAATTAATTCTCTGACCTAGGGGCAGAATGGACAAAGAAAAATATAACAGGAGCACTTAATAGGCAAAATTTGCATAAATGGCATTTCTTGGATCAATATTTTTATGCTAAAATAGTGTTTGTTTTCTATACAGGACAAGAATACAACCTAGTATAGCATCAGAAATATAGTATAATATAAAGCCTTTTTATTATATTTTATATTTGGTAGGCCTCATATAATACACCACAAGATATTAGATAAAAATAGAGGTGGCAGTTCGTGTTGAGAGACCTGTATTTAAGATCGGGGTAGTGATAAAAAAGGTGACAATTCTTATCTATCTCGTTTGAAGATTTTTTTACCATCAAATGAAAGGGTCAATTTTGGGTGTTGTCTAATATCATGAGACTGTTGAAGTTTGCCCGTAGCATAATAAAATCTTAAATAATTAATATATTAAGTATTTGAATAAACTAATAATGATTTATATAAATGTAAACTGTTAAACAATCAATGGATACACGTAAAATTTTCTAGACCAAATGGGGATGTTTAAGCTTAATTACATCATTTTGTTATTGTTATTATGTTTAATTAATAACATGGTATTTACAATTCCTTCATTAACATTCTTTTAATTTTCATCAATATATTTCTTATGAATACTATCACTTGAAATTAATAATTGTATTGATTATCAAAATAAAGATCACATTATAATAGTGCCTTAAGATATTTAAAATGTTAAATAATTTCAACTATTTATTTACAATTTTATAAAAATTAAGAGAATGGAAATGGAAAGGATTCATTTCCTAATTCTAAACCTACTTCTACGGAGCACAATTTCTAAATTTTAATGCATCCGTACTAAGGTATAAATTTGAGAGAATATTTGCAATATATACTATCCTTATCATATGTTATCCTTTAAGGAAAATTTTGTCATTCCATCAGTGATTTGACAATTTAGATATATATCCAATTGTTATTGGATGTACATGAAATATTTAATATAATACTTATTATATTTATCGCATTTTTGTAATTAACTAACCCGTATTTTTAATTTTGACAATTAAGCGATCCGCATTTTGCATTGTTTGGTTCAATCCATTATAGTTATTAGTAAGACACGTGTGCATCACATGTGAATTAAAAACAACATCCTATTGTCCTCAAACACAACGTTACCCATAGTGAAAAACATAACAGCATCTAATAGTCATTTTGAAATCAAGATTGTAGAAACCTCAATCTGATTCCAACATCAGAAACCCTAATCCCGCTTCACCATCAAAACCTTTCACCAGATGATAGTCGTTTCCCTCCATATTTGAGAATCTAGTCGATGATGGTTCACTTGTAAAATCACGTTGTCTTAAGTGAGTAAAACTTTGTCGTTCCCATTCTTTTTTATTTATATGCACTTTGAATTCAAGTTGATTTGTATTAAAGTAGCCGTATCAATCTTTTCTAATTGTGTCATACATAATGTGTTCTATTACCATCCTTTGTGTGACAAAGAGAAAAGATATGGACAGTCGAGTAGAGGGGGAAAGGGAAGGTAGCGGAGGAAGTAGTGCATCGCTTTAAAGCGCATTCATCGGAACAACTTTGATGGAGTCTTTTAATGGTTTGGTATTTTTACTCTTTCGATAAATCTGGAACAACGTAGTCATTAATTACACAAATGAAACATAATAATGGAAAATTTGGAGTTTCAACATATAATATGATTTAACATTGAAATATACTAGGAACCAAAACAAGTATGAGGGGCAACCTCTAGTAACTTAATCACGATTGGTAATTATTGGTTGTTTAGTTGTAGCATTAGGAATGTAGTCATCCTCTTTGTCTTTTTTGACAACTATTGCAGTTATGTCCTCATTTCATCTATAATTAAGATATGTTTATTTCATCAGGCTTTGAAATTTTAAAGGGATGGTGATTCCTCACTTGGTCAACCTCAATGTTCATTATGGCGGGAGACTTAGCAAAGGAGATGCTTGGCCATACAATGGGGGTTCTATAGAGGTTAGAAAGAACGTTGATCTAGATGTAATGGGTTCTCTTGAATTTGAAGATGTTTTGTTTAATATGGGCATGCCCACAAAGTCATTCATATAGGGATGTGGAGGTCGTATCCAACATCATTTTATGTATCAGGGTGCACATGGGGGACGACATAGAAGAATAGCTACACAAGAAACCAAAATATTAATTAGTTTACTTTAGTTTTAAGTTTTTCCTTTGTGAGTAATAGAAGTAAAAAAATATTAAGCTAATCCACCAACACATTTAATAAATTTAGCTCCAAAAAATGGCAAACAAAGAGGGGATGAATAATTTGTTATTACTTTTTCATGAAAACCAATTAAAAGAACACTTTTTATTTTTCTTATTTTGAAAAAAATGCGCGTGACTGGCAATAAATAATATATCAAAAATTAAAGTTCAATAAAGTAAAGAAGATGATGTTTTTTAAAGGTTCCTCCTTGTGAGTCAGTCCTCTCTTCTAGCTCTACTACTAGGGATCTGGTCTTTTACATCGATTGTTCTACTAATCCAATAACAAAGAAAAGTTACAAACACTAATAGCTCTTACTCTATCTTTCTAGCTCACCACTTGGCTAATCATAGACTACAAGACTTTATAACCTCACTTCTATGCTAATCCTCACTCAAAAACTAAGAGAGTTTGTACAAGAATGAGAAAATATGAATTCTCTAGTTTAAGCTTGAATAAAGATTGTAACAGTAGTTCACAGTATCCATCAAAGTATCTATAAGTTTACTCAGTAAGCTTTTATAAGTATGAAAGAAACTTTAGATCTTGTGCTTATTCTCATGTAACTCTTGTTATTTTAAAAACTTGAATCCTGGAGATTATATATATTTTTGTTGAATGGTTCTTCTTGATAAAAAAGATCTTCAAACGTTTAAATCATAACATCTATTAATTGCTTCTTTATTGCATGGATAGACTTGATACCCTATTTTTATGGGTTTGAATATCTTATCAAAATATTAAAATTTTGAACTGCTTGATCATATATTTTGTTCTGCCTGTGATCTTTTAATATTGTCGATATTTATCTTTGTCTGAATCTTCAACAACTTGATTGGATAAGGTTTGATTTGAAATTCAAGGATCCCTCTTTATGTGGATAAGATTCAGCTGATAAAAAACAAGATAGATCATATGTTTTATCCTTATCATCATCCGTTGGTACTATTATGTTGACATAAAACTTCATTGATCTTGTTCCAATAGTTTTCCAACATCTTAAAAAAAAAAATCAACTTCATAAAACTTATAAAAATCTTTGTTGTAAGATATGTGAACTACTTCAAAAAACTCGTGAATCATACTTTTAACAAGAATCCCCATGGATTATTATTCTCCTTATGTGGAACGAATTAAGTGCATTACGCAAATACACTAAATATGTGGAGCCGAGGCTTCAAATAAATCAAACTTGTATTTTGATAGTCGATAAAAACTATATGACCATTTTCTGTTAACCGAAGTAACATTCATCTAATTGATTGTTCAAGTGTCTACTGAAACGTCTATCAGATTGTTTTATTAACTGTCTACTTAAGTATCTGTAAAATTGGATATCTTTATTCTACACACTTAAAAACAAATTCATCATATATCTTTCAACCTTTTTGTTATAATAAAAACTTATTTAAGAGAACTCAACATTCTCCCCCGTTTTTATAATAACAAAACATTTCTCAAGTGATAAACTTATATTTGTTTAAAAAAAGGTTTGATAGCCTAAGGACTTTTGGAAAAAAAAATTTATATGTTAGGTCTATCATAAACAGTTGTAAACAAGTTTATCAATAACTTTTTCTTCTACCCTTTTTTATTATCGGCAAATAAATGGATAAATAAGATTCATTTCTTCCCTCAACATATTATATAAATATTAAAAATGATACTCATGAAAATACTAACAAAAACATCATTCAAAAGATAAGTGTAGCGAGCAGACAAATGCTAGAAACAAATACCTATGAAAACATGAGTCTTAAAAACATAAACAAATAACAAATATTAGTCCTAAAAATATGTTTAGAAAAGCTAATTTTCTTTTTTCTTCGGAGGTTTGATAGCTTTTTCTAGTAGCTGTGTTGACCCGCTTTTAATTCTTTTCGGAGCTGGTTCAAACTCTGATGTGTTTTCAATAGGTTCAAGGTTATCTTCATAGGAGCAAGAATAGGTTTTTGATTAGATTATTTAGCAGAGGGTTCAGATTAAGTGTTTAGGAACAGATTCAGGAACAGGTTCGTGTGTAGGTCAATCTCAAGATTTATTATAGTAGGACCTTATTCAACTTGTTCCAATATCTCAGTCCCACCATTTGGAGGAATGCTTTGTTGTGCACTTAGAATATTCACATTGTTTTCATTAACTGGAACAGTGTTTCTAGCTTCATAATTAAAGTTTTGTTGATCTTCTTGAACAGGAGTCTTTGGAGGACTTTGATAAGTCCTTGTAGGAGTTGGTAGAAGTTGTCCATCAGGTTTTTCTTCAATAGTTTCAGCACTAACAAATTCCATCATAGACTTTTAACTCCATAAAGCTTTTCTTCACAAACTTTTCCAAATCCGATATCCTACTCTCCAGATTAACAACTTTATTACTTGTTCCAGCTTCAAAGTCATTTCTCTAAGTGGCAGGTAGCTTTGGCGCAGCTTCTTCAGAACTGTCTATAGAACCGTCTGACTAAATTATAGGTCTGTCCTTAATTTATAGTTTGTTTTTGTCAAATTTCCTCTTAGTCCTTCTTTCCTTCTCAGAAACCTTCTCCTTCTCTTTTCGCTTTCTACTCTTTTTCATAATCTCTTTCTCATCCTTTTTTCCTTTTTTCTTTCTACTTGCTACACTTCATTGCTCATTAACCATTTCTTGTATATCTATTATCCATATATACCGTATAATTGTGAGAAAACCAAACTTTTCTCCAAACGTGTATATTTATATGATGAAAAATCTCTTTAGACATTTTCTTAACAGGAATTTTTGTTATAATCCTCCTCAAGACACTTTATCCCTTTCTTCTTAAGAGCAACATAATCAAATTTTCATAAGGTTTCTTTCCCTTATTTTCAAACAAATTTCTCAATATCTTATCAGCCACGTACATTCTTTCCTTTAGTTATTTTTAAGACTATTTTTGCTTCATCCACTGCAACATATGTTATACTCCCAATTCTTGGTAGAATACATGAACTAGTCACCTTATGTAACATCCTATTTAACAAAGAGAATTGAATAACAAGCATATCCCTTTGTGATGCGATTTCAATACCGTCATTCAGATATGGAAACAATTCAAATTTGTTCATGTTCGGTACATCCCCATCCTTACTTTCATTTTTCAAACCTAAACAACTAATTAGATCACTCTTTCTAATCTCAACATTTTGAACACACACGTTTGATTTCAACCTATCTTTTCTTCTTGAATTTAGGTTTTCATAAAAATTAGAGATCACTTTACTAAACATAGTAAACTTCATATTATATAATTTTCAACAACCAATTATATTCAACATCTCATCAATATGAAAACTATTGTTAACCAAGAACTCAAAATCCAAAACCATAGTATCCATAATCTTTCTTTTTGATCGTACAAATTTTTAAGAAAACTGAGATCGAGGGTTTACCTCATTCTTTCATTCAAAACTTCTATGGAAACTTCCTTTGCACTTTCAAAACACACAATCCATAGCCATCTCCTTCAAACTACTATTGTCGGGTTTTTCAGATTTTGTCGAGGATCATTATTCCTCGTTGTGTTCAGATTCTTGAATTTTTTTCATGGCTAGGGTCTAAGGACAAAAATGAGTCCTCATCTTGGATTTCAATAGTGGTTTTATCTATCTTCTTGTCTAGAGAAAGCATTGTTGATGTTATGGAGGATTTTCGGGGTGCCATGTTCGAAAAGAAAAAAACTTAGGGTTTGAGAGTGTGTTTAGAGTGATAGAGAGTAAGGAGGGAGTTTGTATCTTTGAAAGGATTTTTAAAGAGGTAGTTATTGCACATGTGGGTTAAAATAACAGTTAGGAAGATATAAAGCCTCCTTCTTTATTTGAGTTTATCCAAAAAATAATTTTCATCAAAAAGGAAAACACACACCTATTTCATTTCTTATATATATAGATCTATTTTTATCCAACAGTTTTGTAAAAACAGCAACTAGTTGAAATTCATTATTAACAAAATCAAGATTAATATCTTTATTATTAACATCATCTCTTATAAAATGATGTCTTACTTCAATATGTTTAAATCTAGAATGATAAACTAAATTTTTTGTAAGATTAATAGCACTTGCATTATCACATTTTGTTAGAATATTTTTGCAAACAAAATCATAATCACACAATTGTTGTTTAATCCAGAGAATTTAAGCACAATAATTCCCAATTGAAATATATTCTGCTTCAGCTATTGATAAAGCAATAGAGTTTTGTTTCTTGGATGACCAAGATACTAACTTATCCCCTAAAAATTGACAAGTACCTAAAGTACTTTTTCTGTCTATATTGCAACCTGCATAATCAACATTTGAATATCCTACTAAATCAATATTCTGATTTTTAGGATACTGAATTCCTAATCTTATAGCGTAAGATATATATTTAGAAAATCTTTCAATAGTTGTTAAATGTGTTTTCAATTGAATTTGTTTGAAATCTAGCACACACATAAACAACAAACAATATATCTAGTTTAGATGCAGTTAAGTATAATGAAGATCCAATTAAACTTCTATAAAGTTTTCCATGTACTTTTTTACCTGAGTTGTCAGGATCTAACCTTAATGAAGTTGACATAGGAGTAGCAGCTTCTTTGACATTTTCAAATCCAAATTTTTTATGCATTTACTTAGCATACTTTTCGTAGTGAATAAATATTCCTTGTGAAGTTTCCTTGATTTGCAATCCAAGAAAGAAGTTTGGCTCTCCCATTAAGAATATCTTAAATTCAGCCAACATTAATTTTGAAATTCTTTGCAATATACTTCATTAGTAAAGCCAAAAATGATATCATCTGCATAAATCTGTACTACAAGGATATCATTTTCAAAACTTTTGATAAAAAGAGTTGTGTCAACTTTTCTCCTCTTGAAAAATTGTTTTTGACAAGAAATTCACTTAATCTTTCATACCATGCTCTTAGGGATGCAAGCGGGGCAGGTTGTTATAGAGTACCCGACCGCCCAACCCGCTAAAAACCCTATAGAGTCAAACCCTATAAGGTTTTGGGACAGGTTTTGGGATTAAAAAAAAACCCGATAAGTTATTGGGTGGGGTTATAGGTTTATTATGTAACCTGTTGGGAAAACCCAACCCGACATAAATTCAAAATATTAAAAAATTAAAAATATTAAGTTATTAAAGTAAGGATCCCATTTATATTATATATATGTGAAAGTAAGTGGAAATAAAGTGTTTGCATCACTTTACATGATATTATTGTCTAAAATTCATTCTTTCAATAAAAATGTTTGTATCATTAATAACTTAAAACAAAATTCTTTCTTTTGCTTTTGTTTTTAAAGAAAAAAAAATTAAAAATCTTGGAATCGGGTAGAGTCGGGTCGGGTTATGGGTTCCTTAAATTCTAGCAGGTCGGGTTTTGGAAATGACAAAAAAAACCCGATAGGGTTTTTCTTGGATTCTGGGACACCCATTAAGGACTCGGGTCGGGTTCGGGTTTCAAAAAACCTATCCCGAACCCGCCTCGGTTGCATCTCTACATGCTCTAGGGGCTTATTTTAAACTATAAAGAGCCTTTTGTAATTTAAAAACATAATCTTATCCTGGGGTTGTTCAATAAATACTTCTTCTTTGATATATCAATTTAAAAAAGAACTTTTTATGTCCATTTGAAATAGCTTGAAATCTTTGTTACAAGCATAAGCTAATAATAATCTAATAGCTTCTAATCTAGTAGCAGGAGCATAAGTTTCATCGAAATCAATACATTCTTCTTGTGTATACCCTTTAGCTACAAACCTTGCCTTATTTCTAACTATCTTATCTTATTCATCAAGTTTATTTTTGAACATCCATTTTGTTCCAACAATGGATTTGTCTTTCAGTCTCAAAACTAATGTCTACACACTTGATTTCTTTGGAATTGTGTCAATTCCTCTTGCATTGCATTAATCCAATTACTGTCTGTTAAGGCCTCATTCACACTGTAGGCTCAATTTTTGATAATAAAGCAAATTGATTTTCAATATCTTGTAACTTTGATCTAGTTTTAATTCCATAATCTATTTTTCCAAGCACTTGATCTGTTGAATGATATGATTTTAATCTCCAAGGTCTAGAAGATTAGTAGAAGTGTCTATCTGATCGTCTACTAGATTGTTAGACCAACCTTCTAGTTTTTGTTCAATTGAACCTTCAATTTCAAGTTCCATAGGTACTCCAACCATATCTTGTATACCATATTGATGATTTAAATGTTCATCCTTATTCTTTTTATTCATGACAACACCATTATCATTCATGGTTGGATTATCAACAAACTTGACATTTATAGATTCTTCTACTACTCTAGATACTTGATTAAAAACACAAAATGCTTTACTCCCTCATCAGCTCTTTCATTAAATTTACCAAATTTTTGTCTAGATTTATTAATGAAGGATTTCATCCCAAATATGCGGAGTTATGACATATTTGGGTTCCTACCTTTGTACATTTTATAAGATGTTTTCTGTGTCAAAGATCTCACATAAAAACTATTAGTAATATAACAAGATGTAGATACTGTTTTAGCCTAGGAATATTTAGCTACATTACTTTCATGTAGCATGCATCGTGCCATTTCTTATAAAATTCTATCTTTTTTTCTATAACTCTATTTGTTGTAGAGTATGTGGAGCAGAAAAATTATGTTTTATGCCATTTTTCTCGCATAATTCAATAAAAATTTCATTTTCAAATTCTTTACCATGATTAGTTTTTAAACCTACAATCGAAAAACCTTTTTCTTTTTGAACTTGTTTTAAAATTTTTCAAAAGCATCAAACATATCACTCTTGTTTTTAAGAAATAAAACCCATGTAAATTGTGAAAAGTCATCAACTATAACTAAGCTATATATATTATCTCCTAAACTCAAGGTTCTTGTTGGACCAAAAAGATCAAGATGTAAAAGTTTTAATGGTCTTTTTATAAAAATAACATTTTTAGATTTATGAGAAATTGAGACCATTTTATTTTTCAATCAAATGTCACATTTAATATCTTTAAAAGAAGAAATTTTGGTAAACCTAGAACAATTTGTTTTTTAAAAGTTTTTCTAGTTGTAAAAAATTAACATGTCCAAGTTTTTTATACCAAACAAAATAAATATCATTTATTGTTAAGAAATATTTTTCAACATTCACTCTGACTGGTTCAAACATATAAATATTTCTTTTCAAAAACCTTCAAGAAGTTTTTATCCATTTTGATCAAAAGCTTCTATTTTTGTTTTCGAAAAATCATTTTGTACCATTTGTCACAAAGTTGACTAATATTCAAGATATTGTGTTTCAAACCTCTTACCAGAGAAACATTCTCGATTGTACTAGGCGGAAAGCCTACAATACTAGTTGCTATTATTTTTCCTTTACTGTCATCACCGAACTTGACATAACCTCCTTTTTTCCATTCTAAGTTTGTAAACAGCAAAACGTCTCCTGACATATGTTGCAAGCACCTACTATCTAGGTACTACAATCTTTTTAGCTTTGTTTCGTGTTCCTGCATTTACAAAAGAAATGATCAAACCTTTTAGGAACCTAGACTAGCCTAGGTTTACCATCATTCAAGCTCATGTTGTTTTGATTTTTTACTTGTTGTTAGATAAGCTTGTTATTTTTGTAATAATAGTATTTTTCTATATGTCCATACTTATTATAGAAGTAGCATGTATAGGTGGTAGAATATTCTCTGTAATTGCTTCTGTAGTTCTATCTAGGATATTTTCTAACACTCGTTTCATTTTATGCAATAGGTTTATTTGCTTTCATATTATCATTTTTATTTTCCTTCTTACTTGTATCAATATTATCTTCGGTGATTGACTCTTTTCCTTTAATAAAGACAGTTTCTTAGCTTGATTTCAAGACTCAACCTCATTATATCCTAATCTTTCCTTTAAGTTACTCATTCTTTGAGATGATATTAGTTTTTATAGTATTTCATCACTTTCAGAAAGCTTAGTAAACATAAAACTCAAATTTTTTGAAACATCATCAATTTTTACTTTAAGCTCGCTAATTTCTTTCCTTAAAATATTGTTCTCACTCATTAACCTATCTTGTGCTTCCTATAGACTTTTAGTATCCATATGTAAAACTTCTATGTCATTCTTAAGAATATCATTTTTCGTCCAACAACAATTGATTAATATGATATACTGCTTCTTTTTCATTTTTCAAAGAGTCAACTTTTTATTTGCTTTAGGTAAAGCCTTTAAGAGTTGTTTAACTTGCCTTCTAAAGTAATCGGACATATCATTCTCAGGATTCAAGAGATACCTCATATAGAGCCATGAAGCAAAGGTTTGCCTCTTCTTCATTGTCTGATCCGGCGTTTGACTCAACGTTTGATTCATCAAGATCACTCCAGGTTGTCATTAAAGCTTTATGTTTCTTCTTGTATTTCCGTATCTTTTTTATTAACAAAGGACACTCATACTTGATATGTCATGGCTTCTTGCATTTGAAACAAACCATTTCTCTCTTTTTCTCTTTCTTTTCTTCCTTTTCTTTGAATAGTTTTCTTGTACCAAACTTTGATTGATTAGTAACAAAATACTTAGATTGTTTAGAACACTTACCATTTTTCGTAATCAATTTTGAGAATCTTCGGACCAATAGAGTAAGATCATCATTATCTTCCTTATTGTCTGACTCTTTGTTTGTCTCAATGTCTTGCTCAACAACTTTGAATGCTATAGATTTTTTTTACTTTCTCTTGATCATTCATATGCTTCAATTTTGACTCATATGCTTGAAGTTTGACTCGGGGTCAATTTGTCTAAGTCATGAGCTTTCTCAATTGCATCCGTCTTTTAATCCCATGAACTTAGTAGAATTTGCAAGATTTTCCTTGCAATCTTACTATCATAAAACTTTTTACTAAGCAAAGCAAGTTCATCAGTAATCAAAGTGAATTTATTAAATCTATCATATATAGTTTCACTGGGTTGAAATATGAACAATTCGTAGTCCTGCATGAATACTTCTCTTCTGGTGTCTTTGATCATTGCAGCACCTTCATAGGTTTCACATAGCTTATCTCATATGTCCTTGGTAGATTCACATGATGGGATTATAGCGAACATAGTTTGAGAAATGCTCATTAGAAGCGAATTCATTATTACTATTCACTTCAACCTTCTTCTTTTCCTCATTGGCTAGGATTGGACTATCAATAAGAATAAGTTGTTGATCTCTATAACGTATGATTTCCCACGAAGTATAGGTAGTTGCTTTGATATATGTTTCCATCCTGCGTTTCCAATAAGGAAAATTAGTTCCATCGAAGAATGTATACGATTAGATGCAATCATAATTGTATTGTCAGCCATTGATCAACTCTTATAAACAAAAGAGCCATTACTTTGATACCAAATGTAGTATGCAATCATAATTAATTTATTATCTTATATTGTTATTTTATTAGTTTTATGTTATTATTTTTTTTCATATTTTCAAGTGTTTTTTTAACATTTAATTTTCTGTAATATGTTATTTATTTTTTTAAACTTTAATTAGATATGCTAATAATATTATTTTACAAAATTATCTATTGCAAAGGAAAGAAAAAAGAAGAAACAATCTGTTAACATATATCTTTAGTTAACAACAATTCATAAAATAGAATCACAATTCATATTTCTATAATATTTCCTAATTAAATTTCATAATATTCTTTTTTAATAGCTCTTATAATTCTTTTCCTTTAGTTCATTCGAAATTGAAGTTGTAGTGAGTTGGATGGTATCCTATAATTAAGGCCTTAGAAATCTAATTAGTGCACTTACCTTAACAATATACTTTATTGTGATATAGATCGAATTTTTAAGGGAAGGAAATCATCCACCCACTTTCTCTCCTTGTATTTGTTACTAATATATAGTCTTTCTCTTTCACTACAAAAAATAAATAAATAAAATAAAATAAAATCATAAAAAAAAATTTAAAGTAGGAAACTTATTAATTTTTTTTCCTTTTCTTGTCCTTTTTCTTAGAGGAAAATTGATTAAGTAATAGAAAGGCAACAGTCAATGTGAACCGATTTTTTTTTTCCTTTTTTGTGCTTCTTCTTAGAGGGAAATAAGCCATGGGCTTTATTATATTAATATTTTCTTTCATACAATTCAAATAGATAAACAAGTAATTGAGAGTTTTTACCCATTTTACTTTTTTGCTTTTTTCATATTTGCAAGATCTTTTTCTATATTTAATTTTATGTAATTTATTACTATTTATTAAACTTTAATTAGATTTGTTAATAATATAATTTTGCAAAATTATTTATTGCAAAGGAGAAAAAAAAAAGAATTGAAATCATTTGTTAATATGTATCCTTTAGCTAATAATAATTAGTAAGATTGCATAACAATTCTTATTTTTATAATATTTTCTAAATTTCATAATTTTCATTTTTAATAGCTCTTATAATTCTTTTCCTTTTGTTTATATCAAATTAAAGTTGTAGTGAGTTGGATGATATCACTATAATTAATGGCCTTAAAAAATGTAGCCAGTACACCCATATTAACAATGGAAAAAAATTAAATTAAATTAATCATGGAGAATGTCCAATAGTACTAATTTGAATAATTGAATAAATTTTAGAGAAGCTAACATTCCTATTTACTTTATTGTGATAAAGGATACAATTTTAAGGGAAGGAAATCATTCCACCCACTTTCTTGTTTAATATCGTTACTGGCATAGTTATAATAGTCTTTCTCTTCCATTTTAGAAAATAAAAAATAAAAAACAATATTTCACAAGAAAACAAAAATAGATATAAGATGCATAATTTTAAATGAGGAATATTATCTTCTATACAATTTTAAGGGAAGGAAATTATCTCACCACTTTTCACACAAAATCTTAAGGAGGGAACTTATTAATATTTTTTTTTTTCTCTTTCTTGTGCTTCTTCTTGGAGGAAAATTGATTAAATAATGGAATGGCAAGAGTCACTCCTTGATTATATTAACAAGTTCTCTTCTTAATAACCTTATTTCTGTAATCCTATAATTTCATTTACACAACCATCAACAAATCTCCAACTCCATAAAGTTGTTGAAATTATCAAATGTAAATATCTTTTCTTGTTTTACGAATTTCATTTATTATTTTTCATCTACTTGTTCTATGATTTGGTATACTTAGGTGAAATAAAATTTTGTTTTTGAGACAGTTTTATAGCATTTTTCTTTAATAAGGTTGTTTATAACAATTAGTTAAACTCAATTATTTAAAATCATCATTTTTTTGTATATATACACATGTATTTCATTATTAAAATTTCATTAGTGATAGCAGTTCTTTATTATTATTATTACTATTATATTTTTCTAACTTAATTTTATTGAAAATATGCCTTTTAGCATGACAATTAGTAAGAGGAAGAGAATTACTCAACTAAGTATTCCAACTCCATCACCACCAGTGGAGCAAATTCATGTATAATTCTTTTTTTATATTTATTTTAATAATTTCAATTTTTTTACTCATTGATTATTTCAAACATTTTGTCCAATAATGGAAAATAATTTTTTCCTCTTAAATTGATGTATATATTATGATAGGGTTTTTTTTTTTTTTTTCCTGTCATTGAATCTTTAAGGAAACTAAAGAAGAAGAAGAGAAGGAAAATGTAGAGGAAAATATAGAGGTTGATGATGATGATGGGCCAAATGAAATGAAACTTTACTTTGATAGTCATCATAAGAATGATGGCACATGGACCCACCCCCGAGCAAAATAAAACTATATAAGTAATTGCACTCCATACACAGGAATTAAATTTCTTTTGTAGTTATACTATTATTATACCTAAATTATTTTTCGGATTTATAAGAGCAAATTGATTTTGTTTAGTATTATAAATCCTGTTTTACCTGGATCATGATAATAATTTCTTCTTTTTCCTTTATTTTATATTCTAGGTGGAAGAATTTGAATCAAGGAAGATGGATTATATGCTTGAAGAAATGAATCATGGAAGTTTCAATATTGTAGAAGATATGGATAGATAATAAATAATCCCTTAGATGGTGTTAAACTCTTTTGTATTTCAATACTAATCAATAATATTGTTCAATTGTTCCAATTTTGGATTATTTAATAACTTTTTATAATTTATCAAAATATTGTTTTCTTCCAAAGTGAGAAAAGTCATGTGCACTGTAAGTAATATTGAATCTTTATTTGGTTTATGATAATGAAGACAATAATGTATTTGATTCATCAAAATGTAAAACTATTTGATATCTAAATTTGAATCATATGTGAATATTCATGTACAGACCGTCACACCCCAATTTTAAATCTAGGAGTAACGAGTCCCCACCATATGTAGTCATGAAATATTACATGTAAAGTTATCTTTTAAGAAAAAGTTTGTATTTAATGTTTATCTAAATATGCCAAAAGAACTGGTAATGTATTTGTTTGTGTTACTTATGTACTGAGCCTTTGGCTTACGTTTTCTTATTATAGGTATTGATGATGAAGAGTTTTATGATCAGTTGGATTATGGGACAGACTTTGAAGAGTTTTTGAACGAATGGGACGACTAGGGACCCCGACCTTGGTAACATCTGTTTTTGTAAAAGATTAGTGAAAAAAGTTTTTATGGATGATGTAATAATTATAAAAGACTTTTCAAACTCGTATGCATTTTTGTTAAGTCTTGATCTCAAGTCTTTGGTTTATAATATATGTATAAAGTCTTTAGTATGTTTTGTACGGCATACAATCTTAATCTAATGCAATGCAACAATCATTGAATTATTAATCATTAACTAAGTTCATCAAATCAACGTAGGAGTGTTCAAACTCCAAAGACAAACCATTTAGAAGCTGGGGGTCCTGAGTAACAACACCTGCTCAAAGGGTTAATATAGGCAGCCCGAATACCAATGTCTCTTATATCTAATTGAAAAGGAAAAAAATAGCTTCATTTAGGGTGTCGTTTCTCATCTTTACTTAACTTAATGCATAATATCACTTAGTTCAATGGGTCTAAAAAACGTGAACTAAATCATATTACTTTATTTTAAGAATAAGTAAATGTTATACCAATATCGTTACTCCTATCGACTACCCGCTGAGCCACTTATAATTTCAAACATATTTAAGTGGCCTTTGTCATTTATTTATTCAAGTATGCCTAACCTATCAGTCAACAATCAAGTTACTACGTACCTGTAATATCTCGTAACAATGATTAAATACAATTTGGTGGGGTATTTTATAAGATAAAGAAATTTAATTCATATAATATTTAACATCATTATAAATGAATAATAAGTCATTTAACACCTATAAACTTAAATAAAAACTCTTATTAAATCCTAACTTAACATTTATACACATACATATATAATACATTCCATTATTTTAAATTTTGAAAATTAAATTTATTTTTATTTTATTTTTTAAAAAATAAAAAGTGCACAGGCATGTACACGACCGTGCATGTCCCTGTGTTTCCCTTAAGTGAGAAACACGGTTGGAAGCAAGTCATGTGTTTCATTTACCAAACTTTTCCTAAAGAGAAACACGACGGGATACAAGTGGTTGTGTTCTTGCCATGTTTCTTGGTTACATAAAGCAATTTAACGACTAGATAGAAGCACGGTTCAATACAAGTGACTGTGTTTTAGCCTTGTATCACATGTAAGCCAATTCCTTTAAAATTCATAGAGAATCACGGTTGGATGTGTGTGGCAATGTTCCACCCATGTTTTCTCAATTTTCTTCTTCTCTCAAAACACAGTGAGAAATACAGTGGAATAGAAATGACCGTGTTCCCCTCGTGTTTCTCTTCGAGTAATATTTTTTTGAAGGATCGATGGGATACACGATCAAAACATTACCCTGTGTTTCCCCTCACGTTTCTTTTCGAAAAACAGAGCATGCAATTCTTTACGCTTGAACATCAAATTTCACTTTAACCAACCTACACGCAGTCATCACATGTACTTGACATCATCTTACACACATTAGCTCCACATTTACTTCATTTATCATCTATCACAACTTCATTTCAACAACATTTGAGCATGTCATAAATCACACCAATTCACCCATCTAGTAAAATAACCATATCAACTACAACTACCTCCATATACTCATTTATCTCAACTTCAAGGATTCATTTAGTTCTCTAAACCAACATAATTCATCAATATGACATTCAACTCACTTGATGATCATTTAAAACATAAATTCATCCTCATGAAGAAAACAATTAAGTAAATGATCATATAAAGATATGCAAAACTTTACCTTATATAACTTTGACATGAAAATGAAGTATTGGTGAGAATTTTGGATGGATTGTTTATAGAAATTTGATGAGAAATTATGTAGCTTGCTTTGTTATTGGAAATGTTGGTTTTTGTCTGTTTTAGATTGTGATTTTGCAAAGTTTAAGTTTGATAATTATCCTAATATCTATCTTTAACTTTTGAGGCAACTAAATTGAGAAGAAAAGGCTTTGGACTTTGCTTAGTTTATGGGTTAAGGCTTGAATTTCATTTACAAGAGTTAGGCTTGTTTATGTAAAGGAATTTTGCAGAAAAAGGCTTCTCTTCAATAAAAAACAAACTCAATATAAACATCAAATTTTACTCTAATGTCACTTAACAGACATAATACATGCAGACACTTATCATGCAGATAATTTATATACATAATCACAATTCAAACTTTTTTCATTATAAAATATCTTATATACTTATAGTTTCTTTATCTATTATGACAAAAACAAGCTTATTATGATGAAAAAAATTGTTGGAAAAAATTATTTTGTCATCGAATTATTTTTCAAGATAAAATGTCATCATCACAATAGGCATCATCGTATTGTGATAAAGAACACTTTTGTCACAATATACTTGTTGCGATAAGTTTATTGTCACCAAGAAATTGACAAACAAAATTTATTACAATAGATATTTGGTGACAAATTTGACATTTATAGTAACAAATTAATATGTCAAAATAGGTCATATTTCTTGAAGTGCCAATACAGATGCTTTACGGATAACAAAGTGATTGGGTGGGGGGATGGGGAATGACCATCATCTGGTGAAACGCTCTAATGGTGAAGCGGGATTAGGGTTTTTGATGTTGAAATTAGATTAAGGTTTCTAAAATCTTGCTTTGAGAAGGACTGTAGGGTGTTGTTCTGTTTTTGACAATGGGTAATGTTATGTTTGAGCTCAGTGGGGTGTTGTTTTTAATTCCCATGTGATGCACACGTGTCTTACTAACGACTATAATGAATGGATCCAGACGATGCAAAACGCGGGTTGGTTAATTATCAAAATTGAAAACATGGGTCAGTTAATTATAAAAACACGAAAAAGATAGGTTAGTTAATTATAAATTACCCTTATTTTAATGATTATATCATTAATTATATGGTCCAACAAAGAGGTGCAGAAGTTCCCTTCTAAAATTCCCAAAGTGGAACTAAAACGACCCATGGTCATACATTTTACCATATATGTAAGATACCAGGAATGCCGTAAAAACCCACTTTTATAGATCTAAGTTATTATTATAACTTCACATATTGTAAAATCATTTTTTGAAAATATAGATGGAAGACAACTAACGAAAAGTGAATAGTTTCATAATAGACAACACCATAGATTGTACTACAAAAAACATGGAAAAAGGAAAACACACAAACACAGAGAATATGTAAGTGAAAAGACATGTAAACACGAACAATTAGGTTAGATATTGTTTCATCTAATCGTCTTCATTTTTTCCAATTATCTTCTTTTACAATCTTTTTTGTCCTTTGAAATAATTTAAATCGGGTATATACTAATTATAAATTTCCATGTCGAGCAAACTGAGAAGGACATCATGAAACGTTAAATAATTAATGATAATATCTTAATTTATCGACAAATGCAATTTATATGGGGCCAGCACTGTGTAAAAAGTAACCGGAGTTGTCTAAGCGAGAATTTTCCGAGTGGGATTATAATAATATTCTAAAATCACTTGTTTGAAAGCACGCGTTGATTGATCAATGGTCACTCATCATTGATTCCTATTATCCTTCAGTTATATAATTTTTCATGATTATGGGTTAGATAAAGTTATTATACCAATTTGATTTACAAAATATATTTGAGTTTAGACAAAATTTTAAATTTTTATCCTATATATTTCATGATACAATAATATTAAAACTGGATAAAAATAAAATTTTTAATAAAAAATTTATCCAGTGCTGTTCTGTACCATACATATCAAATATAGTACAAGAGAATTATATTGTCCAGTACTTTTTGTATTGTGCTGTTCAGTCCCTATTATCTGGCTTAGTTTTTGCAACCAACTACTATCTTATGTTTTTGATAAAAAAAAAAACCATTATAAGCCAATCTCTGATTCCTTAAATAACAACAATACTAAATTGATTAAGACCGTAAATAAATTGAATCAAGACAATGCAATATTTTGAAGATAGTTTATTAGTTTTATTTTGTATAAATTTTTATCAGTACTCGTGTATTTCTCCTATGGTTATAGTTAGCCATTGTTAAGATCACGTATAAATTAACTACTTTTCAGATTACAAACTTTTGATTGTATCTTTGTTTTTCCTCTTTTTATAGAAGTCCTAGATAAGTTTTCGCACATTTGATAGAGATCGATTTGACATGATATCATCCAGACATCGTCACGGTTCAGTTCCGGACCCGAACTACAAGTTCTCGTTCTAAAAGTAGTGGAACCGAAACCAGATCTGTGGGAGCCAGTCCGGTTCCCGGTTCTTAGGAACTGCTGGTTCCTAAGGTTTGGTTCCGGTTCTAGAGGAACCCGGAATCATGAAAAAAAATAAAAAACCAATTAAATAATTTATTTAATTTAACTAAGAAAAAATGCAAAATAAATTTTTAACTTGAAATAACATTGAGCCTAACAATAATTGTTTATAGCATTAGTTAAACGAAATTCTATAATTATATATTTATTTATATACAATCACTTGCACTTTATTAGTTGTTATATTAACAATGTGACACTATAAAATATTCAAGATACAAATAATTCTCAATAACAAAAAACGAATCACACATTTTTAAGAAAGAAAATCTATTTTGGTTAGAGGTCTGTATACATTTAACAATATATGATTTCAAATGTATTTATTACTTGTGTTGTTAATAATAACACATTAAATATTGTGAATAGGAAATAAATTTTTATTATTTATGCGAAAGTAGTTTTAAATATTTGTTTTATAATTACAATTTTTTTATAATTTTCTTTTCTTTTTTTCTTACTTTTTTAAAAATTTTTATGGTGTAAAACATCCGGTCTGCCGGTTCTTGAATCGACAGTTTAAAAATCGCCGAATCATGCTGTTTTTAGGGATGGAACCGTAAGGACTCGCCGGAACTGATGAGTCCTTTACCAGTTCAGACCCGTCATTTCCGGACCGGTTCTCTGTTCAGAAACCGCCGGTGACTGGTCAGGTCGATTCCCAGTTCGGAACTAACCCGTGATGATGTCTAATATCATCTTGATTGTAATTTTATTAGTAAATATCAACATTCTTTTGACTCTTCAATTACCATACCAACCTATTTGTTTAGATTCGATAACCCTAATATGGCTATTGGAAGATTGATTTTTAACGAAAATAATTACTCGTAGAGAGTTAGTTAGTAAAATTGCATTAGAAGCAAAGTTGAATTTAAGTCTCATTGATGGTCCAATTTTGAAACCATAAGAGAATACACTAGATTTAATATGATTGCTTATGTATGATTATATTGTTTCTTGTTGGATCATCGATTATATGACTTGTCTTAAGGTTTTCTTTATACTCAATCTGCGAAACAACTACTCGATGAGATTATAGAGCAATATGAAATGTGTGTAATGATCCTTTAGTATTTTATTATAATATGAAATTTGTAATTTGAGATAAATTTAAAAGAATGCAGGAGCTCATTATAATAAGTTGTTACAATCAAATACAAATTGGCTTTCACTACACTCCAAGAAAGCAGCATCTTGGTATAATCTTTTCGGCAGCCTCTTGATATGATTTTTCATCATATCAATCCCCCCACCCAGCCCCACCTACTGATTTTATCCCATGGTGGCCATGAAACGAGCAGGAGCTTTAAGTACACGAAAACTCATTATTATATCATATATTTCAAAGGACCACCACAACGTTCTTGGCTTGGAGACATTATTTGTGAGCAGCACTTTGTAGCAAAAAAAAAAAAATTAAAAAAAAGGTTTAAAACCAAGACGCTAAGTTAAATTATGCTACTCCTACTTCTGTTTGGAAGCTCTGATGGAAAGGAAGTATATAAGGAACTGAATTTGCGCGGAAATAAGGAGGCTCGATGCTATAGATTAATGTTTAAATAAAATTTACTGAAATATCTTAAATTTTATTGGATTAATTAAAAAAAGTATGGATTAAATAGTATAAAAATAAGAAAAAAATTTGAACCTAATTTAAAACCTAAACTAGAAAGTTAACCAAGTTAATTCAACTAAATATATTAAGGGAATTATATAGTATGATTAGGTGATTTGGTAAATTCAAGCTAGTGATTAATTTTAAATGGAAGTAGAGATTAAATCATATCAATTTTCCATTTCATCATAACAAATAAATTATACCAAACTCAAATATCAATTCAATCATTTACCTAAATAACAATTATCCAATTTTGACAATTTCCTATAAATTCAATCTCTAAATTTCTCAACACCCTAAATTTTGACTAAACACCCATTTCAACCATCTAATTAGTGAAATTAACATCACCAAATTCAAATTAGCTGCCTTAATTTTCTAGTTTAATTTAGCTATTTCTAGAGACCATTTTAGCACCTAATTACATTCTAAGGCATTAAACTCTTACCAACCTAATCCATCATCTAAACTAGCCCTTAACCCATCTAAAAACCTTCTAGAATTTACACACCATCAACATTATCGATCAAATTTTTTTTCCATTGTATTATCCATTTAATCACCTAGAATGCTCTAAAATGTTCCCTAAATGTGTCACCTATTATATTATCCCTTACACTACTTTTTCTTTTGCAAAAAACCTAAAAGAAAATCTAGGTTGGCACCCACCCTAGGCCGCCCAAACTAGTAGGAAATCAATTTCGTTTTTCTCTCAAAACAAACCTTAAAATATCATCAACCTTCTTCTAACATCAAAACCCTATTAGGTATCAACCTTCCATGTTTTATCCATTCTTCAAACCACCCAAAACCCTCACTAATCTCTATTTTCTTTTGAAATATAGGTTTTTTCAAGAGGGTTGGATTAGAGGCGAAGGGAGCTACACTAACTTTCCTAGTAGTAGGGTAGTAAAGATTGGCTATGATTTTGCTACTTCATTAAGTATTTAAGTTAATTTGTGTTATTATTAAAATGTGTTAGTAAATAATAAGTTATGAAACTAAAAATAAATAATATAAATTATATGATTTCTGTAAAATAACATGCGTTTATTAATTTAAGTGAAATATGTTGATTTTGGTATTGTTTTTGCGTGATTCATTAAGTTGGTGATATAAATATGATGGATATGGAATGGCAGGGTGTGTGTGTGCATGTGAGTGTGCCTGTGTGTGTGTGTATTTTATATCATTTATGTGAATTTTTAATAGTTTTTCATAATGAAACTAAATAAATAAGCTATTATGTATGCTGGATAAAAAATAGATATATTATTTATTGTGCCATGTGATATTAGTTAGGATATTAAATGAATTTATTTTTGTGTAAAATTTTATAGAAATGATAGCATAATGTTTTAGGATGTAAACTAGAAGGTTTGGTAATTTTTCAGATTTGTTTACTATTTTTAAAGGTATAATAGTCGTATTTTTTTATAAATTATAAAATGTCAAATAAATTCATTTTTGTATGAAAATTTTAAGAATGATAGTTCTATATATCTAGTAGTGAACTGCAAATTTTCGTAACTTTTGAAGGTCTTTTACTATTTTTAAAAATTATTTTAATTTCAAATGCACTGTTGAAAACGTCCAACGAACCGCTACATTGTAGAGGCCGAACCGACCGCTTTCCGACCACCTCCAACCGTCACCCCTTGTCATCCGGAAAGCTTAGGAAGTCTAGTATGAGTTTGACTTGTGAACTGGACCCAAAGGCTTGATAATCAAGTAAACCTAACCACATAAGTGTTTCCACCGTCTCTAGCCTTGTTTTTAGTTTAAAAGTTGATTTTCGACCTAATTAATAAGTTTAATTGCTTTAAAAACTTGATTAACATATCATTAGCTATAATAGGTTAATTTAGGTATATTCTAATTTATTAAAATTTTGGTTAAATTAAATATAGATAAATATAAGTTGACAAATCAATTAGTTTAGTTTAGGCATAATATGGCTTTTAGTAGTAAAAATATAATTATTAAAATATTATAAGCTTAAATCAATTGAAATGAATTAATATAGGCCTTAACATGTTAAATGGGCTTAGATAATTACTTAAGGCTCAAATTAGTGAAATGGACATAAACGACCAAAGGTGTCAAACCGCTAATGTATGCTTGTAACTAGAAAAATGGACTTAAAGTGAGTATTCAATGTTGAAATGGAATTTATTATTAAGATGGGCTTAAAAAGGACTTTAAGAATTGAATTAGAATTAAGGTCAAATGGGCTAAATAACCTAATGGCCTGAGTAGTAAAAATATATTCAACATTTAAAAGATCTAAAATGGATGAAGATAGTAAGAAGAGTTCCAACTTGACCTATATAACTTAAAATGGACTTAAAATTTAAATTAAGTTTCAAATAGGCTAATATTAATAATTTTGGACTTTAATAAGCATTTTGAGCTTAAATGTTAAAATATCATCCAAATTGACTAGATAACTAGAAATGAGCTAAATTAGATAAAATTGGTTTATAAACACAATCCTTGGCTTAATAATATGCTTTCTAGCAAATAATACCTATTTACGCTAAATAGGTCTCAACTAAATCCTACCATGCCTTTCTTAGCCAATTATAGCATAAACTTACAAAATATAGCATATACCTAACTTTTCGCTTTATGGGCTTAAATCCCATAATATGGGTCCAATACGATTTACCTACTTCAATTGAGTCTATTTTTAAAATATTTAAGTCCATTATCAATTCTAGGTTTTGAAATTAAACTTATGCAAGTTAGACATAGGCATGATTCGATTCCAAACCGGAAACCGAACCAGAACCATCACTAGTGGTTTTAGAATCGAAACCGAACTACGTCATCCGGTTCTGAAACCGGGGTGGAACCATCAATTCCACTGGTTCCTAGCTGGTTCCATGGCCAGAAATAGGCAAAACCGGCCTGAGAACCAGCGGAACTGGTGGTTCCACTCCAGTTCCATTAAAAAAAAAAAAACAAGCGTTGTAGGATTGTCTTCTCAATCAGGTAAAATTAAGACACATAAGGATTCTCTCTTCTTTTCTTTTATTATTTCTCAGGGACTGTCTCATGATAAATACAGTATTATGTTTATAGTTTTCATTTTACTCTTCTACTCCCTATTACCGCCAATCATTGTGCTATGGCTGCAGTATATTTTTTAAGATGGCTTGTAAGATTATTTTTATAATTCAAGTACTCCCCCCGCAAAATAAAAACTGCTAGTAAAAATCAAAGAATAACTATTTCTATAGTCTTATAAGGAAAAAGTTATAATTTCTTATTTTATAATATTAATAATACCATTAAAAATTATTCACTAATCAAATGTAGAAATAGAAATACATCATATGATAAAATAATTATTTTATTTTACTTTAACAAACTCAACAAAACATACCATATAAATATAACCTTATATTAGTATGGGGGATGTTATTTTGTAAAAAGAAAAAAAAATAGCCAGTTCTTCGGTTCTAGAACCGAACCGAGAATTGGCGGTTCTCTAGGAACCGGACCAAAACTAGGCTTCTCAGTTCCGATTACGATTCTGGTTTGGACTTGTTATGTATCGGCGGAGTCCTCTAATGCAAGTGGGTTAAATCTGCCAAATTTCTTAACCCTAATCCAATCCACTTTGACTTGTAGGTTAAACGGGTCAGCCCACTTCCTGTCCTGACCACTTGCATATCTTTGTGGGTTAAACAGACCAAGTTGATCCATTTATGTTAATTAAATAAGATGTATATAAAAAAAAAAATTAGGTTTTATATGGTTTTGTGTGTATATTAATGATTAATTTCATTATTGTTCTAATTACTTATATATGATAATAAGTTTTTTAAAATAACTTATTGGATATCATATTTCGTTTAAAACAATAAATTTATAATTTAAAAAAATGTTATGATGCATCTGCATCAATTTCTCATTCTTTGTTATATTTAACACATAAGTTTAACTTTAGGTATAAAAGTCTCATGAATAATGCTACATTAATAGTGATTGCCTCTACACACACACACACAAGTGGGCTAGCAGACTAACCTACCTTGGCCCATGGGTTAAACAGGTAGGGTAAAATTAGCCCACTTTTAAAAGGGCTAAAAAAGGTTGGGCCAGCCCTTTTTTAAAATGGGTTAAACGATCGGCCTATAGACCACAACCCATTTGTACAACTCTAATTGAAATACCTAATTGGAGCCAAATTCTTTCCATGGGTACAAAAACCTTAAAATCCCAATAGCTAAATTAAGATCTAATTTAATTTCAATTGGGTTTGAACACTATTCTTAAATCTAGTAACCAATATTTACTCTAATTTGACCTAATTTCAAAAGAAAGCCCAATTTTACCTAATTTAGTATTGTATTCCTTAATGGAATCAATTCCTAAACCTCAAAACCTATGACCCTGAAAAGTGAAATACTTAGGTAATTTCTTATTATGCTTAACCTAAGATCTGTAAAGGTCCAATATGACTAAATAATAAATTCAATTTTTAAATTCAATGGGCTTAGCTAAATCACCTAACCTCAACTACACTAAATAGATTCAACTCAATTATAACCCATAAGCTTTATAATACATGAAACCTTACATTAATTGATTAATCAATATGACTTGAATCATTAATATGTATACTTAATTCTTATACAATCAATCTTCCTAAAGTAGATATTTGATCGACTTATTATCTTTCAAGTGATCTTTTACCGTCCACCAATTCGATACCAAGTACGTAGTAGCATACATGTTGTGTGCCTAGAGTAGGCATTCTCAAATGGACTTAACTTAAAGATGATCTAATAATTGAATGTGTTGTTTGTGTTTGTATCATTTAATTTATGTTGGGGAGTGACAACCTTGCTAAACAATGCCAACACGGTAGTTAGACACTTAGACCACCATTAGTGGATCGGTGTGTAGCTTATAAGGTAAATGATATTGAGTTACCATCCATTTAGGTTCAGTAAGAAGTAGTATATGTAGTTGTAAACCCCCATATTTTATGATAGGCTTTATACGTAAACTCTAAGACCAGAAATCAACCGAAACCCTAAATAGTCAACTAGGTCTATAACTAGCCTTAGAGAATCTAAATTTGGTAATCCCGTACTTGAAACCCTAGAACACTAGAAATAAGATAATCTTAGATTATAGTTTGAAATATTGTGACATAACTTAAAAAGGTCATATTTATTGAAAATTCGCTTGTTTCAGATCCAAACAAGATTACTTTTCAAAAATAAAATCTCGATACGTGAAACAATGCAAATATTCTGATAACATATTTAGACCCATAATAAGATGAGGATTCATAAAATATCAATTATAGAATTTTTCAGCTTCTAAAAATATCGGATATAGCCCGTTTACGTGTATTTTCCTTACTACCAGTAATTTATTTGTCTTGTTACTATTTAAGTACTATTCTCTACTATGCATTTCTATTTCACTATCTCTTTTTTTTTTTTTTTTGCTACCTATTTTTACACTCTTACACACCTATCTCTTACATTTTCCTTTTCTCACAAAACTTTATATATAACTTATCTTACACATTACCTACATTTCATTAAAAAATTACAAAATTAATCAATTCTCTCCCTCTCTCCATGCTATGACCGGTGCCCCATGTCTCTTTCTCTATCTATTTATTTTTATTTTTTAATTAATTTTATTTACTCTTATTTTCACTCCAAAATTCTATATATATCCCTCTCTCCTTCATTCTTTACACACATCTTCTAAACACTACAAAAACTTTTGCAAATTCATTTCTCAATTCCTTTCTCCTTCCCTCATCCCAACCGTGAGCCCTCATTCTCATTCCCAAACAATTTTCATAAATTTTTCTTTCATTCATCTAACATCCATCCTCATATACCTTAGGTAAATATCTAAACCCTTTTCTTTTCTTTCATGTCAACATAACATGAACAATTTGTATATTTTGATTTATAAAAATCCCAATGCTAGGGAAAAATAATGGAAACAACAACTTATTCATGTGTTGTTCAACACTATGTTCATTTACAGATTTTGTTGTGTTCTTTTTATAATTATGCTTCTAACGTAACTTCTATACGTTATTAAGTATACGTATTTATATATTCCTAGAGCAAAAAGCTCACTGATCTAACCTTTCATTTATGTTCTTATTTTCTTGCTCATTTACTTATTTTATGCAAATAAATAAGACTAGTCACCTTTAGTCTTAGACTTGTTCTCATCAAGTCAAAACGTTTTTTGGACTTGTACATAATCTAAGTCCTAGGAAACCTTGACATGAATCTAAGACACCCATGATTTTTTTTCTTATTATTTTCTTGCTTTTCTTAATAGGACTTATCCATTTCTAAGTCTCGGAACGATTTGAACAAAAACCTAAAACTTTCAATTTTTTTTCTTTTATTTTTTTTAGCTTTCCTTATACTTTTCTTTCCTTTTTATGGAACTTGTCTATCTTTAAGTTTCGGAAAGTCTTAATACCAAGCTAAGACTTTCAAATTTTTGTTCTTATACATATGCTTATTTGATTCTCTATTTCTTTCATTTTTCTACATGAGTTATTTTTATCGCATAACTATTAAGTTCATATTCACGCATGGCCATAGGATGATGTTGTATCTTAATAAAAATTTTCAAGACAATAACATGAGTGTCTTCTTCACGTAAATATGACTAAACTTTCAAAAGAAATGATTTTCAATACTTAGGAGAAATTTTCACTAAAACATAGAATAATGATTCAACTATATTAGTTCCAAATTGTTAAAGTAAATTTTTATTAATTTTAATGTTGATAATTCTTTGTTATACAAATTTTTCTTACAAACTTATCTATATGGCTTACGCCAATCCTTTGAGAAACAATAAAAGCCAAACTATTTTTCTAAATCAAGTTTAAAAGTAACTCATTAGTTAAAAAAATCCACTTAAGAAATAAAATTGGTAGACAACTTAAAAAACCGAGTTTTAAGAAGTGAAGTTATTTTTAAGAAGTTAAGAAAAATATAAAAAAAATAGATATAATGAGTAGGTACTCATTTATAACAAACTAAATATTTCAATTTTCTTTCCAACAACTTAAAGAGAGACTTTTGCAAACTCCATTTTTCAAACCTCTAAACTAAATTGTTTTATGAAAAATTATTGTTAGGACAGTATCACTAGAATCACGCATATAATATAAATTTATATATATATATTAAAGAATTTTTCAACTATATAAATATCTATGTGCTTACTATAGAATTTTTGGATGATGTAAAGCTTGGGAAATTACAATTTTAGGGTTGGGATTTTCGTGTGAATTCTATACCGACCTATTTCGAAACCCAAATAGCTTTAAATGTTAAAAATAACCTTAGAAATAGATAGATACTTTCGAAGAGATAGAAAACGACATATAATATACGAAATTTCAAGTTAAAATAAGCAAGCTATAATCGTTTTAAGTTGGAATTTCACATAGTCCGAATTTTGACGAAAATAATAAGATAGAACTAGCAAGTTTGAGTAGAACTTCCACGAAATAATTATTTTGGGTATTTCTTTTGTTTAGGTGATGAGGAAGAAGTTCCCTATCCCGAGGATTATTATGACTAGTGGATTGCCCAAGTTACGGATGATTGAGTTTATTTCCTTAATTTTCGTACTTATGTTTTTTCTTATAGTTTCGTGGCACTAGAAATAGGTAAAGATAAAAATAAAAAGTGCATGTGCCTTACAATGTTGTTTGAAATTATACTAAGTATACCGAGGCTGGAATTGTCCATAATTAAGTTGTTGTTTTAGTACCATATTAAAGTGTTTGCAATTCTATGATCACCTTTAAGATATTTAATATCATACCATAAGTGCTTATTAAATGATCCATTCATTTAATTTTCGTACCTCACTTCGTGTTAATATCATAACACGATGTGAGTCTTATTGTATTCACTGCTATACACTTGGAGGGACAAGAGCATAGTAGTAAGGTACGCAGGGGCTTGTAAATTTGCATTTGGTGTGTAGGAGCCCATATGAACTACAATTTGAAGACGAGTAGTAGTCCAAAAGAACTACAAAAATTTTATTTGCAAACTATAGGCATATGAACCTGAAACACCTAACCTTTAATGGAGAGCGTAAATCAATTCAATTCAATATATGATTTCTAGTTAATCATGTATATTGCTTGCCCACGTGTTTGCTGCATTTCATATGCTTGTATAAATTAACTTGTTTGATCTTGTTGTACGAGTATATTTTTTTTGGAAATATTTCTCACTAAGCATGTAAAGCTTACACCCCCTTAGATATCTATTGCAATTTCCCTTTTATGGTTAAAGCCCCGGGGATATTTTAATCAGGTATCAACTTTTGACTCTAGAGCTTTTGGAAGAAGTCTTAGCATGGGATAGACCTAGACTTCCATAGAAATCTCCCATGAAATTTTATTTTTGAAGGACAGACTTTGGAGATTATGTAATTATTTGATAGGGGTATGCTTCCTTTTCTATTTGTAAGATTCCTATCATATTTTGCTTAAGTTATGATGTTATGATTTTCATTCTTGAATGCCATTTTATAACTTCTTAAACTACTTGTTTCAAATAATAGTCCTTTATGATTGTAAAAGTACGCCTTACATCCTGTATCGAAGCTTTTACATGATTAAGGTAGTTATTCCTAAATTTTAATATTGAGTGTAGTAGGTTGTCACGTTTAGGGTACCTTTTACGGCATGATAGTAGTTTATGACTATAGGTGTCGATTGAGCTGCATATAGCAATCGTTTAAAATAAATAGAGATGCATAACGGTTGTGAACCATAGACAAGGCTATTAAATAAAATGTTCCTCTAGGTAGTTACGGTATTTGGTTTGCCTTAATTAACTCCTTGAGTAGTTGCTTCTATTCAGGACCCTAGATTTCCATGGCTTATAGTTCAAAGCATGAGTGCTCTCATGTTGTTTGAACCACCTTAAATAATATAAATAAACTGTTAATTGATGCATTGCATATAGTTTAGGTATGTATGATTGCGTTATTGTGTATTAGGCTTCGACTCACTCTTGTTGTTTTTCAGGTATAGATGGTCTAGATAGCGAGTATTATAATGATTTAGATACAAGACCGATTTCGATGAGTTATTGGATGAGCTTGGCAACATGGATCAAGGCTCATATTTTACTCTCTTTTAGACTTTGGTTTATTTTAGACTTATTGTTATCTTTTTACACCTATTTATGAGCCCTGTGCTTGTATCGAGATTTAGTATTCTTTAGATATTATTATAGTTGTTATCTCCTTGAATGTATATAGAGACTTTTCACAACGATGTAATAAGATTTTATCTTTATGTTTGACTTACTCACGAGAATAGCTTTTTTATTAGAAGTTTTGTACAATTTACTTTCCATTACATCATTTAAAGTTTTTCAAACATTAAATAAACGATTTCAAAATATAAAATTAGTTAGCAAACAAATTAGATAAATTAATCTTTTAGGTTTGTCTTAGCGTATAATACTCCAGTATTATATGCGGTGGAATTGGATATGCCTTGATCCTAATCGAGGCGTGATAGTTTTAAATGGTATCAAAGCAAATGTTTACCTTATTTATCTTGAAAAATAATAAATTAGGATACGTGTTGGTTACAATGAGATAGATGAGTGTCGGGGGAGTCATGAGTTACGAATTGAATGTTGCATGCTTACTTGTATTGATGGCGATGAAATAAAGACTAAATAAAATTTGGTTGGTTACACTAAAATTTATGTACTTGACCTAAATTTAACTTCTAGTGATATTTGATCACGGACTTAACCGGCTTATTGTGTGATTCTTACTATATGTAATATGTTTTTACCTTGTAATTGTGTTGTTTTAAAGTTTGCTTGTAAATTGACTTAATCCAAAACTTGACTAAGTTAAATAGATGCACATATAACTTAGACATTTATTGTAGTTCATCATTCTTTCTAATTAATTGATGTTTTGCACGAGTATATAAATTACAAGGCGAAAAATATAGATAATCATCTAACAATGATTGTTGGCCTCTCGATGTAATGAAAAGATTGTGAACTATAAATCATTGTGATTGAATCATTAAATAAATCACTATAGAAAATGTCATCAATACTTAATCTTTTTCTGAGACAAATTAGACTCAATAAAAATTTACTATGGTTAGCGATTATAAGTCAAACTCGTATCAACCAAATAGTTCTTCTATCTGTTCTCCTTAGTCCAAAAAATTTATAAATTTCACATATCTATATTTCATATCATATTAAATAATAATATTATTTGCAACTTATATTAAGACCACTTTTAAAATCATTGAAGTGTGACATTTCATATATATAATATTCAAAAATCTCAAGTCTATGCTCACGGAAGATTGAGACATGATATTAAACTTGTGTCATCCTCTATCAGTGAGATCACATGTATTCTAGCCATTCAAGTACTAGATATATATCTTGGACAACTTTTCCTCTATTTATAGAGAAAAACCTTTTTAATCATACAATGTGTTGGTTTAAATATTTATTTTTGTTCGATCAAGAGCAAATTTTAAATAATATTATGTCATGAAATTTCTATTAATAATATATCCTTAATATTATTCTTCACATATATATAATGAATACTTCTCATTTATTAATAATATTTATAAATACAACAAACTATGTCAGCATATCGTGTTAAATTGCAACACCATCTTCACATGATTATTGAATCTTTTTTTAGCATATTCTGTCAAGCCCCCAATCAAGTCAATGTGTACCTAGCCGCCACGTGTAACACTTATATATTATATGCTCAAGCTAACCTTAAAAACTTATTCATTGTGAATATTTGCTAGCTACTTTTACAATCTAAAATTATATAATTAGATTTTCAAAACAATTGGATTTAGTAGCGGTAAAACATATTTTGCAAAAATTATATAGAAAGCTATGAGCAACTCAACCTTCACAAAAACAACTATGGTATTTCAAACATAGAATGTAAAACAAAACTTTAAAAGATTAAATACAAACTGTGGGCTTCACAACAGGGCTCTTAAGAAAATATAAGTTCAAAAAGATAAATCTAGTTCTTAAAACATATTAAATTAAAATACATCTAGCTATCTAAATTGTGTCTCTTGTCAACAAATTCCTTTAGAGTTGCCACATGCACTTTTTATATGATACTCTTTTTTTTTTTTTTTTCAAGTGATATTAATGTAAATAATAACTTACAAAATTATGTAAGAATAAACTAAATGAAAGTCGAAAATACTCATAAAATATATTATTAATTAATATTTAATTTATTATCTAAAACCATAACTAGTTTAATTTAAATTTAATGATGGATCTAATAATATTTTAATAACCAAAACACAAATTAATGGAATTGAAAATAAAATTACAAAGGGACCCGTTCCGCAAATGCAACGGTATAAACATAGAAAAAAACAATTATCCAACACCATACTTGCAAATTGAAGAATGAATTAAAAGACAAAAAGAAACGAGGGGAAATTCTATGATTCTATTACCATCCAACAGTTTATATTATATTTAATTATAATCAAATTATTAAAATAATTAATATTTTATTATTTATTTTAATAATTAAATTATTGATTAAACACTTTTTTTTTTTTTTGAGCCATCATTATCTAGAAAGTGTTGTCAATGAAACTTTAGGAGCTTCCCGCGGAAGTAGTTGAATTATGCAGCCCACATTTTGACCCAAAAATAATAAAATGAGGAAAAGGACGGGCGAAGAGCCAGTGCGTCATAAGAGGATCTGGTAAAATTTTAACAACATTTCCCATCTTTGGAACCATAAAAAGTAAAGTTCTTTGTATTGGGTTTTGTGTTAAAATCTAGGATGAGAATGCTTTGACTTGATGAATTGCACTGACTTCATCAAATGGCAACAATTCTGGCCCTTTTTCTCTGGCAATATTCTTTGTTGGAAAGTTTGACCGTGCATTATGATCGTATTAATACTAATAACAAAATTAAATTGATTATAAAAAAAATTATGAAAAAAATTTAAGATATTTAATCATTATTAAAAAAAAATTAAATCATTTATTGATATGACTAATTCTATTATAACCGTTATGGTATCGCATAATTTTCTATCTTTGTAATATCTTCATTGATAGAAAAAAATTTGCTATCTTGAAATTGCAACTCCATTTGTGTCTCTAATAATAACATCTTACATGTGTTAGTTATGGAGTCTTTCATTTATATTAGGAATTTTTTAATTTATTTAATTCGTTTCAAATATTTATTAACAAAAATATAAAAAAGCCAGCATTCGAAAGATAACAAACCCATTGAACAGATGTCAAGTTTTTCGGTGACATGGGGTCACCTGCTTAGAAGACAATTACGTAAAGGTATTTGGACTATTGTTGTTTATTGTGACTTCAAAGTGAGAAAAGCCATATAGAAGCTAGAATTTTCAATCTATAGTCGATGGTTTTTTAGTGAAGTTGATTTTATTGAAATTTCTGCATTTTATTTATTTTTTATTTTTTATTTATTTCATTTATATTTATTTAATTAAAATGTTTTAAATGAATAAAGTTAGACCAATAAAAACACATCACTTGTTAAAAACTCATAAAAAACTTAACGACCTTAAAAAAGACTTGTTTGTAAAGGTATGTAAACATCAAGATTGAAATAGACAAAATTAAATGTTTAGGACTAAATAGAAATAAAATGTTAAATGTTAAAAACTAAAAATATACTTTTCTCTTACTAAAACAGTAAAATGTAATAAAGCTAGAAAATGAATAGTAATTCTTTCATTTGTTGAGAAAAAGTATATTTGAAAAAAGTAAGTTGTATTATATAAGTAATAGCAGTTGTGGTAGAGAAGGGAATAATCGAAGTTCCTTATCTTAGCACAGTAGATGCAATAGATATTTTTTATGATAGAATTTTTATAAATCAAATGAAGAATCAACTATTATATAATAATAAAGGACGAATGATAATTATACTCCAATAAACCAACTATAATATTATCAATAATCTTATAATTTAATGGCATTACCGATGATTTTTTAAGCGGTATGGGCTAGGTTTGATCTCCCTTCTCTCATAACGGACAAAAAAACCAATTTGGTTCTACTGAAAGAAATTTCCTACTTCTTCTAATATAGGACAAATTTTTATCTTTGTGGCCTTCTTTATAGTTTTCAAACTTTTATCTTGCATTAAAAATTTGACAACTCAAATTAAATGTTGTTCTATATTAAAGCAAGCCCGGTTCTATCTTGTATGATTGGCTAAGTGTGCAAAATCAGTTAATGAAATAATAACTAAATCATATTAGGCTATATAATTGAGTTGCTTATATTTATTATCTAACTCATAGCCAACGATGATAGATGGGTAAAGGACTAGTTACTGGAGATCATCTTTAGTAGGCACCGAGGCCACAATAATAGTAAGTAAATTGTTAATAATTCCCTCATCATACAATTAGCGAAATCTGAAGAGAAAACCATTAATTAGATGTGGCTCTCTGTATTGACACGCTATCATTTTATGTCAGATTATGTATTAAAAAACAGATATAGATAAAAAAACATATACTTTTATTTATAAACAAATTGAACGGATTCATACAAATCAAATAAAAATACGGATGAAAATTAGATAATCCAAACATCCATACATATGAAAGGTCGGCTATGTACACAGAGTGAAAACTACCGTGAACTTATTTACTTTTTTATGTTCCTCGACAACATTACTTGATCGATCTTTATGAAAAGAAAGATGCAGAAGATGATTAAGGAAAAGGAAGAAAGATTATACTTGCTCACCGTGGACCGAATAATAAAGAGGGCAGCAATGGGGTGCTGGCCCCAAATTCAACGCCTTTGTTTCCAACAATTGTAGGTGTGCCCATCAGGGGTGGTCTGGAGAAGTCATAACTCATGCCATCTTCGACCTTCACTGACCCATCTAATACTTTGATAATCGTAGACATGGAAGGTCTGTTTGCAAAATCACCTTGCAAGCACCACGCAGCAACCTTCATGGTACTCGCAGCTTCCACCCCATGTAATTGCATATCCTCATTATCCTCATCAACCATGTCTAACAACTCTCCTAACCTTGCCTTTCTTTGAAAAAGGCTTAAGAGATGCATGTCATTTTCTTTCTGAGAGCGGTCGAAAATTTTCCTACCACACACCATCTCCAGGATAACCACACCAAGACTACACACATCAACCTTTTCTGTAGTCACAGGGCTTAGCCATGCGGGGGTCACAAAAACCAGGAGTTCCCCTCATGGTTGTTACTACCTGACTTTGGTCTCTATCCATTAACTTGGACAATCCAAAGTCAGCAACCTTTGCATAGAAACTCCCATCTTAGAGGATATTTTGGGGTTTAATATCCAAGTGAATTATCTTCTGCCTGCGATCTTCGTGGAGGTAACTCAACCCCTTTGCAACGTCGAAGGTAATCTTTCTTCTTTTCTCCCATTCAAGTGCAAATTTATTAGTTTTGTTGAAAATCCACTTATCCAAAGATCCATTAGACATGTATTTATATACCAGAAGCCTGTGGGATTTTTCGGCACAAAATCCCACTAGTCTTATCAGGTTGACATGATGGATGCTTCCAATGGTTTCAACTTCAGCTAGGAATGATTTCTTGATTTGTCCTATACCATCAAGGCACTTTACTGCTACTTCTGATCCACCTGCCGGAGTACCTTTGAAAACAGACCAAATCCAACCCCACCAAGCTTCATACTTAAACCTCGGGTAGCAATTTTCATTTCGTTGTAAGAGAATCTTGTAGGAATAATCCTTCTCCACTTTTTCATTATTTCTTTTCTTATAAAGGTAGAAGACAATCATTCCAAGCAGGAGAATCGATGCAAGGACCGATCCAAAGGTAGCACCCAAATCAACCCAACGCTGATTGGTCTCGCTATTAGTGGAACTTTCTTGAACTTTGATATAAGCAATGACAGCATCATCGCGTCCAATGTTGTTCATTAAGGAAAACACTTGAGATGGCAAGTAGCAATCTCCTAAAGAAGAACTCAATGCATGTTGAAAGAAAGAGCCTTTGCAAGAACAATTATTAGCACATGCCTCTCTACATGTTTGTGAATCTACGTTCTTAAAGTCGGAATTAAAATAGAAGTATGTGACATTTACAAGCTCTAGGAAACCTTGATTTTGTGAATCTTGGTTCCTTGATTCTTCACATGACAAGGGAGTTTCTTCAAAGCAACCGAGAGAAGGTTGCAAATCATCTAGTTGCTTGAAATAGGTTGTCCCATTACTTGATGCTGGACAGCTACAATGATCATAGGAACAAATCCCCTAATCCCCACAAACTTGCGAGTGACCACAACTCGGATTACGTAGTGCTAAAATGTCAACTCCTCCTTTCCAATTCGTATCGTTTTCCCATTCATAGGACTTTAAATGCCCATCAGAACCTAACTTGATGAACTGTACTGATGCATAATTTGAAATATACAGAACAGTTTCAATGTATCTAGAATTGAAGAACACATCTAATCTTCCATCTAGATATTCGACATAAATGGAATCATTAGGAGTTCCTACATCTCGGAATAAATATGTATAATAAGCCTGCGTTGGATTAGATTCCAATTGAGCAAACAATCCTTCATTTCTCAAGGAGATTGAGTATATACCTTCTGATGAATTTGTTGCGGAAACATTAGCAACAAGTGTCTGACCAAGCCTTAATTTCTGTCCAGGGAGTAAACTATCCGTCAGATGAACTATTGTATTGTTCTTATCAAAAAGTACCAGGTTGCCTAATTCAGTTAGGTTCATACCTATAAGTCAGTCAGTTAGTGTGTAGTTTGAAGATAAATACTCCTATTTGTTGTGGTGTATGGTTTATTTAAATTGGGCATGGACACTTCGGTATACTGGATCATGTATCTAGATTTATGTGTCGCTAGTGGTCTCTATGAGCCACCTACTTCATGCCGTTATATTCTATATGGAGTTGGAGTACATTTAGTTTTGGCGATGTTGCACTCTTCTGAACCTTTGTGGATCTAAGGCTATTTAGTTAATGCCATTCCCACGTCCATTAATACAACTTGGTGTTTATGCCTTGATCAGAAAATGGCCACTTAACCAAAGTTTACAGACAATATAGGCATCAGAACAGTATGTCAGAAAATTTTCTTACATATACTTTGGGCTTTCTCGCCCAATGAAATCAGCATCAGAAACTTCTCTCGTATTCCTCGGCATTTTTCTATGTGCAATCTTATCCTCTCTAACATATGCAATTAATGCTTACTAACACCTCATTTGTTTTAACAAAGATCTCTTATTAAAAATATTTTTTTAAAAATGACATATTTAATTTTTAGGAGTAGAAATAGGTAATGGAAGAATAAAACTTCAACCACATATACCCAAGAAAGTTTGTATGGTATAGCGTAATATGTAAATAATATATTATTTATCATAGAAAGCAGTTTGGAAAACAACTTTTTTTTTAAGAACTGTAAGCCGTTTTCATAAAAGGTGTAAAAGGTTTTCTTATAAGATAAAATGTGTTTTTACTTAAATGGAAGTTTTCTGCATAACAAACAAATGAAAATAATGAAAATGTTTTTTTGAAATATATTTTTCTCCACAACAAATCGGAAAATGGGCTAAGGCTTTGTTTGGCAAGATTGAATGAATTAAGAGGGAAAAATTTGGATCCTTCTATGGGTTTAGATAATGAAGGGAAAGAAAATAAATAGAGTATTAATTATTATAAAAGACAAAAGAAGATATAATAGTAACTTACTTGCATGTCCTTAAAAAGAAGGGTATAAGAGTAATTTTAAATTTTTTTCTCTTTTTTCTCTCTTAATTTTTTAATTTTTGGAGGGGACAAAAATATGGTGGGACCCAAGGAAAATAATACATTTATTTTCCTTGTCCCAAATCAAACACAGTTTAAGAGTTCTAAAGCATGTCCATCACATTAATAAGTATCTATATAAATAAGTATACATTTATATATGATTCAATTTTTCTTTTGAATTCAAACCTAATTGTTTGTGTAATAATTTTTTTGAACCAAAAAAAAAAAAGGATGCTGTCTTATTTGATTCGTAGGTCGAATTGTTATAGCAAATCCACTAATGGATTTTTCTTTTTTTTTTTTCAAGACAAGAACAATCCTTCCCACATCATCTTTTGCATTTGGACATTCCATTAACAAGTACAATAGCCATACTTAGTTCTACAATTGAATGAATATAGAGCATGGTAACCAACAAGGTCACTTTACACGTAATAGTTGAAGACATCTTCTGTAATAAAACCAATTTATTGCTGACTACAAATCAACATTCAACAAATGATGAGGGTAGAGTAGATTTTCATAAGATAATGTAGTATTGATAGTGTCTTTTTTTTTTTTTTCTTTTTTTAAACATCAATGATTTGGCCTAATTCTAACCAAATGATTTGATTCGTTTGATCAAACCAAACTGTGAATCATTTTATGATCAAACAAAACATGAAACAAACTTTTTTAAAAGAACCGAATTTATGGCTCAAATCGGTCTTGCTTGGTGCATAGGTAAAAAAATTACTAGTTACGACACTTAGAAAAGGATAAAAAACTATCATGAAAATATTTTAAATGCCAAGTGTTACACAAACTTGGAGCAATTGAGATGATTTTATATTACAAAATCAATGTTTTATACATACGAAGCATGGATATGTGGCTAATTACCTCGGATATACATAAATATACGAAATAACATTATAAATCTACATAAACCATGGCAAAAAAGGGAAAAAAAAAAAAAAAAAAAACAACTACATAAACTGCAGCAAGAGGTAACTGAATTGATAGAATGCACAAACAGGAACAGAAAGAAAAATAAATAAAAGATTACTGAATATGATGTACCCAGAGAGAAAAAGAGATTTCTAACAAATTCAGTGAGTGTTAGTGAGATTTATAGCTATACAGAACAATCTAAGTTTGTCCAATACAATCCCATAGTGTTGCTGCATATCCTTCCAATCAAACATAATTAAACATTTGACGATTTTACTGAATAATGATTATCTTAATTTATTTAATTGGCTAACATGTTATATTATGATTAATAGAGATACAATTGAAAGACCAACTTTAGGATAATAAATATTCATCCATCCATACTCTCAAATACAGAAAAAAGGTTATAATATGTTATTTTCTATCTTTTGATAAAAAACTAATTTAGTTGCTCCAATCATATGATTTTATATCCATCTTTATTTTCCATCCTACCTAAACTAAGCTAATCTAATTTTATGCACCAAAAACAAAGTAAACATTATTACCATCATTTAGTAATTAATATTGAAATTTATTCAAACATAATGGCAGGCCAAGGTTCTTTATTTTCAACTTTTCATAATTTCGTGTTTCATATTTAGATTTTAGCAAATTTATACATGTATTTTCATAGTTTGTGTAATTTAGTATCTCCATTGAATAATATTTGATAAATATTTATTTTGATGGCAAAATAGTTGCAGACACGTTAGCCAAAAATTACCCAAATCTGAAGATACAGAACTAAAATATCAAAAATTGCTAAAAAAATGAAGGTATAGATATTTAGTATATCATTATCTTATTATTAAAATAAATATTTATCAAATATTATTTAACAGAAAGACTAAATTGCTTCTATTTTGAAAATACAAATATTGATTTATTAAAACCCAAAAGTAAAATGTTAAATTATAAAAAATTGAAAGAACATACGCTATCACTCCCATTTTCCTAATTTTACTCGTCAATCACGTAGTTTTAATCGACACTCGAATGGTGTAAATATTTTAATAGACCCAATCGATATGGACCCTATGTATATAAAGTATCCCTATCCGTTATTTTTCATCCAATCATTATCAACAATTCTACCGTTACCTGGCTGACAGCTAAACCTCGTGGCATTACCATGATCAACAATTTAGATATGAATCCAGCCACTATCATTATCGTGCAAACTAGATGATATAATTCTTAAACGCGTGATTAATTAGATAAATATCACATTTAATACTTGAAGTTTGGTCATTTTTCAAATTAATTATATAAAATAGTATCAATTTACTCTATACAAAATTTTTCAAATTATTTAAGGCACGTTGATTGACTCTATTTAGAGAGTCTTTTATAAAATGGATAAAGTTCAAAAAATTAATCACAAAAAATCAGTGAAATTCAAGTTCTAAATTAATATTTTAATTTTTTGATGATAAATTATAAAAAATAGGTGAAGTTTATATATTCAATATGATATTGCTCTAATTAATTTTATCCCAAGTTCATGCCTTTCGGAAAGTTCTTGCTATAAGTTTGTGTTTTTGGGTCTATGAATATTAGAGGGAGCAGAAAAAAAAGGAAAAAGGAAAAGAAAGAAAACAAAAATCCCCACCAATCGGCTCCTTTCGTAAAGGAGATGAAAACTACAATAGGAAAAGCTTAAGATCATCCTAGTATAGTTCAACAAATCTTAAAAGAATGTAACATGTTTTATGCCTTATATTTAGAATCTTATCAAACCTTTTGGAACAATTTATTATTATCTTTTTTTTTTTCCCTCTTTTGTCTTTGTATTCTACTGATCTTCATTAGATCAGGTGCTCTACTATCCATGGGGTAGTATATTATATAAATCAATGAAATTATTTTAATCCCAACCCTCTCTCTCTCTCTCAATTTATTATTCTTAGCTTTTTAATACTATTTAATAATCATAAATTTAAATGCCACATTTGTTATTTAGAGTGAAACATGGCATCTACACTGCTACAGTTATAGCTCAAGAAGGTTTAAAGAAACTAAGATAATAATCCAATTACCCATCCTCCCTTAAGTTTTACATGGCAAGATTTAATATAAGTACTTGGTCCTTGAAAGCAAGAGAAAGAATGTTTAATTTGCCAACCTCCCCATCTTCACGGTAATTGTCAAAAACTAAAATAAATAAATAAATTCCAATTTGCACATTCTTTTATTTTACAAGCAAAGTAAAATAATTGAGTTATGGTAAGCAAATAAATGACTGGAGACTTGTATAATGTACCACAGACGTAAAACTTTTCGTTTTTTCATTCTTTTTTAGCTATTATAAGAGGAGATGAGTTATTCAAATTCGATTTATTTTTATCGAAAGACCAGCATTAATACTATTAGGTAACATTTGGTTGGATAGCTTTTGATTGTATTGAATTGGACAGATGCCATTGTAATATACTTAGTTTGTAAAATATACATAAGATTGGATAAAGCTCTTTCAAGTTTTGTCCTATATCTTAAATGATACAAAATTATTGGAAGTGGATCAAAATAAAATCTCTTACTAAAAATCCTATCTTATTCAACTCTTACAATTTAATGCTACCTTAAACTATAAGGTTATTAGCCATAAAAAGGATTCTTGCTTACAACATAGTGCTAAATCAACGACACAACAGAAAAGTAACTACCACATATTTTCCACACTAGCCCCATGTTCCGAATAGAGTATAAGATTGACTTGTGAAGTAACGAATAATTTTTAAAGTAATTATGACTCATATTGTAATGCATATTAAAACCAATTTAAATACAGTATGAGTTATTTCTTCCACATTTTTACCCTATAATCTTTTTTCTATAACCGTTAAATCTAATAAATAATTATAATTATAGTAATTTTTACGTAATACAATCCATATAAATCCTATTGGAATATAATATCCGCATCCGTACCGTCCCATCCAATCATTATCAACAATTCAACCGTTACCCAGCACGGAGGGCTAAACGTAAACCACATGTGTCCTTATCATGATCGACAACTTAGCTACGGCCCCAAAATCGTCGTCATCTTCATCCAAACTACGTACACGATAACTCTCCGGCTCCACCTCTCGTGGGGGTCCCCCTCCCGCCACCGACCTTAACAAGAACACCCCACAGCCGTCCGATCTCCGCCAACACGTCATCGGACGGCATCCGATACCGACAGCAAGGACACGTGTTTCTCTTCCTTAACCACGGCAATATACACAACCAATGATACAAGTGTCCACATGGTAGTTCACACACATCTCTTCCCACTCCCATCTCCTCCCTACATATCGCACACTCGGTCCCACAACCTCGAACCTCCACCGACGGCAGCGCCAGCACTGCCCTCACCGCCGCTGCCGCCTCTCCCTTGGCCTTCGCCCCCGCTCTCCACTCCTCCATCGCTGAAACATATCTCCAACACCTATCAATATTAACATATATGAAAATACTCAATTACGTGTATAATTATAAATAGGAAAAGAATAAATTACATAATCACGAACTTCCACGATCCTGTCAGTGTTAGTGTTGTCATTCAATACTCTAATAACTGATATATTAACCATTTATTTGTGCGATCCTGATCGTGTATGAATTTAAACCGTTGGAACTGATCTCATTGCGAAACCAGAATATTAAAAATCTTATAGGGTGAACTAGACTTTTTCTTTTTCTCCTGTATAATCACTATAAAAAAAAAAAAAGAATGATTAACTAAAAATTATTAGCTAGTGTTAGTACTACTAAGCTAAGTTTTTTACTTTATTATAAACCTAATTACATACCTCATGACATCTTCGATGTAGGGGATGAGAACTCCTCCATTCAGCACTCCAACGCCGGACAGCGACAACATGTGATCGGAGCAGAGGTTTCGGAGCACAGACCGCCATTGCGACGGCGGAGCTTGATCTAGCGTTTGAGGGCTGTGGTGGCGGAGTTCACAGAGGACAAGGAGGAGGAGAAGGGCATCGAGATCACGGAGAGACAAAGGCGGGAAGGAAGGAGGGGAAGGGGGAGGATCGAGGTGGCGCGTGAGAATGTGGAGGGAGGAAAGGAGGTGGCGGGCAATGAGGAGGGATTTTTGGTGGAGAGATAAAGAAAGGAGGTGGCGGAGAGAGAGGGAGAAGAGGATGGGAGAGGAGAGGAGGAGAGAGAGACGGTGGTTGTGGCGGTTGAGGGTGTAGAGGATGGAGAGGGTGAGGTGGGAGTGTTGGGGTGGAGAGAGAGTAGTGAGTGCGGTGATGATGGAGTTGGTGTTGTCTTCCATCATCTTGGGATCATGTGCTTCAGTTCAGTGTGGTTTTTTCTCACTAATGTTAACAGAGCAGTGCATGTGTGTGTTTTCTTTTATAATAAAACGAAAACCAGGGATTGTGTGCTTCCTGGGGTCAACATTGGACTCGGACCTGTGTGTCGAGGCTTACACTGCCCTTGGTAGATGGGGAATGAGATATGGATTTTCCGATTCCAGTACTATCTCTGATTTAGTGGGAAAAATAAACAAATATATGACAATGCATATGATACGGTTGAGTAATTTCTTATATAATTATAACTTTTAATTCGTATTTTTCTAAATTATAATAGAATACATTAATAATTGTAATAAGTTCATTTGAGATATTAATATTTCGATTAGTTAAGAAAAGGTATTAATTTTTTGAAATAATTTTTTTTAAAGATGAACTGTTTCAAGTAATTAAAACAAGAAATAAACATATTGTAAAATGAGTCAGATAAGGTATTAATAATTGATAATTGATGAGAATTATGGAAGCTTAATTGAAAATAATCTAAATGTTAATACCTTGAATGAATTTTGTAAAACGTTGATACCCTATATTCATAATTTATATCCAAATGTTAATACATTCTGATGTAATTTATCATATATTACTTTTATTGTGAGAGTAACTATATTTAATGCTTTTTAATAGGTCCTCAATTAATACTAGTAGATATTGCATTCAAATGGCATATTGTGCACTACTTTGTGGTATTTTCACCACGTCTTTGTCAAGCATTACCTTAAGTGGTTTCACATTGCTCTCAATATGGTCCCGAAAGGATTATCATATTATTGAATATAAATTCATAAGTTGAAGGAATCCAATCAATATATCGACGAATGTTTCAATTAAACAAGTATATAATTGGCAGAAGGAGAGAAAAAAAAATACAACGTTTGCAATGCAAAGCAATCAATTTCAATTTTACGTAAGGAAAATGTCAAATTTAATATTTAAACTTTATACGAAAATTTAATTCAATATCTAAACTTTATAGTCGTCAATTTAATACTTAATCAAAGCTTGTATGATTATTTTATTATATCATACTGTTTACTCTATTTTCTTACATAGAGAATGAAGCAGTCTATCAAAATTAGACAAAATAGATGTATTATTAAACTCTTTCGTGTTTGCATATGGAACAAATGCTGTTAATGAAATAATAAAAATGGTCATTTACCCATTTCAAATTTATATTGCTATATTTTCCTGCTAAATTTAAAGATTTATTACAAAAAATTTGAAAAAAAAAATTTACAAATGCACCGGCCATGCAGTGTCTCCAAGTAAAAGGAATTTACACAAAATGTGATAGTAAAATATATGATTTTAATCTACTTAAAGGTAATATTTATAAGATGATTGTGCGTGTGTATATATATATACATATTTATCTAAGTGTGGTTTTATAAAAACTATCTGTGCCACTTAGAGATACCAATAAAGCAGGGGACAGGGGGAAGTGTTGACTGTTGATCAACCATCCCCATGCCTTACCCCACCTTGTAAGCTATGCTGGTTAATATTTATCCATTTTTTTTTGCTGGAATATCCCTTAATTCATCAAACCCTTAAAATCCATTTAATTCATGGCTATCCTTATTTGATAGTCCAGTTAAATGTTGTAGATGTATAGATTTCATTATAAAGGCTTTAAACCTGATTTATTATTTGGATTTAACTCTCTAGGTTAAAGTGACAAGGCTTAGAGAGTTATACCCAACCAATTGGGATGATCATGAGAGAATTGGCATGGAAGGCTTAAAGTAGGACCCGTTGGAATTGGCCTGCCCAATTCCAACCTTTCTCAAATTGGCTCACACACATTACAATGAAGACCTCAATGGGCCTGGGTCCATAAGGGAGCCCACATCCATATCCATAAATGAGAGAGACTCATCCTGACCGTTGGTCGTCTGTCTCATCTAACGGATGACATCGACAGCTAGATTCTCTACAAATACCTTAGTCCTTATCTCATTTGGAGAAGGTGAAATCTTGGAAATACGTCATCGTGCTGTCGGATTTCCGCCCTGGTGAATCAAACACTTGATTTATTCAAGAACATACACAAATCCATAGTACTCAGTGAGGTTGATGCTCTTTAACTCTCTCACCTGTCACACGTGTGTTAGAGCCTATTGAGACTGCCTACTCCTCCTCTCTATACGATTACTTCCTGATCATCTTTGCATGTGTTATTTTCCTAAATCACGTGTAGCGATAGTCACGTGGCACTCTTATGATCGTTGCACCCGGAATCATACCTACACAAATGTCATCATTTTTTAAATAAAAGATAAATTTTATTTATTAGAAAAAAAAATTGCTGCATTACAATAATTGATATACAAGTTAAACAATAAATGAAGAATTGGGTAAGGTGATTCAACTGCATTAACTAATAGATACAGGTAAGAAAACTATAATATCAGTAAAAATGCTAACTTCTATTACAGTTAGTAAGATAAGTCCGTAAAGTAAAACAAGATATAATATATATATATATATATATAATATGTGCAAACATTAATCATAAAGTCAAATCTCTCCTAAAATCTAATATACAAGAATAATTTGGAATAGAATGAAATGCTTATAAAGTGTATTTATCCAAAATACCTTTAGTAATAAGTACAAATTATAAATACGAGATAAAACAGAAAAATTATATAGTTCAATCATTAATTTTGATAGTATCAGTCTTGTCACTATCTAACGGTGCATATCATACTTAATCGTGATCGAATTACTAAAATAATTAACATTTCGAATGAGATTCCGCTCTAAAAAGGTAGAATTGAATTCCCCATCAAAGTAGAAATCATTGATTTTAAGGAATCATGATTTCAGCTTTTAAAAGTTCATTCAGATATGGGAAATAGAATAAAGTTTTTTTTCTTTTTTTTTTTTTTTGTGTGTGTGTGTATGAGCTCATCCATCTATGTACTAGGATATCTTCATTCTTATATAATATAGAACAACACGGATTTTTGTAACTACTAGTTAAGTTGTCATCCCTTAAATCCTTTATTAAACCATGGCTAAAAATAAATAAATAAATAAAGTCCTTTACTAACCCATCCAACTTCCCAGACTCTTTCTTTTTTTCCTTCAAAAATCATTCTACATATTGAGGAATGGAATACTACCATTTTACTTAATAATAATATTAATATAAATAAACTAAAATTTGTAGAGGATATGGTCATTTACTAGGGGAATTTCTTCAGTTGGTGCCAATCCAACGATAAACTACGTCATCTTCCATGCAGAAAATTTTTTGCAAAATGATTGGCCATAAATAAAAAGATTAGACATTGTCTTATAGAGTGTGTCTTATTTGGAACTCATAGATGTGTATGTGGGCGTTTTTGTCAAGAAGTAGGTGTCTAAAACCTAATTCCACCACATTTTATGTCCATCCCTTTCTTTTCACTTTATCAAATGACTGTTGGACATTATGTCAAAGAGGAAGAAACAAGGAGAAAATGGAGAGACTTGTGTTTGTTCATCCATGGCTGCTTTCTTGCTGTCCCTTAGGTATTATTACCATTAATAATGCAAAAGTTGTTATGGTGGATCTTAGTAATTCCACTAGTTTCTTCACATGTGTTGGTCTATCCTCTTGTCACCTCCTTGTATTACATTCTCCGTCTAGAACTCAGCATCAAAGACTTCTCTCTACCTTTGGAGTTTGGGCATGGTGGCATTGTATGATTAATCCATGTGGGGACGGAATTTCCTTAGGGATCCCAAAAATCAGGTGTAGCTAGTGAGTTATTTCACCTGCTATTGAACGGAGCAGAAACCCAATCTAGTTAGTGAAATTAGGTTGAGTTTGATGCTTTTTTCACAACAATCCATATAAGTCACTAATGATCTAGAAACGAGTTTAAAATAGTGTTTTGATTTCAATATGGTACAAAATAAGGAGAATAATTTAATATATATGGTATATAAATACAGTATAATTTTTCTGTCATCTTTTTACTTTGTATGTTATCAGTTATGCACAGCACTAGAAAAACTTTATTTATTTATTTTGGCCATTACACTAGAACAACTTTAATAGCTGTTGTTTACAACATGCCCTGAAGATCTCGAAACTTGCCTTACGGGAGAGTTACACCATCTTATAATATCAAGAGTACTCTTCCACTAATGAGATCCACTTGCAAGGATGCAATCAAGGTGGCTTTAAGATAAATCATATATAAAATCTAAACTCCACCTGTTTTCTTATAGAGTCTTCCAAACCTGACCTTAAACCTTACAGGATTTTTATTATTGTACTCGAACCCACCCCTCTAGGGTATCGAGTTGACGTGACATGCTCTTAGCCGTTTGACCTAATAAAGAATAATTTAAGCATATAATTAGACCCATTAAATAGATAACAAAATCAAGTCAAGTCATTAAAACAAGGAAGACTATCACCTAATAATATGAAAAAAAATAGATTTGTCCTGTTTTCCAAACAAAAAATTAACATATTATTTGTGAAAACTCAATTTTTACACACAACATAATAAAAAATATATATAATGTTCTATTCATATGAATATTAATTTAACATAAATAAATAGAATTGAGTTGCAAAAATCATATCACAATTAATGTGAGTTAGTATAGAGTCACAAAAATTCTAATTCTCTATTGTTTTTTTTGAATTTAAATTGATTTTATTTTAAATTTTATTATATTTTAATGGGTCGAGTTTCCTATCAAGTCATAACTACGACTTGTGACCCAACCCTAAACTCTATAGGATCGCGAAAAAATTTCTCAAGCCTAACCCTAAACTTTATAGAGTTTAAGTGGGTTAAGTATCTTATAATAAACCATCCAATTATATACTTATCTACTTACCATGTTTGTTGAGCTTCTTCTTTGTAAACAAAAGCAGGAAGTTATCAATACAAATCATTGATATGATATGGATCATCTATTGACATCTACGCATTCTCCAATCCTCATTCCACTTCAATTACCTTACTAATTGAAGTATTAAAATGAGCACGTTAAACAAATTGCTAGCCATTCTTCACAATTTTTTTCCATCTTGCAAGCACTTTACTTGCAATTTAAGGCTTTAGCAAGTTGGTCCTTTAAAGGTAAGAACCTAAGGCGAACACTAAGCTTTGACTTAATAATATCAATATAATGAACTAAATTTTCTAAACAAATAATTATAACATCTAAAAAAGAACAAAATTTATAGAAAAATGTTCATTTAGTAGGAGAGTTCCTTCATTTGGTGCCAATACCACGAAACAATACATTATCTTCCATGCACAAAAGATTGGAGAATATATTCTTATAGATTATGTTATCTATGGAACGGAAAAAAGCATAATATCTTTCATGCAGAAAAGATTAAAGAATATTGTCTTATTGAGAATTTGATACATGGAATTCATAATGTGTGTGGGCGCTTTTGTCAACAAGTAGTTGTCTAAAACCTAATTCCAACAAATTTCATGCAGATCCCAATCTTTTCACCCTATCTCATGACTTTTGCACATTATATCAAAGAGGAAGAAACAAGGAGAAATTGAAAGAATTATGTTTGTTCACCCTTGGCCGTTCTCTGGTTGCCCCCCTAGGTATTATTACCATTGATAATGCAAAAGTTGTTGCTGGTGGATCTTAGCAATTCCACTAGTCCCTTCACATGTATTGGTCTATCCGCTTGTCACCTCCTTGTATTACATTCCCCGTATGGATCTCAGTACCAAAGACACCTCTCTACCTTGGAGCTTCGGCATGGCGGCATTGTATGATTAATCCATGTGGGGATAGAATTTATTTAAGGATCCCAAAAAAATTAGGTGGTGTTAGTGATTTAATCCACGTGGTTGAGAACCAAATTGAAGCATTGATTAAAATTATTTAGATAGTTTATCAACTCAAATTGATATTTTATATGACGACTTTGCAAAGTTTGATAAAGATCAATTCAACTCTAAGTCTAACTAGAAATTGAGCCATTATGCCCCATTTGTATGGCACATAAGGCGGGGATTCGTTTTTCCTACACCCAACTTCATCCCTAGCCAATCTTTTTGTTTATTTCGGTAGATAAAAGTTCAGATAGGACGGCCGACCATTTGCATAACTGGAAACAGCGAACAATGAAACTGTGGCCACCATGTTGTGGGTCACCCAGCAAAATTTCTCAAGGGATCCTACAAAAAGAACAAAAAGAGAAAAAGGAGAGATAAATCAAGTTTTACCAATGAATGTTTCACAATAAAAAAGGAAAAGGGATAAAGGAAAGGGGAAAACCGAAAGGCTCCCAAAGGAAAGAATTTAAATAATTAAAAAGCTGCTTAGCATTTGATTGACTATTATCGTAATGATTATCATAATGGGCCAATTCATCCAAGCAAAGCCTAATGCGCCAACCAAAAGCTATTTTGCTAATAAATATGTTGAGGATCATAGTATTAGGCTTCGTAAACATGATGTGCACCTAGGATACTTTCCAGCTCTGCAGTGAAGCATTGCTTCTCAGGTATAAACAAAATCAAGACCTTAAAGAGTCAGTAAGCTCGACTAAATGCCTCTGGGTCGTCGAGGACTCAATTAAACCAGCTCATATTGCAGAAAGCAGACAAATAGAATTTAGAATCCAGTCGTCTAGACATGGGCTTGGATAGTCACCTAGACAGTAGCAAATATCATATCCAGATTAACTTGAGTAAATTCACAGACATGTTGAAGAACCAATACCTTGGCTGTGAATGACCCAGAATCTCCTTAGAAACTGGTCAGAGTTCATAAAATAAATCTTTCAATCCTAAATGGAAGCAGACGGGATTTTGTGGCATTCAGCTACTAGAAGTTGATGCAATTCCAATTCTCAGTCATTGGCTACAAATGTCCTTAGTCACGAGCTATACGAATTCTTCACCCATATTCACCTCAATGATGCCCTCTGGCAATGTTGAAGTTCCTTCATGGATTAACCATCTTCAGAGTAAATATATAAAGAGCCCATGTGGTGACTCATCATAAAAATCCAATTTTCTTTTGAGCATCTAGGTACAAAGATTCTCCTCATCCAACTCCTCTCGCCATACATATCCTTGTTCCCTCATCATTACAAGAAATCCTTCCAACCCCTTGTGCATCTCTTCACTTCTTTCACTCGAAATTCCCCTGGCAATAAAACTTTTATGCCCTGCTTTAGTTTCTATCCAGCTACTTCCTGCAGTCTTCTTCACCCCCACACTCTTCATTTGTTCCCTAACTCTATCAGCCTCTTCCCATTTTTCAGCCTGGGAATATAGGTTTGCCATTATTATGTAATTTCCTGTGTTTTCAGGTTCGATCTCAAACAAGTGATCACAAGCAAACTTCCCAAGTTCAACATCACCAGCAACCGAGGCCCCAGTAAGTAATGCACCCCAAACTTTGGCACTCGGTTCAATTGGCATCTTACGGATAAAATCTGCTGCTTCGGATAGCTTCCCTGCTCGGCTTAGAGCACCCACCACACAAGCATATTGCTCAACTGAGGGTTCAACACCATAATTAGGTAACATGGAGTTGAATATCTTCCACGCTTCATCCACAAGACCTGTATGAGAACAGGCTGACAAAACTGCTGTAAACGTGACGGGTCCGGTTGAATTCCGCTATCCAGCATTTCATTGAACAAACTAAGAGCCATGTTTGCATCTCCATGAGCTGCATAGCCAGATATTATAGCTGTCCATATTATCAAGCTTTGGCTTTTTGCTTGATTGAAAACACGTCTTGCCCCAGAAAGAAACCCTGTCTTTGCATAAATATCAATAATGGCAGTCCCAACATATATGTTTCTATCATAATTTTTCTTCACAGCATATGCATGTACTTCTTTCCCACCTTTTAAATTCGATAAATAAGCACAAGCTGGAAGAACGCTCGAGAGGGTCACGGCATTAGGTCGAACACCGAAAGCTTGCATCTCATGAAACAAATCTAGAACTTGTTCGTGGTGGTTGTTCTGAACCAAACCCGAAATGATAGCATTCCAAACACTCAAAGCCGGCCTTTGCATTCCTCGGAAAATATCCATAGCCTTATCGACATAACCATGAGCCATGTATCCAGAAACAATCGAGCCATAAGTAACTTGATCTTTTCCTTCAACCTCATCAAACAACTCTCTAGCATAGTCCAAGCTACCACATTTAGCATAGAACCAATAAGCGCATTGCAAAGCGAAATATCCAACTCGATCCCATTGTCTACAACAAACTTATGAACTTCCATACCGAATAAAAGATCCCGGGACTGACCACAAGCCTGCAGAACACTAACTGCTGTCATTCCATCAGGCCTAATTACGCCCGACCCCAACATCTCTTTGTACAACCCCTTGCACGCATCATAATATCCACATTGAGAGTACCCTGCAATCATAGAATTCCAAGAAACAACATCTCTTTTCGACATCCTATCGAACACCATCCTCGCCGAGTCCACGTCCTCGCACCTCGAGTACAAAGTAACCATCGCATTGGTCACGAAAGCATCCGACTCGAATCCGTTTCTCAGAACAAAACAATGCACCCCCCTTGCCAATCTGGAGGAGCCACTGGACACTGGTACCGTTACCGAAGACAACGCCTTCAGGACACAAGATATCGTGAAACCATCCGGCCGAAGCATCGGGTCTCGCAAAGAGAGAAGCACAGAAAACAGCTTGATGGCATCGTCGCACCGGTCCTGAAGTGTGTATCCGATGAGCAGGGCGTTCCAGGAGAAAATGTTTGGGTTGGGAATTTTGTCGAACACTTGGTGTGCTTCGTGGAGGAGGTTGGATTTAGAGTAAAGCGAGATGAGTTTGGAAGCGAGATAGTTGCTGGGTGTGATGGAAGAGAGGACGATGCGTGCGTGGAGCTGTTTGGCTTGTCGGAGGAGGGAGTTGTCGGAGCAGAATTGGATGAGGCGGCCGTAGACAGCGCAGTCGACGCCGCCGCTACACGGGTTTAAGGATTGGCGAATTTGGGAGTTGAGAGATGTTTCAGTGGATTTGTGATCTTCATTTATTCCGTCGTCGTCTTCATCAAAGTACGGATTTTGGGTTGGTTACAAGTACAATGGAGCACACCAAGGAGGCGGGAAAGACACGGAAGTAAAAATGGATAAACCACATTTTAAGGTCTGTTTGGATTGTCTATTTTTCAGCTGTATCTATATCTTTTTCAAAGTAATATATATAAATATATTTGATTTACATTTATATTTTATTTATTTGATCTTTTGAGAATTGTCAATTTTTTTTATTTATATCTATTTCTTGATAAATAATTTGTTAGAAAAAAGTTTGAAAAAAGTGTCTGTATCTGCCGGAAAAAGCCAAACAATAGCTTTGCATGCGATTAAAAATCTTACAAGGTTCTCTGTCTTTGGTTAAAAAAAAAAAATCTTTGCCACGTTATTATATTGGGAAAAAGAAATAGTATTTTCAATTTTAGGTAAGATGATATTTTCTCTTCAAGAGATAAAGTCTTAAAATTACAAACTTATCTCATCTCTTGTAAAAGTTCTCCCTTACATCCCATTCCTTCTTAAAACAATTTCAATTAGGAACAACCAAACACGGCACAATAAGAAGAAACTACTTACTGTAACCAATCTCAAAGCACCATTAGAAGGAGAAGAAGAGAGATTGAGTCTACTCTTTTTTAGTAACTTTCATTGACTTAATGGAGAAGCTTTGGTTTTTTATTTTTTCTTTGCATAGTAAGAGCAGTTATTTTTTGGAATGAACTCACATAAGTTCTACAACAAGGAGAGTCAGTCGGAGGAAAATCTCCAAACATCGGGATTCACTAGCGAGATACTCGATGATATGTTAATTACAACCATCGAGAGAGAGAAGGAGGGAGAGAGGTGCCTCTATGATTTGTGGAGAGCAATTAGAAGAGGAGAAGAGGTTAGCAATATTGTACTAACCTTATCTCTTGAAGAGATGAGATCGTTGCGTGTTTCGAAGACCTTTTCTTTTGAAGAGACAAGGTTAGGCACCAACAATCTCTCCTCTTCAAGAAACAAGATCGGTTTTACCTAAAACTGGGATTATTTTTATTCTAGTGGTAATTTTGTAATTTAAAAAAAATAAATTTATTTTCCTTTTCCCCTATATTTAATTTTAAAATAATATTTAATTTTAAAAAATACGAAATTACCCCTAATATCAAAATAATCTTAGTTTTAGACAACTTGACTTCGTCTCTTAAAAAAACGATGTTGTTAAGACACAAGTTCCTCGTCTATTCAAGAAACGATGTCGGGCACTAATGACCTCGTCTCTTCTTCCTCTTATTCATTCTATTATTGTTTTAAAAAAAAATACTCTAACAAACCCAAACCCTAATTCCTATATTACAGCACCTTTAAAGCTTTAAATTTGTGCGTGATCTTGGGAAATTTTGATCAATAGGCATCATAAGAGTCATCAATTGGAGCAAAAGTTAGCCAATTGGAGCAAAATTTTCAATCATTAGGGCACACCAAACTGATAGCTATTCCCTATTTTGATTGGAAATGTTTGTGAAATCAATTATAAGTAGAATTGATTCACTAATTGTCCCAAATGTAATCTCAGTTTCTATCCCAACAAAGTGAAATATGGTAATTAATTAAAGTCAAAAAGGAAAAAAAAAAAAAAGAAAAGAGAAAACGATTTGTTTGCACCAGTTTTTGTGACCTAATTTAAGGTAGTTAAATTTTAATTATTTAGTTTATTGCATTCTTTCAAATAGATTTATTGACAATAGACTAGCAGATAAGCAATTTTTTAAATTTTACAATCTGTTTCATTTAGTTATATGATCAGTTTCTTAACTTATTAACCTATTGCATTAACTCTACAATAATTTCAATGGTAAGATAATACATTGGACAGTTTTAGTAAGTTTAGAAGTTCCCACAATGGAACCATAGAAATTTTTGTATTTTTAGTGGTTATAAAGATATACTAGAGATAGATGCCAAGGCAAAACATTTCTTTATATAAAATACATGTTTTATATACATCAACCACCTCTGTTTATTTTTATCCATAATTAAAGGAAAAAGAACAAGAGAAAATCTTTGTGTAGCTTGGTAGAAGGCTTATTCCGTCGATGTCGTTGTAGCAATTGAAAGTTCCATGTAGTCGAGCCTTGCTCCCTGTAGTCTAGCCTTGCTTCTTGTAGTCGAGATTCTAATCATCTCATCAATGAAATATTTTGATAAGAATGAGATAGATGAGCTAGTATTAGTAAACATGTTTGATATTATGGGAGTGCAATTTGTAACTCATGGTTACATTTCATGCATTCAACCTATGCTTTATGAGTTGGCAAGATAGGTAAGGAAATGGATAAGGCCAAGTTCATATTGTATACTCATGTCAACATTATGGAAAGGAATGAAGGTTTTGGTTATGAAAGGCGGCCAGTTGTTGTGATCTGCGTTTGTAGGAATTCAACTTATGAGCAAATACTAATCACCATTTGCAGTAGACTTAAGGTGAATAAGTCTACACATCAGGTTGAGTTGTCTCATAGGGTAGCTATTGAAGATAGGACGCTACATTATGATGTTATTCCAGTGATCAATGATGATGTTGCATAATAGATGTTGGTGTACATAGAAGGGTCAATGATTGTATATGTCCAAATATTTGAAAATGAATTGTCACAGATACCAGCTGCCATGATGAGCATTGATGGAACTGTTGGTAGCTAAGGGTTAGTAGATTCCAATTCCACTCCTAATCACACAATAATGGGACTACAGGTTCATATGAGTAACTTTGAAATGGGTGCACCTGACTAGAGTTGTGGCCATGATACCGATGCAATGCAAGACTCATCAATAAGTGAATTCAATGACTACTATGATGATGATAAAAATGATTCTGTGCTAGGCTTGTCCCAGCAGGTTATTGCTGCTGATGCATAACCTAAGACAAATGACTAGCACCGTTTTGTGACTCCTACAGATGTTGATGTAGCAGGAAGCTCAGTGTCAGTACCATTTTTTTACTGCTAATTTAGGTAGTGCATATGGTGCATTAAGCAGGAAATGAGTGCTGGAAATTGGAACTTTAGTGATGAATCCACGGTTGAGATGTGGTTTAACACTAAAGATCATCTGATACAAACAGTTAAAATGTGACATATATTGAAACATTACAATTTTAAGGTGGTGGATTCAGACCTAAGGTCATGGGCAGTTAAATGTACTAACACCCACAACAGAGGTTGTAAGTGGAGACTCAGAAGCAACTACAAGAAACATAGTCGGTGGTTTCACATCACCAAATATGAAGGATCCTACACATGTTTGGATGAAATCACTAGCCAGGATCATTCTTAGTTGGATTCGAAGGCGAAAAGTAAAGACTATAAGGAATTAGTTAAAGAGCAACATACCTAGATGAGAAAGTTCCATAGTTACTTTAATGCAGCAAATCAAAGTAATCCAGTATGCATGGGAAGCAACTTGCTTGGCATAGCTATACAGATAGTTATACATGGCTTCCCACATTGATACAAGTGACATAGCAGGACCCCTTATAGTTCTACAGATCTGGGCCTGAAGCACTTCCTACACATCGCCTGCTGCATTGACAGATCACAACAATTACTGTAGCGCTTACTCATCAGTTATTGGGGTGCCTTTTTTATGTCACTCGATCATCCATACATTTGTCGTTTGAGTATAGGGGATGCTTTGATCGACAAAATTCCCAGCCAGGTATGGTTTTGTATGTCCTATGTGTTCAAATGTGCACAATTTCATTATTTTTACTCATGTCTAAATTACATTTTTTCTTGAATAGGTTGTTTGGGACCCGTACTTTGCTATTATGTATTCCTTACGTAAGCACTGTCAGGCCGACAGTGATGTATGGCGTGCACAAGTTCCCCTAATTTGCTTTCACATTATCAAGCACTATTATCCAAACAGGTTACTTAGATAGTTTAGTGGTTTCCAAGGGATCTCAGACCCCCAACTGATATGAGAGCCTTACATGAGCTTAACTTACGAGGCGTTCCGAGTGAAATTAGGCGGCAGAGTATGCTAGATAGGTCGTAGAGTGGGCTAGTAGGCGCGATTGCATTTTAAAGATGTTGGATATCCTTGCTGGTACATCTGAAGATTATTTTGATTGGTATCATGTGATCACCAAGCGTTGGATCAGTTGTACATAGGCCATTATACGATATATAATAAGTTCAACGATGTATATTGTGTTCGTTATTTCTTGATCTATATGTTTACTATTATTTCTTGATCTATATGTTTACTATCGCTTACATGTATATTTCATTTATAAGGTCCTAGACATGGTACTAGAGAACAATCATGCCACTACACAAGATGTCATTCATATAATAGACGAGTTCATGGACTTAATTTAAATGATCCAGCACCAGCATTGGATAATTTACAATCTCGGTTTGCACAGAAGAGATAATGGCCATAGAAAGAGAACCAAGCCGAGCTGCAGATATAGAGACAAGCCTTTGCCTTCACATATACATGCACCTAACAAGCCTGGCCCTTCACATTTTCAGCATGACATGCTTGGTCCATCATCATCATCATCATATGCTCATCTAGCGAACAGCCAGATGCCAGGCATCTCATACACAAAGGTCTACACTCTACTTACTCCATAAAAGAGGTGATCAACACCGACACATGATATAGAGGAGAGACTCACCCAGGTAGGTTCAGAGCCTGTTCCATTTCATCTGTACAGTGTTGGTGTTGGAGATGAGGATGCTACACTCACACAGGTTGATCCATCCATAGAGCATCCCCATCCGTATGTGCATCAGCGTAAACCAATCCTTCGTACTTTTGTCAGACGAGGACAAGGGAGCTGGGGCACCCATGAGTAGAGATTATATTTTATCTATTCTTACGTTTTATGATTGTTGTATGTAGAATTTTCATATAGTTTTGATTTAATTAATTGAACAGTAATGTAATCATTTCATATTATGTTTTATGAGTATTTTATTACGTTGGCGGTGAAAGGTTTGACAATACTATTATGGTTGGATGGATTGGGTTTGGGATTGTTTTTGCGAATACTATTATGGTTGGGTTATGTAGTCTGATAGATGGCTAATGAATGATTTATATAGCTGATTGTATATGGTTTTGACACGTTATAATAACTAATGTAAAAAGGAGTGATATATGATATGTGTTTGGTGGGAGAAGAGAAGGGAATAAAATTTGTATTGACCTCGTGCCTTAAAAAGATGAGCTAGCTTTGCCTAGTAAGACCTCATCTCTTAAAGAGACAAGATCAAGTTATCTAAAATTGGGATTATTTTATCTCAGTGACAATTTCATAATTTAAAAAAATATTATTTTCCTTTTCCTTTATTATATAAGCAAATAATAATGTCACGCATTATTTATTATTGCTTATAAAAAAAATAAAATAACTAAAATCAAATTGATTATGACAGTAAGTTGGGTATATCTATGTGTATATCCAATTAAAAATAGCAATTCTGGTTTGTTGATTATTAGTAATTGTTAATATTTGGGAAAAAAATTACTGAAGTCCAATATATACTTAGGACAAATAGAAGGAAGTATTTACATGCATATAGGTATAGACTCATATGAACCTAGACATCTCTTTTAGGTCGGGTCAAAACCAAGACCTGACTAGATCTAACTGCGTTGGATCTGCTTTTCAAACAAGTAGACCCAACAAGTCTTTCAAGGGTCACCAGATAAAAAGAAAAAAAATTCAAAACGTGTATCTGCCAAACGTTGCAAGTGACCTGGATCATGCATTTGAAATACAAGAAAAAGCAATCGAGTCCTCATTCTTAGAAGTTTCAATAGAAAAACATGCATTTGCTAGACGTTGCAATTGAGTCCTCGTCTTTGGAAATTTCAATAGTGCTCCTGATCATCGACTCAAGAGTGGGCGCAATACGGTTTGGTCAGGTTTGGGAAATTACGGTTCAGTTACTTTTATAAAATTGAACCTAGCTATACGATTCAAGTTCGCTAATGTTTTAAACCTAAAAAGAAAAAAGCAGTCCGTACAACTCAGTATACGGTTCGAACCGTATATTGAAAAGAGAATTTTATCTTTTTTCATCTCAATAAAAAGAACCTATAACATGTCTTTCAACATTATCACATACAATACAATGTCAAAAGCACATTAACAAATTGATCATGAGACTCTGAACCCTTAATCATTAACAACCGCAGTGACGTAATAGGATCAATACATTTTGATCATTGAATTCATTAAAAAAAATCTTATTAGCAACAAAGGTAAAATAACATCCATGTAAAGTTCACAAAACCACAGTACAACAATGTCCTCGTAATTGATACATCACCAATTCGTTGCTGCCCCACTATGACATCCATGTAAAGTTCACAACATAGTACAACTCATCATCCTATAATTGGTAAATCACTTCTGTCCTCTTCTTTTTTAGATGCTTCCTTGATTTCATCATCATCATCCTAACATATAATTTATAGAAGTCATAAGCTTCGTAGAAAGAACCTTGATATCAATTTTGCATATATGTTAAATAATGAGAAATTAGAGTTGGGAAAGACAAATCATCTATATGATAAAAAGGAGAAAGAAGATGATACATATGAACAATATTAAAGGCAAAGAAGAGATAGCATTTTAATAATCTTAACGAATGTGAAACAATTCTCTTAAATTAGATAAGTTAAATCTTGGACTAAATTGTAGATGGTTGTAATTGAGTTGCACCAAATTCCCAAGTCAATTTATTTATCAAATCCGGTAGCATAGTATAGGTCTTGAAGTAAAGTGTTGTTCTATGTCAACGAAAAACATGATAAGGTAAAATATATTCATGGTGCCACTCAAGTTACCAAATATTTAGATGGAATGTTTATGTAGTTTTCATGATTGCCCCTATAAGGAGGGGGGAAGTTAATAAAGGAAAATGAAGCTTTTTATATATAAACTAAAGAAAAAAGAATCAGTTTTGTTTGTTAATTAATAGCTATTACAATCTCAAGAAGAAAAAACAACCAAGTAGACTAGCAAGAAACCCTTTGATTATGGAACTTATAACTCATATTGTTGTAGAGCATAGGCGCCATTCTCGCAAAAAATATTTATAATACAAAAAAGATAACTAAAAAAATCTCATTCTCCATTTAGGTGCATATTAAATTAAATGCTCATAAAGCAACGCTCATTAGTGAATTCTAAGTAAATTTTTTAGTGGGGGGAAAAATAAAAGCATAGACTGCATATTTGATTACACCTCGAGCCCCTTTAGCAGCAGCAGCCATAGAATCCACACTACTCCCAAGCATGCGTATGTAGGTTAATGAACCAAGCAAACCAACACCAAACTTGATAATGGAAAGGGAAAAAGGATATTCAGTTAGCAGGGTTTTACAAAACCATTTTATTACACCCTGTATATCCTAGAAATAAACTCAGCTTACATATTGTATACAACCCTTTTCTTAAACACATCTTAAATCAGTATATATTGATGAAAGTTAGTGAAAAGCATGACAAACTACTACCTTAATATATAAACAAAGAGGGAAAAGATTATACACAATGAAATATGAGTTTTAAATATTATTTATATGATTACTGATAAGGATATCAACTGAGGGAGAATATTGATGAAACGTTCCTTTGATGACATTACGACACAAAAACAACGTCTTACTTATCTCTTAAAACTAGGGTAACATATAGTCAAACTATAGAATAATAGTCAAATTAGTGATATAGACACACTATTTACAAATAGATGGTTAGCATAGTATTGAACAATATTAGCCGGATCTTAAACTTAAGATCCCTATCAAACAGCAAAACATCCGGACTTGTTAAATGTAAACTATATCAAATTCTAATTTAATACACATTAATAGTTGACCTTTTGCTTAATTAAGGATGATATTTGTGGTAGATGAATCCATTAATTTTGCATTTATGGCATCTGAAGGATATATATTAAAAAAAAAAAAAGAACAGCATGTTAATAACATATAATATACAAATGAAACTAAGATAAAAGTTCTTAATGATAGCTTAACATATCAAACAAAATGAAACCTGAGTCAAATATTTCCAATGCTTCGAGATGCTCCTCAATGGACATAATTAATGCACTTGTAGATTTTTCAGCCAATCCTGTAAACATATAAGAGCTTCTACCATCTATGGAGTTAAGGAACTCCTAAAAACATCAAGTACTCAACCACCCATATTAAAAGCACTTTCTAAAGCAACGGTTAACAAAGCACTTGCTATAATATCTTTTTCTATTAAAGAGAGAATGGGGTATCTACATGAGAATTTTTTTTCCCATCAATCCAATACATCAAAACCTTTGTCGTCGTCATCAATTTCCTCGTGTTCTTCCGCTAAATACTTCTCTAATTCATTTTTCTGGATCGTTTTCTCTCCTCCCACTTTTTTAGTGAACTTGTTTCTTATTTTCTTTTTATGCTCTTCATTTGTCACTTATAGTTTTGGTTTCTTTATAGGACCTTCAAAATTTGTCTCTAGGCTTTCCTCACTATGCTCTATACAAGAATCATAGTAATAAAACAAGCTTGATAGGGCATAGTGAATTTTTTCTATTAGCTGATTTTCCTTATTATCATCATAGACTTCTCTTACCATCCAATCTACATAAGATAACTTTAAATGAGGATAAAAAATTTCAGCAACAAATGACAATACATTTATATTAATATTTCCCCAATACTTCTCATGCTTTCTATTCGTTCTTTCGGCCATCATTCTTACAGATAGATCATCACTTCTGCATTGTTCTTTGATCTCACTCCCTACACTTATAATTTCTTCAACAAAATGATTGCAAGTGACATACAAGAATCTAGAAATGCTCAAAGTAGCATCATAAAAAGTTTTTAAGAAAGGCAAGATGCCATGTGCACATGTCCAATCTTCTTCTATAGCAAGTCCCCTCATTTTATTGCCTGTAATGTCTGCCCTAAACTTCTCATCCTTCATCTCTAACAATTCAAACGCTTTTTGAAATTTTATAGCCTACTCCAACATTGTATATGTTGAATTACATCTAGTTTCAACATCTAAAGATAACAATGCCATACTCCCTCCATTTTCTTCTGCTACACAACTTTTGACTTCGCTAATCTAGATAGAGAAGATTTAACATATCTAACAACAGATCGAATTCTAAATATGGAATCATCCATATCTTTCAGACTCTCCTTCAATCAAACTTAAAATATGTGCATAGCATCTCATATGGAGATACTCTCCTTTCAACATAAGTGTTCCCCAAGATTGTAATATCTTTTTTAAATACTGAATGCAAAGGTTATTTAAACTTACATTATCAACAGTGACTGTACGAACCTTTGGTATACCCTAACTCTTCAAATCCATAGCACTACTAATTGTAATTAAAATGACCAGAAATTTGACAAAAATTCAAAATCTTTTTTGGTAATTTCCAATCATCTTTAATGAAATGACATGTTAAACACATATAAGATAAATTATGGCAAAATGTCCATGTGTCGGTTGTCAAACATACCTTACCATCAAATTTAGAAAAAATTGCCTTAATTTTCTCCTCTTCTAATTATACAATTCTAGACAATCACGTCTCAAAGTTGTAGGGGATGGAACTGAAAACTTGGGTTGCAATACATTGGAATAACTGAAAAAACCTTCACTCTTGACAAATTTAAATGGCATCTTAGAAACTATAAACATTATAGCAAGCTCTCTCCTACATCGACTTTCATCAAAATTATTAACTAATTACATGGCAAACTACTTACTTTCTAATATACAGGGTTTTTTGTCCACTCATTGTCTCTTTGTTAACAAATTGTTTACATCTCTTTAAGTGAGTATGCAATGCACTAGTCCTGTTTCCTCCAGTATACTTAAAAGTTCTATGACAATAATTGCATCTTGCTATCTTATTCCCATTGCCAACTAATTCTAATGCCATATGAACCCAAACTGTAGAGCATCTTTTATTAGGGTTTTATGTAGAGGGAGAAGGTTTAGAGGTTGCACTAGAAGAAGGCAAAGTATAATATTACCATTTTGACAATATTGGCCAGCATGTTCGTCTATATTAACTTTTTGCTTGGAAGCATCCGCATCCATCAAATTGCTCTTGGAAGCTTCAACATTTATTGGTTTACTCATACTTTATGCATCACTCGAAGACATCTAAAAAGTAAAACAAATAAAAGGATGAATTTAATAAATTAGTCTCAAATGTTATAGTCAACAACATAGATTCAATAAACTCATGTTTTGCTTTTACATTGGTTGCTAATGATGATGCTGGGTCTTTGGATAGATGTAACCTGAAAAGCGAAAATGTGCTATAGATTCCCATCTCAGTTAAATTTTGTTATTAAACTTTCATAAGCAAATTATATAGCTTAACACAAATGTTAGTTATTAAAATTTCTCAAAAATTCATGCAAGCTTATTGGTTATGCATAAATATATTAAAAAATAATAATAACAAATATTATTTTTAGTTAGATTAATTATATAATATTTGAGTAAAATCTAGTTTTACCATCAATTTATTGGTTATGTGTAAATATATTCCTAATAGTGTTTTGCAAGCTCTACATAAAAATGGAAGGAAATATGTAGACTAGAAATGAAAGAAACAATTTATTTCAAAAATAGTTTTCAAAGCTTTCTAGTAAGCATTGGGGTTGTGCAATAAGTATCAAACCATGTCCAATTTATTTCTATTTATGTAAATGAAAGGATATGACAAGCAACTAATAAGAGTAAAGTTTACTAAACTAACAAGTAAGATCCATAGGGCAAATTGACCATGGTAGAAGAACACAATAAAAAAAGGAAAAAAAGAAGCAAAATAGGGTAGGGGGAAGGATATGACAAAATTTCATTAAGGATCAATAACAAATGTAATATGAACATACAAGTTATTTTCAAAAAGACCTAGAACACAATTAGCTACTGAGTGAGTTAGCTACCTTTGGATGATATCGAAGCCAAAGATCTTCAAGGTTTGGCTCCTCTTGCCTACAAGCAATGATATCATTTGAGAATTTGAACTTGAAATTTAATTGTGCTGCATTTTCATGAAAAAATAATAAAGCAGTATGAATATGATGATAATTTAATTTTCTATAAGAGATAAGATTTGATAATTTTAACCCTAAAGGATTGCTTAAGGTTTAGCTTCTATAATAGATGTACGATCAAGTTTATTCAAGAAAAAGGAATAAAGCAGTATATTAATGCCTCATTTGTTTTTACTATTTTTCCCCTTAGGAGATGCTTTAAGAACCATATCAGGGTTTATTTTGCGTGTTCTGCATTTAAAGTGGAATTTAATTCATTATCTGGTGATTCCTTATGGATTTTATTTCTTTGATTATCTCTTCAAATTTTACAACATAAACCATGAAAAATTTATTGAATTCACTTAATTGAAACTGAAAATGAAAAATCAAGGTGCAAGATACCAAAATCGGATCAAAATCATAAACAAATTCACATAATCACAACTACATAACGAACAAGGTAATGGTGGATTATAGTTTGAATAATATAAGATCGCTTAAAAATCAAATTTGTCAAAATTTGATTCATTTTGAACCCGAACAGGATCGGTTCCCTAAAAACATGCCCTGGCACCCGGAATAGTAAAAATATTCCGATAACACCAAAAGACTCGTAATTATACAAGGATTTCAAAAATATCAGTTCATAATTTTTCGATTGCTAAAAATATCAAATATAACATATTTATGTGAAAATACTATCGATAATTTAATTATTTAGTCTACTATTCATTGTACAATTTCTACTATTCATTACTATTCACCTATTTCTACATTTTCTTATAACCTACTTCTTACTACCTATATACCTATTTCTTATATTTTTCATTTCCAAAACAACTTTTTATATAACTTCTCTTACACTTTATTTACTTTTCATTACAAAAATACAAATTCAATCAACTCACACCCTCTCTCTCCCTCCTACAATGTGCATTGGCCCCCTCTCTCTTCTCTAATTTATTTCTTTTTTAATTCATTTTATTACATCTAATTTTCTCTCTAAAATTTTATAAATACCATCTCTCCCTCTACTTTTTCACACTTCTCATTTTTCCTACCAAATTCTCTCGCCAAATTTCTATTATAACTTTCTTTTCTCTCCACAAAACTACTACCTACATGTTACTACAACTACCTTTCTTCTTCTTCCATAAATACATAACCTTAGGTAAAATTTCTAATATTTATCATTCATGTTATGTAACTTAACAGGACCATGGTGTATGTTTTCTAAACCTGTGAGGTTATGGAAGTAACAATATGTTTATGTTTTGTTCTTGTTCATGCCTAAACTCCCATTATATTATTGTTATTATGTTGTTATATTATTATTGCTCTAATCTAACTTTATATATATTATTATGTATATCTATATCTATATTTCTTAGAGCCTAAATTGCTCACTAACTTCTCACCAATATGCTCTTATTATTATGATTTTTCCTTTCTTTTTTTTCTTTTCTTTTCTTTTAGGACTAATCTATTCTTAGTCTGGGAAGCCTTGATGAAACTAAGGCTCCCAATACTTAACCAGGATACCTTGATGAAAGCTAAGGTTCTCAATACTTGACTTTATTGTTTTGCTTATTATTGCTTCTTATATCTTTCATATATTCTTATGTGATATTCTAGTCTTTCATCACTACATAATTATATGCATGCATTATCATAATAATATTGTCTCAACAAAAATAAAGAGGAATTTTCTTTAATAAAGGAAAAAGGAACCAAACTCTTTTATTATATAACTTTGTCACTAAATAAAGTTTTTGTCATAAAAAACATAGGAAATTTATTTTAATAACTTATTCAAACTCATTATAAATTTTCTTAAATGCCAATAAGGATGATTTTATCAAAGAAATTAATTAAGGAAATGAACACTCTCTTTTCATGATAAGTAACATGAAGTTTATTAAAACTTAGTGTTAATAATTCTTAGATATGCAAATTTTTCATAAAAGCTTATTTATAGTATTTCTACTAAATCCATAATAAAATCTAAGAACTAGATTGGTTTTTAAAGTTAAGATAAAAAATCAATTACTAGTATTATAAATCCGTTAGAGAAATAAAAGTTTGCTAAACAAACTAAAAAAATAAGTTTAAATGATAAACTCATTTTCAAAGGAGTAGAAGAATATAAAAAATGATAAACTCAAAAACAATAGACATTATCAACAACTTAAAAAAATGTTGAAAGTGTTTCCTTCCAAGTAAAAGTTGGTAGAGAATTTAAAAGACCAAGTTTTTAAAAATAAAAGTTATCTTTAAAAAAGTTAGGAAATAAGAATATAAGAGGAAAATACTTATTTATAATTTTCAATCAAAACCCTTTACAAGGAAAATATATGTAATATAACTTAAATTATTATGGACCATCTACAACTTAAGAAAAATTTTGGGAATTTCGTTTTATCATTAGAGTAAAATTTGTAGATATCTAAAAGACCAAGTTGAGAAAAATTAAATCATCTTAGGAAAATTAGCAAATAAACAATTATAAGAAAATACTCAAGTATAATAACCTAAGAATTTATAGTGTTCTTTCAAATCACTTAAAGAAGAAATTGTTAAAATTCAAGTTTTCAACACCATAACACAAGTTGTTTTATGAGAAATAATCGTTGAGACAACACCATTAAAATTTTGCATACAATATGAGTATATATATCTATATAATTATTTAAAGGATTTTTCAATCATATAAATATCTATATTTTTGCTAAAGGATTTTTGGATAAAGAGAAGTTTGGAAAATCATATTTTTAAGGGTTGGGAATTTCGTAGCTATTCTATACCATGATGTTTTGGAACCCAAATGGCTTTTTGTGACAAAAATAACCTTAGAAATGGATAGATATTTTCGAGTAGGTAGAAAACAATAGATAATATACGAAATTTCGAGTTAAAATGAGCAAGTTATGGCCATTTTAAGTTGGAATTTCCTTTTATCCGAATGTTAATGCAAATACTAGGATGGAATTAGAAAGTTCGAGTAGAACTTTCAGAAATGCTCATTTTGGGTATTTCTTTCATTTAGGTAATGAAATTTGAGAGGATCCGTATTCAGATGACTATTACAAGTAAAGAATTTTGCCAAGGATGGCTGAGTAAATTTATCTCCTACTTTTATGTACTTGTTTGTGCTTATAGCTAGAGATACTAGAAGTAGAAAAAGATAAAAATGGAATATTCATGATAATATTGATTAAAAGCATACTAAGCATATCGAGACATGAATTGTTATTAATTAAATTATGTTTTATTATCATAATGGAGTGTCTGCAAATTCTATGATCGCCTTTAAATTATCTTAGTCACATATTACGAGTTATATTAATTGATTCATGCATATCACATAGTGAATCACATTGCATTAGCTACTGTGTTCGATGCACAAGGGCATAAAGTAGGGTCCGTGGGACCGCCAATTTGCAAAGATGGGTGAATAAGAGCCCAAAAGAAATATTTTAAGATGGAGCAAATAGGAGCTTGAAAAAACTACATCATTAGATTTCAAAGATGGGTTTTAAAGAGCATAAAACACTTAACCTCGAATGGAGGGGTAAATCCATTCAAACATATGATTTCCGGTAGATCATATGTATTGCTTACTCATATACTTGATGCATTTCATATGCTTGTTTAATACTTATTTAATTTTCTTGATACGAGTATGTAAGCCATGAATATTCTCACTAAGCTAGTTAGCTTACACCCCAATAGACTTTTGTTGAAACAGGACCAATATCTCATATGCTCAAGGACTCCATATATCCGGGCAGAATTATGTTTTAGGAAGCTTTTGGGGGAAATTCCTTTTGAAGATCTTAGCATAGATTTCCTTTAAAATCTTTTGTTTTTAGTATTGTTTCTTTTTATGTAAGACTAAGATGACATTATGATCTTTGGAGATTCATGGGGGAATGCCCCTAAGATGATGTAAAGACTATATTCCTATAATTTTGAAGTTGAATATTTATCTAGGATTCTTGTATGATATATTTACTTTATTGGACTATACATAACATCGGTGTCTTCTATTATTGTGTTAAACGTCTTACATATGGTGCCGAAGTTTTCGCATGACTTCGAGAAGTCACTATTGAGCTTTAATACTATATGTGATATACTGCCATGTTTAGGGTATCCTTTGGGACATGACACAAACAATCAGTTTAAACTACACAAGAATATACAACTATGCTATTGTATTAGACAACTTTACCTAGTGGAGGTTGGATCATTGATACTGAAGCATGGAGGCCGAAGTTGGAGACAAGCTAGGAGTGAGGACTGAGAAGAGAGATAAGGCAGGAAAGGGATGAATGCCAGAGAGAGAGAGTGTCACGCCCCTAAGGGTATCCTAAACGTGGCAGTCCACCGTACATAATATTAAAGCCTAGGAATGACTGCCTCAGTCATGCGAAGGCTTCCATATTATGTACAAGACGTCTAACACATAGAGGAGACACATTGGAGAGATACATTTTATATTGATACACTTGAGTAACAATGTAAAGGAAATACAATTCACTATACTTCATATGCAATTACTATACTTCATATACGAATTACTATACTTCAAAATACAAATCATTAAACTTCAATTACATTCATCCACAGACTCCCCTACATAAACTATTACAAGGCAAATCATAAGACCTAGCTGATAACTTCAAACATTCTTATTCTTTGCCGAAATCCCAAAATTATGTTTAGCTCCAATCATTTCGGTCCCTACTTTGCATTCTTGAGATAACATGTTCATTTAAACAACTATTGGGGTATAAGCTACACTAGTTTAGTGAGAATTTCCTTAATTCCGTACCATAACAAGCAAGTTATAATCAACCATATGCTATGCATGAACAAACACATGAGCAAACAATTATGTATGGGTATCCGAAACCCACACACAGAATGGATTTATGCCCTCCGTATCTTGGGTTAGGAATGGTATTGAAGTCTACACGACCACTGCTAGTCCCCAAGCCCTCGGCTCATAGCACTCGACTCGGCTAGGCTCATTCATGGAATGCATCCACATGCGCCTTAGTACCCATGAATGAGCTCTGATACGGCTTCGTTATCCAAACGAGCAATCAGTGGACCATACCGATCGACCTGCGTAGGAGCAACACGCTACCAAATGCAATATGTCCGATGCGATGCATGACCAATTTAATTTTTTCTTAGGTCAAAATATTCATACATTCTTTAGGGTGACCAACTAATATCATACATATAATAGAAATAATATGAACAGTGCAGTTATCCAATTAAATCGTGGTTTCGATATGCTTTAATATTCTTTGGCATACATTCATTGCAATCTCATCATATATCCCATCCCCATTCATATCCATTTTTATCTTGTTTCTATACTTCTAATGCGACTAGCTACAAGCACAAACAAGGTAACAAAATAAGGAGAAAACTCACTCGGCCATTGGATCACCGGTCTTTTAGTAAAAGTAATCCGGTGGTAGGGAATCGTCGAATTCGGGGTCACCTAAAAAGGAAGAAATACTCTAATAAGTATTTCAACTCAAACTAATCCAAATGAGCTTGTACAAACTATCAAATTCGTAATTCTCGTCCTAAGCGGAAATTCCAACTTAAAACGGCTATAACTTGGTCATTTTAACTCGGAATTTCGCAAATTATATATCGATTTCTATCTAATTCGAAAGATCTATCTATTTCTAATATTATATTTAAGTTTTGAAAACTTTTAAGCTTCGAAAAGGTCCGATCAGATCAGAACAGTAACATATTCCAATTCCGAAAAATAGTTTGTAAATGTTTGAAATGTTCCTACTATATAATTAGCTATACATGCAATATGAATGATTTCCTAACATGGATGATATGAGATGAGCTTAATGTATGCATGATCTTGATGATTTTTGCTAAAAGAAATTTTATAACTTTTTATTTTGCAAGACCATAATAACAACTAATTATGAAAACTCTAGTTTTCTAACTTTGATCATTTCTTTGTTTTGGATTTATTACTTAAGAAAATATAATTATTTTTGTTAAAATTGAGTTTCATTATATCTATTACTTATGACCTTCATTTCTACATAAAAATTTCCATTTACACTTTGTAAACATGTTTTCAAAGAGGAGTTACTTCAAAATCCGAATTTTGTAAAAATTTTTTTGTGGGATTCCTTTAAGTAAAAATCATTTGATACTTATAAAATTAAAGCTCAACCATAGCCACTAAGGACTTCATTTCTTTGATAAAACTTCTAATTTGAGTTTGGAAAATATGAGTTTTCATGCCATTATTCCATTGTTATGAATTTCTTAAAATGACAACAACTCAAATTTTACCTACTTCATTTCTACTCATCGTTCTATATATTTTTCTTAGCAAATCCCATCTTAATGTATCAAAATCATTACTTGATGATACCTATGACTTAAACTCCTCATTTTTCATATACAACACAAGTTTTGGAGTTGATAAATGGGTTTTTAAGGCATGGTTTTGAAATCATCCGAATTTACAAATTTTGAATAAACTCAATTTTCATACTTTATTTCTACAATGCATCATGCATATATGTATTACCCACAAGCTATTGTTATGATGGTTATGAGATGATCTACCTATATGTATACATATAATACCAAGAATTCTTTTTGAAAACTTTTACTTTGCAAAACTTTGAATCATATAGACTTAAGAAAAATAGTTTTTCTTCTTGTAAAATCATACTTTCTTTTATCAAAACTCAACCTTGATGATCTATATAACCATCACCTTCATTATTTCAATAAAAACCTTCATTTTGGGGTTAGAAAGTCGATGTTTAAATAGGTGGTTTACCTGAAGTACGAATTTTACAAAATTTTTGAAGAATGAAAACATTGTTTATCCTATTATTGGAAACCATTTGTTATCCTAGGATTATATTTTGATAAACTTCTTTTACCCTTATCAAAACTTGGTCTTTATTATATATATTCCCTAGGACTTCCATTTTCCTATCAAAATTATCATTTTGGTATTTGGAAATAGGTGTTTAAATTGTGGCTATTTTCATCCAAATTTGAGAAATTCATTTAAGCTTGTTTTCTTTGTAAAACTTATTTAGTTTTCCGAAAACCATTTCCTAATCAAACCTACCCTTAAGGCTTCCATTTCTTTAATAAAAGTCTTGTTTTGAAGTTGAAAAATGGGTTTTCAAAATTGGTGTTTGTTGAGATCCGAATTTACAAAATTCATTTTTGGACATATCTTTTGATAAAATCTATCCAAACTTATGAAAATCCATTCCTTACATATCCTATCCTAAGAGACTTTCATTTCTTAAATAAAAACTTCATTTTTGAGTTGGAAAACATGTTTTTAAAATATGCCTTGGCCAAAATCAGAAAATAAAATTTTTATTTTGAAAATCACTTTTGATTCTTGTAAAAAGAAGTCTTGATGATATACATACATTAAACCTTTATTATCTTAAGTAAAAACTTCATTTTGACACTTGAAAAGTGGTTTTTAAATAAGGATCTTGCCAAAATACGAATTTCACTATTTTTGTTTGAGTTCAAAATCAAGATATACACTTAATATGAACATAAACATAAAAGAAATACAAGATAGTAAACTATAAACTCATAAATCTAAACTTTACTCATCAAAATCACTCATTTATGTTGTCTATACCCTAAGCCCTTCATTTTGAATGAAAAATAACTTTTCTAAATAGGGTTCCATTTTCATCCGAATTTTCAAAAATGATTTTTGTTGAAAATAAAATAGATCTTGAGTTTTCTAAAACATTCTTACTATCATCATGCTACTACAAGTTGTTCATAAACATAAAACAAAAGTCTAATGCATGTATGAACCTAAAAACAACTAGATCAGTTATAAATGCATAAATCACTACAATAGTTATGTGAATGGTGAGTATATGTATAAATTATAAGCAATAACAAAAATAATAGCTCAAATAACAAGATCTATGGCATAAGCGAAAATCAAAGCTACAAAAAGTTAAATCTACAAAATATAACAACTTTAAACAAGAAAATAATAACGATACAAGATAATAATAATGGAGAAGAGGAGTGTTTCATTTTTCCATCATCATCCTTAGCTCTTAAGCTTATGGAAGGTCATTTGATGCATGAAACTCTCAGTATACTTTACCTAGATCACCTATGAAAGCTTTGAGAAGAAAGTTTACTTAAAATTTTTCAAGAATAAAGTGTCGAACCAAATTTTAGAGGTGGCAGCAAGGTTCTTTATAAGAACAAGAGAGAAAGAAGAAAGAAAGAGATGAAAAAGAGAGAGAAAAGTGTAAAGAATGATTAAGGTTTAAAGGTGTAAATAAAAGAGAGAGAGAAAAGAGTGCATTTAATGTGTGTTAATTAATTGAAAGAGAAAAAAAAATAAAGCAAAGGCAGAAAATTTGGGGGGGGGGGCGCGGGGCGCTGGCTTGAATGACCAAGGAGAGAGAGAGAGAGAAATTTGGTTTGCTTTTGACTCGAAATTGTAATATAATTAATGGTATGTATAACTTTTTGAAGAAGGATTGAAAGAGAGTTATTTTAATTAATTTTTGGAGGGTTTCAAAGGACAAAAGGCAGCCAAAAGGAGTAAAAAAAAATATGCTAAGAATTGATAATGAAGTGTAGAAAGATTGAAGTGAAAAAGAAGTGATGTGTGAAAGGTGTACTTGAAAGTATGGGTTGTAAGAGTACTTTCTTAATAAAATAAAATAAAATAAAATGAGAAAATTTATTCCAAATATTTGTAGCAAAATTTTCATAATTAAAATTAAATAATTATATGAATTATTTTTCGTATTTTAACATATATGTTACCGGTATAATCAAAATACGCGAATATGGGTTATAAATGATGTTTTCATAACCCGAAAAATTCAAAAAAAATTATTTTATGAAAATGAAAATATTTTTGAAATATTTTTTAATTATTAAATTAATTTATTTTATTTTTAGTATCGAGTCTTAAACAGAATCTGATCCCGTATAAGCTCAAAACGAACTAAATTTTAGAAAAACAAAATTTTCTATAATATATAAAATATTTATCTAAAAATATAAGGCTTTATAAGAATAATAAAATTGTGTAATGGAATAAAAGTGAATAGTGCAAAAGACTAATTAATTACTGGTAGTAATGAAAATACGATAAAAGGTTATAACTGTAACTTTTATAACCCGAAAAATTATATAACTGATATATTTGGAAATCTTATGAAATTACGAGTCTAACGGTACTAATGGTATATTTTTGATATCTCGAGCCCTATGACACACTTTTCGAAGTCAGTATCCGAACGGATTCGAAATAGATCAAAAATTTACCAATCTGATATTTTTAAACAAACTTATATTACTACAGCTATTCTACACATTTAACTACGCCTCGGCCTCTAGGGTTAAGGGCGCTAGATTGCCGGACTTAAACTATTGTATTCCACTTAGGGTTTCTAGGTGATTTTACGGTTTAAATCTTTGTCAATTTGGAAACTGATATTTTATGTTTATACAACATATTTGATTTGAGAAATTTATTTTAAATTTGATTTTTGTAAGTATTTAATATCTCTTAACGTTTTGGAATTCTTGAATTGGGTTTCATTTTCAAAAGTTAATCGTTATTTACTTTTTAATAATTTGATTTTGGGTTCTATATTACCCGATTTTATAAGTCGGAGTTACGTATGGAATTTTTCGTACGTAGTGGTTTTGAATTGAAGTATGATGAGTTCTTATTTTGTTTTTAAGGATTCTAATTTTTTTCTCAAGATTCGGAAATTTCTGGATTCACTCGTGATTTAGGACTTGTCGAAATTCGGTTTTAATTTGAAGTGATTTTTAGAGTTTATTTTCGAAGTTTATCTTGGAATTATTTACTGAAATTTTCCAGAGCTTGTAGAGAGTGTCGAACGGTGTGTGTAATTTTAATTCCTAGATTAAATAGTAGAGAAGAGTCAGTACTCAGCACTTAGTAGATACTGGAAAGTGGATGGATGGTGATAAAAAAAATTCAAACAATGATGCTATAAGTAAGAATATAAAGGGTTAGGCCATGTTAGCTTTTATGGGTCAAGTTAGAGGGAAGCATAAGCACCTAGCAACCTAATTGAGACATTATTTTTTTTTTAAATTAAATGATGTGGTTCGATTCAAATCACATGGATTGGTTTAGGGTTGTGAAGCAAACCTACCTATTCGAACCAAACCACAAACCAAACTGATCTTTAAAAAATGATTTTTTAGTTAGGTTCGATCCGGTTCTCGATTCTATCTGTTTTTTTGCCCAGTTCTACATCAAGTCTTAGACATTGAAATACTAGAAAAAACATGCATTTGATCTTCTTTCAAATTTTTAATGTATGCCTTTTTTTCCTAGTAAATTTAAATGGTAAGTAGAAGGAAAAAAAAAGGACAAACAGGTTTGAACCATAAGACCTTCTTACAGACCCAATAGGTCTACGGGTTTGAATCGGCCTAACACCAAACTAGGCTGGTTAAGGGTCCTCAAATCTAGGACCTAAACCTTGTGGGTTCCAGCTTATTCCAAACTCAACCTGAACATGAAAGATGTATATATGAGCCTATTTATATGTATAAGAGTAAATGTCAAATCTATTATTTGAACTTTACAAAAACATACAATTAAACACCTAAATTTTTTGTGGTTATTTTAGTGCGTCAATTAATTTCCTTATGTCACATTTGGTATGCGGAAATGAACTCAAAATGGAATCACTTTTGGATTCCATTCACATTTTAATGTTTAGATGCTTTGTTAAAAGCAAAAATCACGAATCTTAGGAATCGACTATTCCCACTTTGAGAGGGAATGTGATTCCATCTTTGAGAAGGTGGAATCGCGATTCTATTACATTCTCATTAATGATTGCTATTATAATTACTGCTAAGTCTCCTAGTTTAGTTTTGATAATAACAAAACATGTATAAGTGTTTTCTACCGAAGAAAAATACGTGTAATTGTTTACTAACAAAGTTATGAAGTGTTCAGCTTTCAAGTGTAAACATATAGGGAAAACTAAATTGATCAATTAAGATTGATTAGTAGCTTTATAGAAGAAGTTCGTCAAAGAAAGATTCGACTCAGAAAGTAATTTAGAATCTATTTGAAAAGATTGTCAAGAAATCTGCAACATTCATAAGGTAACTTAGAGAGTAGACCTGCTACACAAAAAAATCTGCAAAATTATGAGTAGAATGTTACAGAACGAATTTTCTAGGGATTCTTTATGGATTTGAAGTTCCAACTCTAAAGTTGAACATATTTTGGTAATACATTCAAATGTTCCATAAAGTTGGTTAACATATACAAGAGATTTGAATATTTTTTTTAATCAAAGCTTATGGAAAAATTCAAGAACTCATGGCAATTAAATTATATTTGTTCCATATATGATTACTTCAAGTTTTATGAATTAATCTCAAGTTAGTTGATGAAAAACCATTATTTGAAGCTTTAGAAGTCATTATAGCAGAAGTTGTCAACCTTCTTAAGCCCATTGCAATTTGGATAAATAGAAGAAAGATATTATGCTACTTTTTAGGGTTATGGAAGATACTCCAACACGAAGCTAATCTGGACGTTAACAACGAATTTATTTTTTAAGGATAAATATCAACAAACTTCAAGCTAAGTCTACAAGGCAAATGGCTTTTCAAATGTAACAACATATTTGTTTTGAAGATAAGATTGGTCCATCTTTGAAAGCAAAAATTCAGGAACTACAAGATACATTAATAACCATCTTTCAAATTTAAAATTTTCCATCTTCTAACCGTTATTCAATGAAGGATAAGTAAGGGAAGACTATCGGAGCAAATATATACATGTGAAGAGAAAAAGAGATATACGTGCTCTAAAATTTTCGAGAATCGTTTTGCTGTTGATCTAAACTCTGTCATTCACATTTTCTATTTGTTTGAGTTGAGAAGTTGAGGAATTTTAAATTTCTTTGTTTCCACAAGATGTTGTATATCTCATGTGAGATTGTAGAAGAGTGATAATGATATTTCTTTCTCTGTAGATCAATAGGTAGCTTGAGTGAAGCTAGATAGGCTGGGCAGAGTTATTGAAGTCCATAATATTTGGATAAGTTTGTACTCTCATTTCTTTTGGATATAGTAGAATATATCGGTATGGAATACTAAATCTCTGGCTTATAGTTGGAAGAGAGGACTGACGCTTGAGGTGGAACCTCTATAAATCATTATACAAATTTCTCTTTCCCCACTCTTTATTTTTGTGCATTTAATTACTTGTTGTGATTGCAAAGAAAATTCAAAGCCATACTTTATTTATAACTAATTAGGATAGTGTTTTAAGTTTGGTAAAATCAAGTTAAAGTTTTTGTTTTAAGAAACCAAATCACCCCCCGCGTTCCCCTTCCCCTTCCCCTCTTCCATCCCCCCCATTCTTGGTTACTTTTTGGGACCAACAATTACCTTTTTACCATCTTATACATTTAGTATTCACATATATTGTTGAGGATATTTTTGAAAAATACTATATCAATTCCATTTCATTCTATGATCTACTCAAACAAAGAAATGGATTTACCATTCACCACTCATTCCATTCCATTCAATTTCATTCCAAATGATTCTGTTGTATCGAACATGACATTAATTCTACTTGTTTAGTAGGTCAAATAGACCGATAACATAACGACACGTGTCATTTCCAATATGCAAAAATAATCCACCTCATTGACATTTGAATTGTGGACAATGAGAAAATAGAAAGTTGGAAAAAAAAAGAGAATACAATTTTGCATTGGTAGTGATTACGATGATCAATGAAGTAAAAACAAAAGAAAACACAGCACCATCTTAAAAACTAATGCATCATATCTTAGTTTTGAGATCTAAAATCCACCAAATGGGGGTTTTGATAAGTAAGGTGAACTATGTAAATGAGATTGGTGATGATGGTTCATAGTGTAGTGGCTTAGGTGGTGGTAACATTCAAAAAGGATATCATATATGGTGGTTATGGCTAGTTAAAGTGGAAGAGAAAGTGAATTGATGAGAATAAAGATCAAGTCGGTCATGGTAAAAGAAAGTGGTGTTCAATGAAAAAGATGAATGGAAGTGAACATGTTTATAATGGTAAGTGGTTATGGTAGTTGTGAGATAGTTTATTGATTAGCGATCGATGATGTTTGATTAAAGAGAGATTGAAAAGGTAGAGAGAGAGAAAGAAAGTGTGTATGTGTGTGTGAAAAGAAGAAAAAGGAGAATGAAAAGGGAAAGAGAACTTACTTCAGGGAGAGGGCTTCTCCAGAGCAATTTGGGGTTTAGAATTTTAGATTACATGATCTAGGATTAGACATTCGTTTGCAATCTTACCCTCGACATTCAGGAATTAACATTTTCTTCCAACCATTCTTTGATTTATTCTGACCTCCTAGTTTATTCTTATCTTATCTTATCTTTTCTTTTCTTTTTAAATACCATATCATCAATTTTACAAAGCCAAGCAATACTTTCCACATAAGATAGAATAAATAATTTTTAATAACTTTAGGACATGTAACAATACATTGGACAATTTGTCCACATATGCAAGTAGGACTAACGGTGTCATATTAGGTAGCAAAATCATACACGAAAACTTTATCCAAGTAACAAATTGATCATTTGAAATTTTAGTTGTTTTAATTACATATTTTGTCAAAATTTGAATAACGAATTCAACATTTACCTGATATATAAATATATAGATCAACAAAATTAAGCATATATCAATAAAAAATAATAATACACATAATTAACATCTACTTTGGTTGAGCAATAAGTGTGGGTAAAAAAACCAGTCTATAAATCAGATAAAACCAAACTGATATTATGACTTTATTTATTTTGGATTTTGGTCTTAAAAATTTTGAAATCTATTGTTGCATGAGATCAATCCACACGTACTCAGCTTGAGGGCTATTACATGTCACATGATCTATAATGATTTACACGTTTAGCATAATAATAATTTAATGACTAGTGCATGTGGAAGTTACTTTCTCGGAAAGGAATTTAAAAGCAATAGTGAAAAATGCCTTTTGCCCACTGGGAATTTGACATCAAAGTTTTCTAAGATGAATTTATGAGGAAGAAAGAAAAAAAGGAAAAAAGGGTACTGATTTTTGGCTCTTCTTGATGATCATATGTTATTAGTCCCACATGAAAGAAATCTTGAAAAATAAACTTGTAAACAAGATAAATTTAGAGCAATCTATGAATGAGAAAAAAAAAATTATTAAAGAACGGCTTGCATTGCTAAATAAGATGTCATCACCAACAAAGTTAACACCGATATCTAATTGGACTTTTAAAAATTCGGTATCTAATTCAACTTTGACTCTTATCATATATACTGAAGTTGGTGCATTGTTATTTGCAAACCACACACATATATACATATATTTATCATACCAGGTTAACTTCTTATATTAAGCAAGAGGGACAGGAATTTCAATTTATATTTAAAATGATTTAGAAAGATTTAATTTAATCAATGTAGCCTGTCACCTATTTATCTTTTTTTACACGATACATAGCACAAGACTCACGCGGCTGAGTTGCTACATCGTAAAAATTTTAGACATGCATAATTTTACACGTGGTTAATTTATTGGGTTGGGCTGCGGCTGAAGATCCCCCAAGGCCCAATACTACCGAATTTTAACGGCGTTTAGAAAAATTGGAAGCAACTAAGATTCGTGTGTCTGAAAAAGGAATTCCTGGTGAGTATTTCTCAAATTTTACTGCATATTATTTTTTGTTTTATGAATTCATATGATTATGGGTAGATTCTCGTAATCCTAGTATGTTGGAGCACATATCCATGATGTTGAGTTTTTTTTCTTATTATTTGTCGTTAATCAAGAACTTACCTCCTGTAATTCCAGTGCTATATACGATCCGTGCGCTGGTTTAGTATTAGTTGTGCTTATATAGGTAGCCCCAGAAGCGTGTTTAGTGGAATTTGAATCCAAGATCTCATGCAATTTGTGATCTTAAGACGAAAGTTGGGGTAGGATGCTATGACTTGCTCTATGAGTGGTATGAGTGTTATAGTGCGATTGGATTACTGGAATGGCATAAGTTAGAAAAGAATTGCAATTCTTCTTAAGGGTATTTTTGGAATAAAATTTATTTTTTGATTAGGAATAGGCCATAAAGGGTTCATTCGATAAAGGGAAAGAAGGAGGATTTTTTATTTGTTTTGTATTACATGGAATAGATATATGTTTCATAGAATTTTTTGTAAACCAAATAAAGGACTAAATATTCCATGATAATAATGGTAGAATACTAATTCTATTCTAGTGAACCATACGTGTCGTTAGTGTTTTGCTTGATAAATTAATTGAAGAGTTGCTCATAGGAGATGAAATAGATGGTATGGATTATAAATACGCAGAAATGACAAAAACAGGAGAGGGGGAAATGTGGATAGAGAGAGATGAAGGGAAAACTTGTAGCGATTCTTGTAATTTTCTTGTTTAATGAATGTGCAATCAAGTTTAATTTTCCAGTGTTATGCGAAGGAACATCTGTTTTCTTTCTTGGGGTTGACTATGAGTACTGTCAGGTGTTGTTCTTCGATCAAATTGCCTGGTACATTTTGGTGATTCTACTTTACTGGTGTGTGCACAGTGTGCTTCTGAAACTTCATTTGACATTGTTATTAGTTAAGAATTTGTGAATGTCCACTTATTATGGCTGTCTCAATATGTTGCTGAACCAGTGATGCAGTGGCTAGCAGCTGGTTGCCGTGGTTAGCTACTGCGAAAGATGTTGATGAAAGTTGATATGTGTAAAGTTTTTACCATATTAAACATGAAAAGGGTTTAGATAACCTGCCAAAAAATTTTTTGAAGCTTTTTATATTTGTTATGATAAAAGCTATATGGTTGTTGAATATTATTATAAAAACATCAGTGGCTTTATTAAAAGAAACCATTTTCCTCATTGTCCATCATTATTCCCCATGGTTGTTAAACACCTCCATTGATGGCCAGTCGCTACCATTATCTTTCACCACCATCACTTACTGTTGAAAGCTTTGGTATATTTGATATCTTGGGATTGTTATGGTAATATTACACAATTGCAAAATAACAGTTGCTGAAGAAAGTCTAGAAAGCATTGTTCATGTCATGACACAAAGAAATTATGTGCTTCATGATTGGATTGCTGAATGAATGAGAGCTAGCTAGGTGCATGGATGGAAGTCCACCTATGTTGGGTCTAGCAAGAGCCAATCATCCAATGTTTCTTAGCACTCTCCTTTGCCCAAAAGGAAAATGAAATTAAATTAAAGAGGATTATCCTTTTATGTGCCAGGATGCTGTTGGAGTAAGTTTGAACAGTGATTTCTAATTGAAATCTTTAAACTTCTCGGATATATTTGGCCATGTATTTTGAGAAAAGTGCTTCTTCTGTGGTTGATTGTATCATTAGTGTTTCTAAGCCTTTTTAAGGTCGTGTTGCTGTATGCATTTAGGTACGCAAAAGGGTTCGGCTTTCACATGGTTAAGTTGTGTTATAATATTGAGTTAAAAACGTGTTTTATGGAATGAATTCACCTAGAATACATAAGGATCCAAAATAAGAGCCTACACTGGAAAGTGATGTGGGAAAATATCAAACACTGAATTGTTTACTCCAAATTTTCAGGTAGTTATTATGATGTCTGCAAAAGTGGAAGCAACAAGCAAGGAAGAAGACCCAAGCTCGTTGCCTGTGGGGATCTTTAATTTACCAGGTGAACCTGCTATATTAATTAACGGGGTACCAAAGATGGCCCCAAGCCATTATCCTTTTGTCATGCCTCCTAGAGTCAGTGATTCAGAGTCACAAAAGATCACAGGGTTTGGTGAATGGTTGGAAGGAAGGGAAGTACATAAGTTGTTTGGAAGGCAATATTATTCTGGTAAGGTCACCCAATTTGATAAGGAAACGGGCTGGTATAGGGTGGTATACGAAGATGGTGATTTTGAAGATCTCGAGTGGCATGAACTGGAAGAAATTCTGCTCCCCTTAGACATAACTATTCCGCTAAAGTCATTGGCAATGAGGGTTGCCCAGAAAAGCCAGAAACCTGCTGGAAAACCCATAGAAAAGCCCATCCAGAAACCCATAAAAGCAGACAAACATAGAAGAACCCATCCAAAACCCCATGAGAAAACCCAAACTAAAATTTACCCGAAAATCAAGAAAAGCTCTGCCTCAATCACAGAGTGGAGAGGCCAGAAGCACAGTTCTGGCATTGCCCATTATTTCAAAGGCTGCTGAATGAAATGTGGCTTGATGTGGAAGATTTGGGATGTCTGACCTGAAAAACACTAGATTGGGTGATTGGAATAAACTCATAAGCTTGGGTTCTATGTTTATTGTGTTCCAATTTGTTTTTCTTCATTAACCCAGCTAGATGTCCCTTCAGGCGAATGTAAATAGACTGGACTTCTTTGGCTTCTTTGTAATGCCTCCACTTCATTCTGCAATGAAGACAGCACTAATTTTTTGTCATCTTTTTATACAAGATAGACCACTTAGCTAAATTGTGATTTGCGGATGTAGTACTTCGATTCATTCAGGAATTTTGCTGAATGATGGTTCTGAAATGTCATATTATGCTATTATGACCAAGTGTAGTTCCACTGCTTCAGGAAAGCATAGTCCTGGAAAAAAGCTTTGCAGCAAATAAGCTGTCTCTTATGTGAGTAATGGCTGCATCAACATTCATTTGTCGAATTAGGTAGGCTTTTTACTCTGGCGTGTTGTTTTACCCACCTGTTGGGTTTTTGTTTTATTCTGAGATCCTTGATTCTTTAAATGTAGCATAGCTTCATCTTCAAATGTAAGATTGCATTTAAGAAGGTGGATCCATCTTGTGCTAGAAATGGATCATCTATTTGTAAAATAATTAAACTTAGAACCCATATCCAGCTTTTATAGGTTTTTTCCTCCTGTCCTCCCTACTGTTAGAATGTAATCATCGTTCCCATAAATAATTAACTTTAATTTGGTGTGATTTCTGGTGGATAAGAACCAATAAGAATGTAACTTAAGGTAGTATTTTATCCATGTTTATGGTGGTTTCTAGAAACAATATTCACAAGTAGCATAATCTCTGTTTCTGCCCACCATTTTATCAGTCTAAATAACATGCCACAAGCTCTGTATAGTTTTTCCTTGTTGAACCGTGTCACATGAATATGAACTTTCCCTTGTTAGGTTGCTTCCAGCAAAGATCCTTCATAGTAATCTCATTGATAAAGATTAAATCCATAATGATCCTTTGAAAATATTTAAGCTTCATCCATATTTTGGCAAATTTAGTGAAGGATGGCACAATCCAGTCCTTATTCAGTTGAAAAATTGTTGCAATAGCTTTAAGGATTATGTTGCCATATTAGAATTGGCTAGTTAACTCCTATTATGTCTCAGCAGTGAAATTGAATAGCTGAACTCTTCACCTGTTGAGCATTGAATTTCTCAGGTGCTTTAATGCAAACAGGGAGATTAACCATGATTAACCAAATAATTATTCGTGTTTATTAAATCTGACGAAATATTAATATTGGAGAAAATTTTGTTTTAGACAAACATACGTAAATATTTGACATTTACAGAAATTAGTATTTACTATTAAACATTATTACATTTTACTCCATGCAATGACAGTATCTTACTTTAAAAGCAAGGCATACATATACCGCAGGTTGCCCTATGATGAAACCTCCACAGATATCTTAAGGCTCAAGATATCCTCCTTGTATGGCAATTTCCTTTCCTGCAATTTTATTCCCACACTCCACTCCAGCAAGAAACAATATAAAGATACATATGACTGCTTCCAAATATTTCATTTTCATGTTAAACCATCTATCCTAACATCTATGCAATCACTTTGGTTTATATTCATCATCAGCTTTGATTAAATGGGTGAGCTTTTGGAAGGGATGTTGAAGCCAATAGCCACCCTCGTGGTGGTGCTGATGACAGTGGCATTGTCTTGTGTGCAGAAGTTGGGATTAGAAGGGGATATAATATATTCCATTTGTAGAGCTTTTCTACAGTTATCCATGATTGGGTTTGTTTTACAGTTCATTTTCAGCCAGGAAGATAGTGTGTGGATGGTTTCAGCTTATCTTTTCATGGTTTGTCCAGCTATTTTTTTCTTCATTCAAATCTGTATATTCTTATCCTTGGAGTAAATTGAACTTGTCATGAATTCAAGTTTTGATAGAGAAATGAACAAATGAGATATTGAATGAAGTGAGTCTGGTTTAATTAGTTATTCACTGTTGCAGAAATGATTCCAAGGTTCAGCCAAGCCAGCATCCCTTTTTCTCAATATTATTTGGCCAAGATTTTCATTTTCTTTCTTGCCCTTTTCTTTAAAAATAGACAAACCCGTAAAGATTTGGCAACAAAGGGCATCAAATATGGCATTTGATACATGCTGAGAGCATGCCACTAATACACTATTTATGACCAAGCTTTTACAGAACAGAACACATGTTTATTATTGTAGCAGTGTTCACAGACCGCAAGCAATTCATGTAGTGGAAGGTCTCTTGAGAACAAATGTTTGCTGTTTTCTATACATATATCTTATTCCTTTAACAATTGCAGATAGTTAAAAGCTTTCTAAAGTTGGTCGTGGCAATCAATTAGCTATTTTTGGTAAATTCTTAGGAACTTTCTCAATCCGGCTTCTGAGCTGAAGTTGCTCTGCAGAAAACCAATTTGAGGATTCAAATTTTGTTGACTCTCTACAGGTCTTTATTGCAGGGGACACAGCAGGTCAACGTGCCAAGCATGTACCTAATGGAAAGTACATCGCTGGAGCTTCCATTCTTGTTGGAACAGCAGTAACAATGTTTCTGCTTGTTATGCTGAAAGTATTTCCTTTCACTCCACGCTACCTTATACCAGTGGCAGGAATGATGGTGGGAAATGCAATGACAGTAACTGGGATTACGATGAAAAGACTCCAACATGGCATCAGGATTCATATGGATATGGTTTGCCCTGGATGCTTTCTCTAGGTCATGTAGAAAACAGTGGACTAGAATACTTGGCACCTGCTAAGCTGATACTCTCTTTTAAGTATTTTGGTTTCATGACACATTGAGCTGATTCTCATCCTGCATAATCTATGATGTCACGTTAAATTTGTGGTACTATCATACTCAATTGAATATCTACTTGCCAATAGTACTATCTAAAATTTTATCATTGGTAAATGTCATATACAACTCAGCTTTGACATCACTTTACTTTTCCCAGTTAGCACCTTGTGTGGATTCCTACATGCCCTTCTTCTTGATCATTGCAATGCCCTAGCCAAAATTTATATGATAAAGAACAAAAGTAGGGAAATAGCTCCTAATGGAGATAGTGACATTGACAAGTAAAAATCCAACCGAGTATTGAATTTAGTAAAGTTAAAGTTTAGTTATGAAACTGAAAAAGCACCTAAGTTCAGGTAATCATCATGGCATCGTCGCCTTTATCTCTATTTTAAATTTGTAACTCAATGCATTATGCTCCTAGGTGGAAACAGCACTAGCTCTGGTGCAACTCCTCGTCAAGCAATGCGGTGGTTGGTGAAAGAGGCTGTGATAAGTGGAGTTTCTTCATTGCTTGACAATGCAAAGACATTAGGGCTATTATCTCTCCCAGGTGCTATGACTGGCTTAATATTGGGAGGAGTTTCTCCAATTGAAGCCATCCAACTTCAAATAGTTGTAATGAACATGTTAATAGGTGCATCAACAGTTAGCAGCCTCACATCAACATATCTGTCCTTGCCGAGTTTCTTCACTGAAGCACACCAGCTAGAGCACCGTGTTTTGTTTTCAGATTGATATTGAACAAGTTTCTATGACCCATTGACATGAATTTGGAAAACTTAAAATTTTGCCTAAGAGATTGACTACTAAGTGAAAGGTATATTTGAGTGCAGATTGCAATATTCATTTTATGTGGGGACATGGTGCCAAGATGACTTGTAACATGTTCTACAAATTGGAATATTTCTTGTAACACCTCGGCTGAAGGTCTGCAAACACCAGCATCCAAAGAGCTGATGGCATGTTTGGTTGACTTCACGATGGTTAAATAGAATGGCTATTCATTCCTTGCCCACTTAATCCCACTTTGGTTGGTAGAATTCTAATCCACCAATCACTATTTCTTCGATGAGGAATTATGATTTACTTACCATAGCAAAAGAATAGCTGTTCTTTGGTTCTTTCTGGTATATTTCCATATCTAGTTATGAAATCTCAAAGGAATTACAAGGAATAACTATTACATTTCTATTTTATTCCTTAAAAAACTGCAATTCTATTCATATCTTATTCTAGTCCACAAACCAAACTTGCCATAAGTTCTTTAGACCTTTTTCTTTCCTCCTTGCTTAGTCCAAAGAAAGAGCCATTGACACCACGCCTTTACCATCATAAGCATGACTTTTATTGTTTTTACATGGTTAGAAATGTTTGATCCTAAGTAATGTGAAGCAAATTGGAGATTGACAAGGCAAGAACCTTAGAAAATGGAGATCAAGCAATGAAAAATTCAAAAACTTGGAGCTAATAATGATCTGGATAAAATGAACACAACTTTACCAACCACTCCGTGTCTATGGCATAAATCCAATCCTCTTCCGGTATAACATTCATGCAGAAATTTTATGATCCTGTCATTAATTTTAACAAGACCAATCCTATCACTACTTAATGACTTACATTATACCCAACTATGATCGAATCACTGAAGTTATTAATATTTCAGTTATTATATTTATTTTAACGGTTAGATTATTGACTGGATGGCCTTATCGACGGGGTCGTGAAAGCTCTCAAGATTCATATGGCTAGGTCAAAGAAAGATAGAAATTTGAAATTCGAAACATCATCAAGCATCTATCATGACCATGGGAAGTAATCGGCTTCCACCAGCAAAGCCCGAAAATGGCTTTGATCTGAGCCTGCATACACGTAAAACCTAAGCTAGCTCAAGACTGAAGCTTTAAATATTACATAAAAAAAAAGGCTGTTTTTCCTTTCAGGAATTCAAATCAATGCAAATACCAAACCAATGGAAATACATAGTCAGAGTTCAAAAGCAATGCATATAAAGACAAAAATTTATGGAAATATTTTGTTGGGTGATGTTACTGATAGCACAAACTCAAGAATGAAAATTGTTTTGTGCTTCTGAAGAGGTTTTACAGCAAGTCATAGGGGCCAGGCTAAGCAACGTTTCGTTTGAATGGATACTCGTTAACATAATTTCCCGGGGGATCATACGAACACATAGCAATCATTCCTCCATTTTTGCAGGTTACATTTGCACAACCAACTCTAGTTGTATCAAGCCAAACCACCTGAGTATAGTGCCCACACATCTGCTCTGGAGCGCACTGGTTCTTAGCAGCATCATAGTATGGCTTCTCCTCGGCCCACGTATCCACAACCTGTGTTGGCGTCCATTGGTTGCGTTCCCCCCAAAAGAGGTTCTCTCCATAAGGTCCATAGGAGTGAACCATCTTGCAGTCATTTGCGAGTTTTTGGGAATAGTTACGGGCATATTTCTCGAGTTTTTGGTCCCATTGCAAGGGTGGCTCTCCATGGCTCTGCCTGATTTTGTTGTGAGCAGCTAGGTACTCCCTTGACAATCTGTCCACAGCTCCTGGCTGGCCAGGTAAACGCCTCGGAATCTTTGCATTTTTGGATGGCTCAGCTGGCACAAGAAAGCATGATGAAGAAAGTATCAGGGCAACAAGGATTGGTGCTGCAGACATTGACATGGAGATTGAGAGTTTTGTCGGGTTTCTGCCTTCTTTCTCGTTCACCACTGTCATTAATCATAACATTCCTAGAACAGTGGAAAACGAGAAAGAGGCTGATCCTTCACTTGTTCCAAATCTAAATATGTACAGTTTCTATAGAAACCGCCCATTCCTAGGACATTCGTGCCCACTTAAGATATGCTAAATTTAACCATTTTACATCTGTGCCCTGCCATGCCATTCCTTGTTGTCCATAGAAAGAATCAATACCACGTTTGGTACGCGTTCGTGTGGAATGAAATGGATTAAAATAGAATATAAACAAATGAAGAATTTGTTCATGATCCATTTCTTTTCAAGATTGTGTTTAATTGTAGCATATCCGGAATAGGTGGATTGTACATATTGTAGCATGTATCAAAAATGCCTCAAGAGACCGTATATGTGCATTATATATCATATGTTGTAGTATGATAATATATAAACATAATATAAAGTATTATAATTAATAATAGTAAAGTAATATATATATGTATATATTAAAAAATAGAACTGTAGTAGATATATAATATATCTTATCATAAAACAATGAGGTAATTTATTGTTTACCGATGCGTTAAGAGAAAATACACAAATATCAATAAGATGAAATTAATTACAAAAATATCATGGCAATTTACGTGTAATATATGCAACACTATAATAACAATTATATAATTAATATTTTAGTACATTTTTTAAATAACCATAGACACAAGCTTTATCCTCGTAAAACATAATATATATATGATATAAGCCATCATATATATTGTAATTTATGTTTTGCCATTTGTAATATGATATATTGCACTCTCTCTCTCTCTCTCTCTCACACACACACACACACATATATATATAGTGAAGGCATTTGCTTTAATATCGAGATATACTATTCATAATCTTATATAGTTAGTATCATGCCCCGAACTTAGTTTAAGGGGTGTCAGCCACCACATATAACATTTACGCATTATACGTTAAGGCTGACCTAATCTACAGTTTATTGTGATCGTTGCTAAATAAAATTTAGATTCTGAAATCATTGAATTAGTTTGTAGAAACAAGTGGAAATTTGCAGCGGAAAACATAAACTTTTGCAAAAGACTTTCAAATAGTCTACTTCCATGAGTAGATCAACATTTATAAATAAGTATCATATCATCAGGTATGTCAAAAGACACAGTATCCAGTATCTCAAAATATAACCATGGGCTCCTAGATATGCCCTCATCAAAATATAAGTTAAAAAAATGATCAATAATTTTTGTCAATAGCATAAACAGTTCAACGTTTCTAGGTACTCAACTTGTTAACAAGCTCCTTTAGAGTCGCCCCATACCCAATAATCACAAGCATCTAGATCATCACATGAAAAAAAAAAAAAAGGAATGAGCCGAAGCCCAGTACGACAGCAACACAAGCACACATGAGATGGGCACACACACCTATTCTAAATGCAATGTTGTGAAACAATCAATAGTTTATATCTTTAAATTAAAGTATAGCAAAACAACAGTGGAGCACTCATACTCCGGCAACACGCTATGAACTTGAGGGTCCTGAGTAGTAGCAACTGCTCAGGGGGTTGATATAGGCAACTCGAATACCTATATCTCCTACCTCTACGAGTAATAGTCTCGTCTGGGGATCACAGTTGTTACGCATCTCTACCTTTCACAGTTCGTAATATAGTGCAGCTTAATCGGCACCCATAGTTATGAACCACACTATACTACTTCTCTCCGATCTAGGTAGACGTTATCTCGCTATCGTTTCTCCCATCAGCTACCGCCAAGCCACCCATGATGGCCTAAGCGCCTAATTACCGTGCTGGCACCGCCTAGCAAGGTTGTCACCCCTCGGGCCAGGTCTCAAAAACGGCCACGCACGAGTAACAAGCAATTATTAAAGCCATCTTTAAGTATTAGTTCATTTAGAATGCTTACTCTAGCACGCAATACACAATTCACTGTATACCTGATACAAAATCTATGCTCTGAACAATTAGAAGATAACTCAGGAGATAAAGCAAAAGGCAGACTCCTAACAAATATCCGTTTCAAAGATTAATTCATATAAGTATTTGAATCAATTATCAACTTATATCAAACTCGTATTAACTACTTAGTTTTCTAGCAAATATACATTTGAAATAACATACTCTTATTATTTATGATCTATCATATTATAGTTATTTTTAAGCCAATTACCAGTTATTTGATCATATAATGGTTTACTAGTTAGATTAACAGCTAAGTATAAATCGTTGGTTTCTGAAGAATTTACAAAGCCAATATTAGTTAATAAATCTATATTAGCTTAACTTAGCCAAGTTAAGTAGAATTAATCAATCAAGTTTATTTTATATCCAACTTAGTCTACTAAACTTGTTTTACGATAATTAGGTCATTAAATAGTATTTTAAATAACATATCCTATGTTAAATCTATTTTTATATGTAAATATGCTAAGGAATCTAAACTAGTTTTCTATTATGTTTATATTCTCTTATAATGCCATATCTATACCTATTTTATTAAGTACATTCCTAAAATCATAATATTTAATTATTCATCTCAAAATTCATATTTCAATATAAAGACACATTATTTACATTTATTTTATATTTATTTGATTATGATTAATTTACCTTAAATTTTAATATTTTATTTCCTATGAAAAACTAGTGTGTACCCTAACTATAATAAATTGGTTTACTATCTTAAACTTGGGTTCTTAATCTCAAATTTTTATTTAAACTCCATAACATATATATTTATATGTTTATCAGTTCATTTGGCCTAAACTAATTAGTTAATTATGGTTTTAATTTTAATTTATTCAAGACTATCAAGAACAGAGCATAGGCAGTGACGACTAATCGGTTCGATTGATTTTGACCATTAAACCGATCAGTTCTTTACACCAAATTAAAATAGACTTTTTAAGCTTTCAAACCGTTATAGTTTCACCCAAAAAAGAAGAAGAAAAAGTCACCAGTTCAGCCATAAACATTCACGTCATTACTGCTAGCCAAACACTATTTTGCTTTGTTTTGCTATTTTATAATTTAATATTTAAAAATAGTAAATGTATTTCAAAAATCACAAAAATTTACAGTTTTTATATAGACATGTTAAACTATCACTTTCATAAACTTCATCAAAAATAAATTCATTTAATATTTTGTTTAAATTTGTTAATTTAAACTTACCAGATTACTTATATATGCATATAAATCTATTTTTTAGCATATTTAAATCATCTAAAACATGTTTATTCTATGTTTCATTATCTAGTATATACTTATATTTATACTTTACAACTAAAATCATAAACAAGACTTACATCATCATTATCTACACTAATTTCCTATTTTCCAACATATCAACATAACATACACATATATATATATATATATATATATTTCAACAGAATTTATATTTAATATATATTCATATAATTATTTGATAATTTCATTTTAATAAAACATATCGATTCAACACATATATTCATACATGCATATATATAGACTTGCAATAATTTACTTGAATTTTTTAACACACATGCCTATTCACACACACACACACACATATATATATGTCGATTTTTATGATTATATATACTTATATTAATCAATAGTTAAATATAAGTTTATTTTTAGAAATTTACATGAATTTTAAATATCATCAACATAATTAAACAAATTAATTATAATTACTTACTTGAATTAGCAAGATTTAGGCTTTTAGGTTATGGGATTTTGGGAATTAAAAATTGATTTAAGAAGTGAGAAAAGAAAGTTTGCTAATTACATTAGAAATTGAGTCTAGGAAATCTAATTAAAGAAAAATTTAAATCTTACTTGAATTTGGGGATTTAGGGGCTTAGAAGTTGGGTATTTGAAAACAAATAATTAGATTTAAATTTCTAGGATTTAAGAAGTTGGAATTTAGGCTAAATTGTCTAAATCGGATATTTAGGGTTTAGGTGATTAAACTTGTTTGATAAAGTTCAATTGATAATTGGAAAGGATTAATTAATTTGAATTTTTTGAAATAGGTAATCGATGTTGCTTAATAGGTTAAATTGGGCATTTATGGTATTAGAATCTCTATTTTCAATTGAATTCATTTATTATTCCTAATTATGTTAAATTATCAAATTTTTCACTTACGCGTTTAAGGTTTCTAGTCCCGATAAGTCAAATTAAGATATTATACTCAATAGGCTCGGAAAATTCTAAGTTTTATGATTACGTATTTATAATTTTTATTTGAGCTCTAATTTAGTAAATATTAATCATTTTCTATTTCTATCGCGTATTTTTCAATCGTAGCGATTCATCTTTAAATTATCGTTTACTAACTAACAGACCCTAAAAATTAATTGAATTATGCTACATTTGATATTTATAGTCATAGGTGTATGATTAGTAAGTTATTGACTTGTGTTTAGTAATATTATCTTTGGTTTTTTTACTAGCCAGGGAAATATCTAACCAAGTCTTATGAGTTCATTTTTTTTCATGTTTTAATTCATAATATCTAAATACATTCCACTTCCTTATCTATTATGTGATTTTTAATTCCTAAATGTCAAATTTGAGATGTTGGGTTCAAGTTGATAATTGAAAAGAATTAAGTATATTGAAGATAGAAAATTAAGGTAATTTGATTAGCTGAATTAATATTTGTGGTATTGGAATTGCTAAATTCGATTAAATCCATTTGCTAATCCAATTATCTAATTTTTTTTTTTAATTTATGAAATTCAATTTAACTAGGCTATCTAAATTCAATTATTAGGTTAAATTTAAATAAAATTCAAAATTACATGCATTTTGATAGTATTTAATTATCACATTCCTAACTTAGGTTGGTAAAATTCGGGGTATTTCAATTAGCATAATATTTATTACATACATATAAAGTGTTTTATCTTTATAAATTTATTTTACTTTAAATTTGAAGATATAGGCCATATATAGCAAAATGAGTAGGCAATACAAAATTTTTTGACCTCATGAATATTTAGTCTCTTTATTTTTTCTTCCATTACTTTAATATATTAATGGTAAAATTAGCTATTATCATATTATTCATATTCCATGTTTTTATTTTTAAGCATTCGCATCCCTAGTGCATGATTCCAGTTCCCACTAATGTGTGTGTGTGTCTATGTATCTATATGTTTGTGACAATATTCTATATTGTAAATAACATTACATATATATATATATATATACATATATATTGCTATATTGTAATGTAATATATATAATATATCATTAAGATATTTACATGTATTATATAGATATGTAATTTATAGTGAAACTTACAAAAATTTTATTGAATATGGTAGAGGTATGTTACAAGGATACTCTTACAAGACTAAAACACTCAGAAATATTACTCACAAAACACTCAAATACTCTCTAATATTAAGAAATACATAACGGAACAAGGAAATGAAATCAAAAGGTTAAGGAATATTATAAGGAGAGCAAAAGGATACATAGAACAGATTGAAAGTCTTTACACCCATATATATATAATATTTGACATATATATTATATACATAATAGACAAACAACAGATTGTAACTTTTAGATTCCTATTAGTGAGGTATAATGAAATTGCCATTTAGTTCTTTTAAAGTCAAACCAAAATTATCTTCAATGTCACAAATGCTAACTAAAAAGAATTGCACTTTAGCCTTTAAATTTGCTTTCAAACATAGGAAGTGGAATGGAGTTGCAATTCTATTTCAAATCCATTTCCACATACCAAACACACCATAAGTGATGAAATATAAGACAATTTCAATATGTAAAAGCATACGATGAGAATAACATACCAGAGAAATGTGTACAGATATGCATCATGTGATATTTTGAGATTATGAAGAAAGGTGAACAAATCAAATCACAAATAAATTTTAAGTTAGAGAAAAAAAATGTAGTTCAATTTTTTTTTCTTCTTTTTCCATTGATTGGGCACCATCTGGTCCAACAACCTGTACAAGTCCAAGAAAGCAGGTTCATACTCGGGTTTGCGAATGGTGAATACTCCCCTCCTTGTCCTGCAGCCCATTGAGTTCTAACAATGAAAAACAGAATTTTGCTTAAGTTATACAAAATTGCTTATCAGTATGAGATGCAATGAAAAAACGGCCATTCTCTGCTAAAACACAGAGATATCATGGAGAATTTCCTAGATGAGATAAAACTATATCTCTCCCTCTGATACCTGATGAAAGGTTGCACAGCCATCCAATACACTTGCCATCAATTACAGCTTCTAAAGAGCAACTCTGCAAAGCAACCTCAGGAACTTCTCACTGAGCGATTAAACTTTTCCAGCTCTTCAGAACCAGAACCATATATTGCTTTAATGGTGTCTCTACAGCAATTGCAAGCCTCTTTATTAAATTTTTTCTCCTCGATTCCATACAATGACAGGAAGATACCCGGTTCGACACGACAGAAATATGGTCGATCTATAAAAACAATGTTATCATCAAAACTCAATACCGAGACCAGCAAAATCTGCAATTCACATGAAACTAACCAATGGAGTGTACCCACCAGAGTAGATAGAGCATTTGCGTGTGCTCTTCTCAAAGTGTATGCACCATCCATCTGGGCCAACCATGCTTCTATACAGCTGAAAATTTTGCAAACAAAGATCAAATGCATAAGCAATATCATCCCTTCACATAACAAAAAGTTGCAGATCTATGAATAGATTAAGAATAATTTCTTTTGGTTGTTTCCCATACGGGATCATATGCTTATGCAAGAGTAAGATATATAACTTTCTAGCATGAAGATTAAACTCATGAATTCGATCACAGACTTCTTGTTGATTGGACAGCTGTAATGGCAACTTGATCGTTTTCTTTAAGAAGGTGAAAAGGAAAATTCCATTTCAATTTCCAAATCATTGCAAAAAGACGAAGAATCACACTGTGACATATGCAAGCTAGTCGGGTCAAACATTATGCCAAGTTTGAACTCAGCCTAATTAGCAACTCGAGCAACTTGAGCTCGAACTAGACTCAATTGTTTCTAAATTTAACCAAGTAAATATCTATCCGAACTTGAGTAGTTTGCCAGTAGTTTTGCCCTTTCACACCCTAGCTGCAAAAGACCAACACTCGGAATAATGCAGCAAGGCCAATCTCATGATCATTTCAACAAACAATTCGTGTACAGAAAAAAACCTAGAAACATAGAACAGAAGCTAAAGTCACAACTTACAAGAAAACCTAACCTGAATGTCATTTGGGTCTTCAAAAATCTCTTCAGGAGTTGCAAAGGCGGGACCTTTATCGAGCTTACAGCACGCGCCGCATCCCTCACGCACCGCCATTTTTCTTCTTGTCTCTCGCTGCCGAACCCAACTGAGCTTTTCTTCCTTTGCTTGAGCTTTATCTTCGACGCCTGACGTGTTGAGCGGCGCTTGGACATGCAGATTGTGCCGAGACTGAGAGTGGGAAAGAGTAAGCGGAAGACATTTTTTTTTTTTAATCTTATCTGCGGAGGTAAAAACGGTTAAGTTAGTTAACATGTGTGTTCCTCAAAAACTAACTGCTTTTGTTTCTGTCGGTCTAGAGCACAAAAAGACCAGAAATTATTTTCGGATGAACCGGATGCTGGAGTCCGGTTCTTTGGCTGGAGGATAAAGTGACCGGTGATCTGTTGCTTCTGATGTAATAGAAACAAATTAAATAGATAATCCTATTTTAAACATATTATATACACAAGAGTTTAGAAATAATTTTCAGTTTATGACACTTATAAAAATTAATTACTTATTTAAGATCATTATAAAAATAATTACCAATATACCACTTCTAAATCGCGACTTAAAAACAGGATATACAAAATTACAATACCGTACTTATATCGCGAAATGAAGAAGCAATATATGTATTATTTTCATACGTATATCGCGTTTGGTAGTCGCAATATACATGCTATATCGCGATTGCTTTAAGCAATATACGTGTATCGCTTTTTACAAACGCGATATAGGTACGGTATTAAAACATTATATGTCTATATATCACGATTTACATGTAAAAAATTATATCCCGTTTATCAAACGCGATTTTAGTATGGTATATTGGTAATTAATTTCATTAGAATTGTATATTGGTAATATTTTTCCACATAAACCTTAGACATATATTGAACTCCAAGAGTTTACTAACAAATTCTTTTTATTAAAAAAATTAAGAATTATAGGCGATGTTGAAATGAACCAGCATAAAGCATTGGAGGTAAATATAAGGAAGTATATTACAATTGCTATATAATATAAAGGTAAAATTATGTTTTAATTTGACTCTATCAATTATGTTATAATATGTGGGTAAAACCCCCTGTCTAAAAAAAAAAAAAAAAAACCAAACACAAATAATATTATTTTAATTACCAAAACAAAATTGCATATAGCATAAGTGATTTCAAAAGTTTGATACATTGCTAATTTGTAAGTGTGACATGATTTATGCGTTTGCACTAATGTCTTATATTTTAACTAAAAAATCCTATCTATAAGATACAATTTTACTTTGCTATTCTAGTAATTATTTTCATGTAATTGTGCTTTTTTTTATGGGTAATCAAACAATATCCTCTATAACATTCTTTAACATATTTTTTTTAAGAAAAAAAGGCCCACTGAACCAATAATTTTGAGAGAAAGTTATGTATTTTGTATGGTTTAGTTTATTTATTTAGATAAATCTGTTTCTTTGAATCAAATTAAATTTTCATGCTAGACTTAGTTTAACAAAAACAAAAGCCCACACAACCTATGATTGAGTTAACCCACGATCTATTTATGAGAAAAAGCATTTTCTATTTTTTTAAATATTATTATGACTATTTAGAAAGAAGGAATGAACATCATTTATTCTAATTAAAAAAACACGTATTTATATTGGGTAGGGGAAAAAAATTGAATCAATTATTATACATCAGCAATAGTAATTATTCAAACAATTTTATTAGATGAGTACAGCCAAGCAATGGAAAACAAATTGTCTATTTTTATTTTTTTACTAATGAGTCGTTAAAACTTTTGCAACCCTTTTTATTTTTTTAATATGATACGTTGAATTTTTAAGAAGGGATTGTACAAGTCTTTATGTTAATTTTGATTAATATTCCGTCAAAACTAAATAGGTGTCTATCCCGAGATTGGTATAGAATAATTATTTATTATTAGAAATAACAATTCTAATAACCAAAGTATGTCATCAATAAATAAATAATAAATATGCTGCTTATTATTATTATTTATTATTATTATTAGTGGCCAAATCATAATCATATCACATCCTTTAGTGAGAATAATTCTATAATAGATGAGGGCTTCGAAATATTCTGCCACAAAACTATTTTACACATGATAAGTATATTATTATTATTATTTTTTTTCATCGATCATTATATGTCACATAGTTAAAAAATATATTTATAAAAATCAATTCAATAAAGATTTAGCCATATCATAAATATATTAATAATTTCTGACTAGTGTTTTTGTTATATATTTTATTGCTTAGCATATATCATATAGATTAGATTCAATAATGGGCCAAAAAAAAAAAGATTCAATAAAGAGTTGTTTCACAAGAAATTTTTTTTCTTAAGCATGTCAGGTGGAGATAGGATCTTCTTATCAATATCGTTTACAGCTAATATTGGAATTTAGATTAACATTATTGAATAGAACAAATAATAAATATACCCACGCAGCTATTCAAATCATGAAATGTCAAATCAAAATTCAAATGAGAACGACACGTTATTATATATTGAAAAAAATAATAATAATAAGAAACAAACAAATTTTTATATTCCTTTTTAGTTGTTAACGAATAATATATTGTATTCTTTATCTTAATATGTAATGTACGATCCTAACGCGACTATGCTCATAAGAATTAGTGTATAGCTCGAATTTTATATATTGCATGATATAAAATATTTTACTATATATAAAGTTTAGAAAGCACTACAAAATAACATAAAAAAAAAAGCATCCAAATCAGCAACCTAGCTCGTTTATTGAATCAATTAGAAACGTATAAATACAAATAATATTTAGGTATGATTTTTTTTACGAATATAAATTAATCTTTTATCAATATGTCAAAATGTAATTTATTTGGGTCTATCACTTATCGATACACATAGCATATTAATACTTGTGTAACATTTTTCATAGAAGTGGGCAAAGCAGGTAAACAGGCTGGCTCGGCCTGATCCATTTTAGCCTGCAGGTTAAAGGGCCAAGTCGTTTTGGCCCCGCTTTTAAACTAGCTAGGCCACAAACCAAAATTATTTTTTTTAATTTTTAATATTAGTTTATGTGAAAATTAGAATTATTTATATATTTTAAGGTTATATATATATATATATATTAACGACTAATTTAATTACTATTTTGATTATTTATACATAAAATAAGTTTTTTAAATGATTTATTAGATATCATCTTACGTTTAAATCAATAAGTATGCCTTTTAAAAAATATTATAACACTTGTGATACATGCATCATCCTTCTTCTTCCATAACATGCATCAATAATCACTAAGATGTTATATTATTCTTATTTTTAAACTTCTCCTCTTGTTCTTCTTGTTTTTGTTTCTTTTTTCCTTTTCTTTTTTCGGGTTGGCCCGCTTTAGCTTGCGGGTTAAACAGGCTGCATTTATTCGACCTGCTTTTAAATAGGTCAAAAAAATTTGGCTGCAATCTGCTTTTTTGAGAGAGTTGATGGGTCAGCCCATGAGCCGCTGCTCATATTTTCAGCTCTAGTTTTCATACCAACAAAACTTACAAGTCAAGGATATGGGTAATGCTATTTCTCTATCCATATATAGGGGTATAGTCAAGTTAATCGCATGAGTTGTCCTGAGTTTAAGTTTCAACTTAATAACAATTGTATTAGCCATTAAGGTCTTGACTTGATAATAATGTAGTCATGATCAAACTTGAGGAGTTTAATTAATTGAGTTGAAATTGAATTTCATGATTTTTAATTCAATTAGCTTGCAAGCATAATCAAATTCAAGTTAAACATAAATATTAATTAAAATTGCATATTAGTAATGTTTCCTTTGAAGAAATTTATTTTTTTAAATTGAATCGAGTTTCAACTTATAAATACTATTTCGAATTGAGCTTCAAATCAAAATTCTAAACTCAATTAAGTGCGAAGTGAGCTCATACTCTAAAACTTTATATCAAAGTGAAGTTTGATTTTAGTTCAAGTGCAACTCATTTCAAATGACAATGCAAGCCATCGCCCATGTGGAAATGATCTTTGATCATAATTCCCAGTATGGTACTGGCCACTACACAGTCCACAGTTGCTACTTACTGAGATTATGAAGAAATACATAACAAATGATAATTATACCGGAAAGTAATCACTAAGTTACAGCATTTGATAGCAAAGGTCCCAAAATGTGGAACATAAGAACAAATATGTAATTACTTAAACATACATAAGAAAAACATTATTTTTCTTAAAATTCGTCATGTACGGTTTTATCTCAGCTCCTCTTGTTCTTGCTCCCTAATATAAGAGTAAAATAGAACAGAATCCTGAAGAAGAAACCCCAAGCAATAGTAATCCACAAGCAATTCCATTTGCTAATTTCTGTAATCCCTTGACCCCTCAAGATATCAACTCCTGTAGTAACACATGTTGAACCTGTCAAATTCATCCCCAACGTACTTCCCATGTTGCTCAACAGCTTGAGTTTAAGTGAATCTGATACAGATCCTAATGGGGTATTATCAAACATTTGAACACCTCTTACAAAACACCGAACCGGATCGTCGAATTCGTTTTGAAGCACACCCTCATAAGGGTATTTCACAAGTGATAAGTAGTGGAACCAAATCCAGTATAATGGAATTCTATCCCTGGATATGAAAAATCCACTGAACAGGACGAAGTAGGCTAAAATGGCGACAACAACAGTGAAACCGAGCATAACATGGGATACGATGCCTGATAAGAAGGTCACGAATGAGCTACCCGCCCAGAAGGAAGCTAGGATGGCGTAGAAGAAGAAGAGGAAACCCGAGAAGCCGCCTGCCAGGCCTACGGGCCAATATGTGACCGCGGCAAATGCAAGGGAGAGGACTATAAGCGAGGGAATGGAGATTATGGAGTGTGCTAGGACGTAGGAGGATCTTCTATATGCATTGTAGGCTGTTTCTCTCATGAAGATGTAGCGTTCCATAAGGAAGACAGGGATGGCTTCTGCACAAGTGTAGAAGGTGGTTGACATTGCAAAAGCAAAAAAACCTAGGCGCTCTTGGACGCCTTTTGGGGAGTCATCTAGGTGGCGGAACATGGTGGCTAGTATTATCCCTGTGATGAGGACTGCACCAAAACGGATGCCAAAAAGTTCTGGCATCCGTCTCGAGTTTAGCATGGATCTCTTGGAGATCACTATTATTTCCTTCCATAAAGGGTTGGCAAAAGTAGGGATATTGGAGGATGAGGGAGGTAAGGGTCGATGTGTCGTTGGTTGTGTTCGAGACAAGTTTTCCTCTTGACATGCTTGCGCTTATGGCATCTCTGAGCAAGAGCCTTTGATGGATTGAAGCAAAACCATTTTGGTTATGGTTTTGGTTCTGGATCTGGCAGGCCGCTTTTTCAGCTTGCCAGGATTTGTTAAACTCGACTAGGCTCTTTGTACCCCTAGGGGTTTCCTCGAGTTCTCTGATCAAGTCTAGCGCAAATTCAGTCCTATTTTCATTTTCAGGGATAGGATGGCCAAATTTAGCAAAGAATTCAGGCAGGCCGCTAGGCGAACCGCTGAAGACAGTGTTTCCATGAGACAGAAAGATCAAGCGGTCTAGAAGACTTAGAATCCTAGAACTTGGCTGGTGTATAGACATGATCACTATGCTTCCACTTTGAGCAATCCTCTGTAGAACCTTAACCACCATAAATGCACTTGTAGAGTCAAGCCCTGAGGTGGGCTCATCAAGGAAAAGCACAATGGGGTCATGAATTATATCGATTCCGATCGAAACACGCCTCCTTTCACCACCCGAAACGCCTCTATGTCCTTCGTCTCCTATCACAGTTGAAGCAGCATTTCGCAGCCCGAGTTGGTCTATCAAGGCCTGCACTCTAGCTTTCTTCTTGGACTTAGGCAGGCTTCTAGGAAGCCGGAATTCTGCAGAAAACATGAGTGTCTCCTCCACCGTCAACATAGGGAATAGAAGATCATCTTGCATAACATAAGCCGAGATGACTTTCAAAAGCCTTGATTCTAGGATTTCGCCATTCAAGGTGATGGTTCCTTTCAAACTTTCTTTGGCAATCCTATTTGCTAGAGCATCAATCAGGGTAGATTTCCCAGAACCGCTTGCTCCGAGCACCGCCATGATTTCGCCCTCCCGAGCTTCCCCGGATATGTCATTCAACAATACCTTGGTTCTCCCAGGGCTTTCAGGGGTATCAAGCGAATGGTTTCCACAAGGAAGCATTGAGGAAACCGATATCTTCTTGCGAACTTTGACACTGTAAGTTAAGTTATTGAAGGATAGAACAAAAGGAGCAGTAGTAGGAACCGAAGTGGAAGCCCGTGTATAGTCTTCAGTGTAGTAGTGGTTGTAAGGAGGGGTTCTGTTTTCAGGATTATCCGCACGTGCCTCCTCCACCATCTTCAAAAGCTCTCCTAGAGTAGAGGAGGAGCCGTTGAGTTTCGGCTTTTTAGAGTACTCTTGGAGTTCTACCCTTTGGTTAGGGGTAAAGAGGGGTAAGCTATCACCCAAGGCGGGTTCCGGCCTAGCCACGGACGACATGGTGGGTGATCCTCCGCCGCCTCCTAAAGGGGTGGTGGTTTGTGAAGAAGGGGAATGCATGCTGGGAAAGCTTTATAGAAAGGAATCAAAATCAAGGAAAAGGTTTGGTAATAGCAAGTGATCCAACTACAGGCATGTGTGAGATTTGATTAGGTGAGAAGTTGTGCTAATTTGTAAGTTTCGAAGAGATTTTTTTTTTCGCTTTCTTTTATGTAGATGCTCAACTTGCTTGATTAAGAAGTTGTAGTGGTTTTTCCAGTTTGAGTGTGCCATACAAACATTGGAGAGTTAGGTAAATTTTGGTCGTCCACAAAAGAGAAAAAGAGACGGACATTATGGATCACGTAGTAAGGCAAAAATTGTCCCCATAATAAATGTACACATGGAATAATATTTATTTGTCTCAAAATGTCTCTCGATAGGTAAATGTTGTAAATAATACTCAAATTTTAGCAAAAGATACGATTAGGTATTCAAACTATGAAATTTATAAATTTAGTAATTAATTTTGAAATCAATTAATTCAATACACTAAATTACTTTTCGTGTACGTCAAAAGTACGTCTCTCATATTGATTAAAAATATCACATAGGATAATGATGTTAGCCAATCCAACAAAAGTACTTTTATCATGCACGAAAAGTTCTTTCGTGTACTAAATTGACCGGTTTTGAAACTCATATAGTTACTGCATATTTTATCACAATTTAAGTACCATTTGTGACATTAATACTATATATTCAAAATGGTGTTTGTATCAAATATTCTTTGTAGGTTACACGATATGAAGGTGAAAGAACAAAAATTTTAATAATTCAATCACACGCTAAAATGACAGCTTTTCAATAAATGGAACACACTTACAAATATATCATGCGAAATGATTTGTAGTCGGATGCTTAAGTTTAGTAGGATTTTTCCATTTTCTTAATGTTTGATTTCTGAATCAAATATTGCTAAGATCTATTAGTCATTCCAGTAAGTAAAGGGGAAAGGGATCTGTCCAAATGAACTTCTTTAAATTATAACAAAATAGTCATAATAATAGGATCAAGATAGCAATGGGATCACCTACGCCGTCTAAGCTAACATCCACACGCTTTAAATCCCTTACGAAACCCCCATATATATATATAGATTGTACACTTAAATAAAACATAAAATTAATGTGAAGAAATCAGTGAAAACTTATTTAGTATATATAGTATTTAAGTACATTATGAATAAAAACACTTATTCTTCAATTGTTATTTCATGTTTTTTAGTGTTGCCTAAGTTGTATCTGCATTTCGGTGTTATCATAGTGTACTACATCATCGTGCAAATAAAAGTACGACAAATCAGTAAAGGGAAAAATATAAGCAGGCATAAAATATAAACTTGTAAAGAATCATTTATCTTTGCGTCCAAAAATAAATAACTTAATATTTGTAATTCCATAAAGATTTAATATTTCACAATATATTAAAAATTTTAAAGGTGCTTTAATGACCAAAGAAATGACTGAAATATACAATGAAAGAGACAATAGTAATTTAATTAATCGGTGAAGGAGATTAAAAGAGACATGAATCTTTAGTTATATCTGTCTTCAATGAGAATTTCATTGATTAATTTTTCCCTTTGGGTTGCGCAATTTCATATCAAATCTGAATTAAAAAAAAAAAAAGAAGAGAAAAATAGTATTAAAAAGTTAATTTACCATGTAAATATCGCAACTATTAGATAGTAAAATTAAGGTTTGTTCACATGATTTTAAGTATGTGTATGTATATAGCAAGAAAAAAAAAATTGAAAAGTACCGTGCAGAATAAACTAAGTAAAAATATTTGTTAAAATACCAAATAAAAAAAACTTTTTAAGATGTTATAAAACGTCAAAAGGTTACTTCCCAAGCTATTGACAAAAGCCCAAGTAATATTTGATTGTGATAACAGCTGCATTACGTAAAGATCCTGCAAGCACTCTAATTCCATGAAATGTGCTTTTACCTGCTTTTGAGTTTGGGTATACTCAACACGTTATCCTTCTCTCTCCTAGCATTAGGTATGGGCGTTATATCTGCTGAGCTGAGCCACGACTGTTTGGGAGTTCTGTTCACCCATTGTAGACTAGCTAAGTGCTGAGCTAAAAAGTAACTACAGATTTCCAACTAACCAGAAAAAGAACCAGTTTTAAACGTTTTGAATACATCAGTCTTTGCCTTTCGTAGATATGAAAGCCTACATGAATTCATCCACTGAAATATTCTTTTGTCTAGAAAGTATATTTTCCTAAAATTCCAAGACAAACATTACAAGTTCCTTCCTACTTTTTTATGACCACTTCTTTAGGTCCATACCTTCCCTATCGTGGGAAGCCGAGTAGGGTTAGTGGTGAGGACCAATAATAATTTCTCTGGATGATTAGCTGCCTCAGTGATCAATCAGGAGAAGAATCGCAGGGGCAAATGGTGGGGGAATTAGAAGGAACTCCGTATGCTCGGTGAGTTGTCTCATTCTGATTTTGGCTTCCCTGTTTTCCTTCGACTTGAACCGCTGCTGCACCTTCCAATAAACTTTAAGAACTCATCGATCAATATTACAGGAAATGCAACCGCCAAGACTAGGAGCCACTCATTAAAGCTGAGGGGCACGATTCCAAAGACCTTAGCGAGGAAGGGCACGTAGAGGATCAAAAAGTGGAGGCCAAATGACACAGACATGGCCAGGAGGAGCCATGGGTTGACCCAAGGGGGCATTGTCAGTAAGCTACCATCCTCAGAGAGGGCATTCAGAGAGTTGAACATTTCAATTGCAACCAGAACTGAAAGTGATAACGTCATAGCTTTGACTTTGCCAGTCTGAAAATAATCACATGGATTATTATTAAAGCTGATAACATCAGATCCAGCTGTGAAGGGAGATGCAGTAAAATTTTGCCAGGATGCACATTGGCCCCAATTAGCCAACTGGGAGTACGATACCAATGTGTGCCCATCTCCACTGAGGTCAATACCCAAGAAGGAGCCATGAGTATACCAGATGATGAACACACCAACAGTTGCAATTCCTACATACATTCCAATGACCTGACAAAGCAATGAAGGTGGTCAATGAAACAAAATGGTCAAAAGAGTGGTAAATTCAATTGCTTCAAAGTAACCAATATTTATTGTTGAAAAAGAAGGGTGTGATGGAACGTACCAGGTAGCGGAATAAAATCCACACACTTATGAGTGAATCATCACTTCTACGTGGTGGCTTTTTCATTATATCCTTATCTGGAGGATTAAACCCCAGAGCAGTAGCAGGAGGTCCATCGGTGACAAGATTGACCCACAGAAGCTGCACAGGTATCAAGCCTTCAGGAATGCCCAGAGCCGCGGTCAAGAATATAGAAGCAACCTCACCAATATTTGAAGAGATCATGTACCTGCATATCAATCACCATTAGTGTTATTCTGGATATATCTAGAAAAGACAAAGCAGAAGAGACATGACAGAACCAACAGTCACATTAGCCTAGTACTATGCCAAAAGCAACTTGGTGACATATATGCTCAATGGCTGGTCAGTGTGGAACCCTATTGGAAAATGTAACAGTTCTCCAAAGAATCAAGAGGTACCCCAAAAATGAACCCTCCAGAAAGTCAAGTTCAAAAATACGAGTCTATAACCAATCAGAATTTTACTTTGTCAACCCAGGCACAAAGAGAACTGAAGTCCTCAATCAGTAGTCTGCTTCCTTAAGATTTTATATTAAGGAAGTAGACTAACTGAGCTAGTAACCATACAGTACGACTGATATATAATTCTACTTAATTACATATCACATAAGGTGCTCATGTTGGAACACATTTCGCCTGAGTAAAAAGATGGGTGGTTCTTAGACCACTTATTTTTTGCAGCAATCTCCACTAAGGACGTGCCAAATGGAATTGTAGGACAGCATGCAATACCACATGTGGATATGCAAGGGTCCCACAATTTATTTGGCGCACTCTCAAAAAAGGGAATTCCACCTTACAATCTGAAAATCAGTTTTTTTCCCGTCCTACATTTTAGTGATAAACTATTATGAAGATAGCAAACCTTGGCCACATTTCATCTTACAACCTGAAAATTAGTTTTTTCCATCCTATATTTTACTGATAAACTATTCTGAAGATAGCAGGACCTTGGCTGCATTCCATCTCAGAACCTGAAAATCAGTTTTTTCCATCCTACATTTTAGTGATAAACTGAAGAAAGCAAGACCTCAGTTAAAGCTGAGGTAAGTTCTTCTTTAGGGATTGTAAGGATGATAGAAGTCCAAAGAATTTGGCCTATCTTACTCAGCTTAGCATAATTATTGTAGAAGAGTTGGCGTACTGCAAAGTTCTGTATGATTAGATCTTACAGCAGACACCTGATGGCGGGGGCAGAGGTTCAATCTTCAGAGCCCCCCCTCAAGTCGTTCAAATTGAAGCGTGCTTTTGCATTTTCGGAAGATACCACAGACTAAGAAACATTTATGGGTACCATCCCCCTAAACTTGCTCATTTAGGTATATTGATCAAAACGTCACTTTGTTTCTGATAAGTGATAAACGTGGATAATTCATTCAGACACTTGATGCTTATCGTGATGCCAGGTTCTTCATATCAATTCATCACATATACTTATTTAGCTAGACAAAAAGTATATTCTCCATCTTCTCCATTTTCCAAAAACCAAAACTTTTTGTTGCTTTAAATATTTCATAAGATGGTTGCAACATAGCAAGATGATAAACTTGAGAGTCACAAGAACTAATGTTGTGCTGAGTACATTATGTTGTGTCCGATGGTATCTACACAGATATGGAATAGTGCATCAAGGTCCTCTTTGGATACTCATAACTAGAAGAGAAAAATGAAACTACCACATTCTTTTTTTTTTTTTTTTTTTTTTGGGTGATGAAGTCAATAAAGAACTACCACATTCTTGATATAGACATAACACTAAAAATTGAAATTAAATCATGGAACGCATAAAGAGAATGTAGAGATGCAATAAAAGGCAAAAAACACTAGAAAACAATATGCAATGACATTATTGAGGGTATCATTATCAGTAAGAATGCATTCTTTCATAGATCCAATCTATAGCTGTAAAGGCTCGTCATACTTTCCAAAACTACTCCATAGACAAATAATTTCATCCCCAGCAGACGCAAGAACAAGGGTTGTATTTGAACTCTGTGTAAAGGCATAGATGGCATAGACCATATATATGCTATGGTATATAATTAGCAAAACATGTCTGAGTTGTTTTATGTTTTGGAAAAACACTTCCAGCCCTACTTTTCCCTAAACTAAAAAGGTCCCCATTATATCCACCTTACATCCAAACTCTTCATCTCCAAGAGTAAAATGCAATATAGGATCTAAATTACCCTATTCAGATCCTTACTGGACACTTAAATATGGTCAAGATGTTTTGGTTGTAAAATATCTACCCATTTACATATCCAATCAGATCTAAATTTTTTTATTTTTTAATATGGTCATTGTTCATTGCTATTTTCAATATATAGTAAGTTCCTCTGCAGACATCTTTTTCTTTTTTTTTTTTTCTCCTAGTGAAGAAAATATACGAGTAAAGAAATCACCTGATAAAGGCCTTCATATTGTTGTAGATAGATCTTCCCTCACCTACAGCAGCAACTATTGTGCTAAAATTATCATCTGCCAATACCATATCAGATGCTTCCTTTGCAACCTAAAGAACATTGAAAAAGGTGACGGATAAATAAAAATAATAATAATAAAGAAGAAGAAGAAGAAACGGTGAAGCATGAAAAAGTTTTCAGATAAGTCTTAACAATTCCAAGTAAACTGGTTGAATTGCTTCTAGCCATACAAATATATATATGTCTTTTATTCAATGCATAGGGACCAACCATAACAAGAATATAACACAGAACACAAAGAAAACCCTACCTCTGTTCCTGCTATACCCATTGCAACACCAATATCTGCCAGCTTCAATGCAGGTGCATCATTGACTCCATCACCAGTCATTGCAACAACTTCACCATCCTCCTTGAGCAACCTCACAATTTCTTGCTTGTGCCTAGGCTCAGCTCGAGAGACAAGAAGGCCACCACTTTGGCTCAGAAATTTTTTCTTATCTTGTCGATCCATAAACTCTCTCCCAGTTATACTTTTCATAATAATATCCTCACTAGGTTCAAAAACTCCAATTTCACGACAAATTGCTTCTGCGGTATTCTTATTATCTCCTGATCACCATGACACGGATGCCAGCTGCTCTGCAGTCCTCAATTGCATGATAAACCTCTTCCCGAGGAGGATCCTGTTTAGATCATAAGATGTAACAGCAATTTTTCTGTTTGGGCAAGGAATAACTTCAATAGAGGAGGATATTACTCACCCTGAGCCCAATAAGCCCGCAAATGTTAGATCACTCTCAATTGATGAATAATTGGATGGATCAAGTAAAAGTTGATGTGCAGGATGATCATCAGAACCATCATAGGTGTCAAAATCAGGAAGTTGATCTTTATATGCAAAACCCAGGCAACGTAATGCAGAGCTCGACATTTCATTTAGAGATTGTAAGATTGAGACCCTCAGATTGTGATCCAGTGGGATAACGATCCATCAAACAGCTGCACATTACTGCTTCTTTCCAGTACATTTTCCACAGCACCCTGCAGTATGACAGCAAAATAGTGATTGGTGGAATGAGGATATAAGAAACTGAAAATTAAAAATAAAATATAAAAAGACAACACAACCAGATACCTCCTTAACAAAGTGAGAAAAACTTAACCAAATCACTAAATACAGGGGATCATTTCCAATTGTGTAAAGCCACTAACAACATATGCTTGAGATGATGCAACATTCAAGGTCCAAACCGTATTCACTTCGTATTGCATGCAACCTTCAAATGGACATTCAAGCAAAAAGCCCTTAAAGTTTCCCTAAATAGGATTTACAGCAGCTCTGTTGGTGTGTGCTCAAGATAAATTAACATACAAGAAGGATGCTGAAAGTATAAATAGTTATAGAAAAGACTTCTGTTTGAAGAATCACAAAATCCAAGAGATGAACCATGCAAAAGCATAATATTGAATCAATGCTCACATTGATGGAAATGCATCTTCATTTTCTGATAGTGAAAATTTTGTGACAGGCATAATGTGCTAGAATTCAAGAGATAGTTGACATCCCAAAACAAACGGAAAAGAAAGGTCAATGTTGATAGATGAGCACCTTCACAAGCAATGTCTTGTTTCCAGAACGAGAGTTTACAATAACTCCCATGGATTTTCTATCACGATCAAACTCCAAAGTTGCAATACGACACTCCTGCTCATTCCACCATTGGCAGCAACCTTAAAAACGCAAGACGAAGTGTAAGCAGTTTACATAATCAAAACTCAAGACTTATAAAGTGGAAAAAGAGAAAAGATTCCATACGCAGTAGTCCAGCTTTACTTGTAGGACCCATGCCATCCAGCCCATTGGGGAGACCCATTTTTTCAACCAAAACCTACAATGACAGGGGCAAAGAACGTTTAATCTACAGCTGCAAACAGCGTACTAATCTCATATGTTCCAGATACCATGTATCACATAAAAAATTTCAATCAGCACACAATATCAGCGAAATTGATTGCTGATAAAAGTAGGCAACCATGTGAACAGCATAGTCTAAAATGTTAACACATGACAGACCTTCAGTGAAGCCTCGGTGGGCATCCCAAGAGCAACAAACTTATGGTCTGCCTGCATAATACTAGAATCATTGCACACAGCAGCTATTTTCGCAATCATTTGGAGATTAGCATCCATTCGGCCATTAGGCCAATCGTGTATCTTCCCATCCAAAGGACTATAAGTAGTCCCTTCCACCTTAAAACTCCTTAAATGACTATCCCGAGATCCCATAGCCACGAGCTTTGTCACCGCCATCTGATTAGTCGTCAAAGTCCCCGTCTTATCCGAGCATATAACAGTAGTACACCCCAAAGTCTCCACACTCGGTAGCTTCCTAACAAGCGCATTCTTCTGAGCCATTTTCCGCGTCCCGAGAGCTAAACATGTAGTAATCACAGCCGGTAAACCCTCCGGAATAGCAGCAACAGCCAATGCCACCGCGATTTCAAAATAATAAGTGCATTTCTCAAATGAAAACTTGAAATTCCTCGGCCAACCATCGATAATCTCCCAACTTAAAAAGTATTTCACATTAATTAGCCAGACTAATGCGCAAATTACACCAATAATCATCGTTAAAACCTCACCAAACTCGTTCAATTTCTTCTTCAGCGGAGTGTCCTCCTCATGCTGAGAGGCTGCGTGGATTTGTGTATGCACTTTTCCAATCTCAGTATCCATCCCTATCTGTGTAACCAAACAGATACAATTCCCATTAACAACAGTAGTCCCTGCAAACACCATAGAGCTCTTTCCCTGTATATCAGAATCTTCCCGAACGGGTTTATTCGTCTTATTAACCGCCTCGCTCTCTCCCGTTAACGAACCTTGCTCCAATCTCAACGTAGAGCTAATCAATTCTATAATCCTCATATCCGCAGGGACTTTATCGCCTACTTTGAGCTCCACGATATCCCCAGGTACTAATTCCTTCGCCGGAATGTCCGCGATCTTGTTTCCGTCGCGAATAACAGTCGCGTGCTCCGATTGGATCTCCTTAAGAGCTTCTAGTGCCTTCTCCGCGTTGTTCTCTTGCCAAACGCCGACGATAGCGTTCACAATCAAAATCAGAAAAATCACTAACGGCTCAACAAACGCCGTGATCTCCATCTCGCCGCCTTCTTCGCCATCGTACCAAGCGAGGACGAAGGAGATAACGGCAGCAGCAAGGAGGATACGAACGAGTGTGTCATTAAATTGCTCGAGGATTAAATTCCAAATCGATTGACCTTCGTGTTTCTCTAATTCATTAAGACCGTACTTCTCTCTCCTCCGAATGACGTCGTCACGTTTGAGACCGAGTTTCCGATCGGTTTCGTAGTGCTTCTCGCACTCCTCGATGTCGCGTGACCAGGCAGGGAAGATCTCGCGATCGGGAGGCTTTTGCGAGACGGAGTCATCTTTCCCGTAGTCTTCGCCTCCTTTTCCCATCTAGATCGAGTTCGAAATTGGATTTCGAGTGCAGGATGAAACCCTAGGTCAAGGAGTGAGAAGAGTGAAGGGAGTTAGATAGGTTACGAGGAACACCTTAGGAGATTGGTAAATGGAATCGAAAAGTCAGTGGAGCCTGTGAAAGAGTGTTTGGTTCTCTAGAAACAAGGAGAAAGATAATATATAGATAGAGAGATTAGTAGATCCGTGGCTGCTTCATCTCCGGGTAGATCAGTGCATCCGTCCATGCCAGTTTGAGCTCAGGTACGGTACGTTGGGGGCCTTTGTTTATAATTGCCTGTAACGGCTTTAGTAACTAAATGAGAGGAGAAACGTTCAACAACAAATTAGAAAATGGCTATCTTATTTTATATTAAATTTCAATGGGTATGGTCTCTAATTTATTAGAAAAAAGGTACAGTAATGGTTATTGCACTTGAGTTTCTATCTAAAATCGTTAAGAGGTTCATAGAATCGATACGTAAAATCAAAATATAAAATCATAAGATTCTACAACTATTATAAATTTACTTACAAAAACCATCGATGTATATACTAAACTAATAAAACTTTAAATAAATTATGACAATAAAGAATTCAGTATTGAATTAGTTACATACAATCAAAATTTAAGTTTTATCAATCATAATTTACATACTATCATTAATATATTTAGTTCAATTTTATAATTAAAATAATTATTTTTATTTAATGATGATTCATAATCTATAATTATTAAGATGTATTGCAAATCATTATATTATAATGTGTGAGTAGCTAGTTTTGTGCAGTAATGAACATTTTCATGTTCACTATATATTTGCACAAAAAATCATTGCATTTATGGCAAATAAATTATATATAGAAAATCATTAAAAAAAGAAAAATATAGCACTATATATAGTTTGATTTTCATTCAAATTGTTCAAAATATATTAGAGTATATAACTTAAAAGAAAATAACTCTCTAAAAAATACAAAAAAAGGAAACAAAAGGAAAAAAATATTAAATTAAGTTAGATTAAGATAAATATCAAGAACCAACCCAAAAACCCTAAATTTAAATATATTAAATTGATTACATTTTTAAAGTTTAAATAGAAAAAAGTGTAAAATTACAACTTTACGATTCTACATACAATTCTACGATTCTACTTATGACTTTACTAAAAAAAATGATTTTGTATGTGAGTTAAATCGAAATATTATCATCAACTCGTAAACTCGTAGAAACATACGAGTAAACTCGCGAGCTTGACAACCATGGGTACGATAACTTTTGATTTTTATTAACTTATAACAGATGGAGATTTTATGGCCCCGTCTTTAATTTTGATGGGACTGGCTAACGGTCTATATCATATTCAATTATGATCGAATTATTAAAATAGTTTATATTTTAATTATTATATTTATTTGAATAGTTAGATTATTGATTTAACGAGACGGTAAAAACTCCTTTATAAGATGAGAATAACAAAATAAGTTTCTTTTAGCATGCCGAGTATTATTGGTATTTAGAGCTAATGGAGAGTGTTTAACTTAGACCTAAAGCATAATGAATAATATTAGAAGAGTAGTTAATTTAGAAGTAACTATATTTTGAAAGTGAGTTTAAATCTTTTGTAAGCAAACTACTCTGAAGTTATCCCACTCTCACATGATGAGGTTGAAACCAATTGAAATAGTTCAATCTCTTAAACAAATATGTTAAAAAAAAAATTTAAAGTCAAGGTTCTTCATCAAGTCTAGCCTAAGGATGCAACCAGATCGGGTTTCGAGCAGGTCATATGAACCCAAGCCTAAACCCGCTACACTATAGGATATACTAAACCTGACCTTATAGCCATGTAGGGTTTTCCTTCTATATCCAAACCCATCCTATAGGGTTTATTGTAAAACCCGCTATCCACTCGGTTACCTATCAGATTATCAACCCAATTATCCCCCCCCCCTTTCGGCGACTACCCCTCGATTATCAACCCGAACCTACCGTACTTATTGTTTTTTTTTTTCAATAGATTTAACAGACTTAAGCCAATAAAATAATAGTTCAATAATATAGCAATTTATATTCTCTTTACCAACCTGTTTTTAAATTTAGCCTATTACTATATTTACATTTAGTAAATGTATTTACATTACAATTTTTTTTGTTAAAACTAATGGGTCGGGTATCCATTGGGTTTTAGTAGTACCAAACCCTATCGTAATAACCTACACGGTTTTTTACCTTTGTCCAAACCCGACTCTATCACCGTATAGTATTGAACCCTATAAGGTTTTTATCGGGTTGGACGGGTCGGAAACCCGTTAACGGCCGACACAGTTGCATCCCTAGTCTAGCCTAACCCGATGGAAACATAAGATAACCCTATGCCTTCGTTGAACCTTCAGGCCTTGCTTGGTTGATCATGATATGGCCGAGCGAACTAATGAGATATTCAATCTACACGACCATAAGTCTTTCGCTTAGCTTGAGAACAGTCAACTCGAACATGTTATCTCACTCCTTATCCTTAGGAAGTGGCTTTGTGGCATCATCGCCATTGTAATCTACTCTACCGCTAAAACTAAGGCACTAACATTTTGACATCGTCTACGGGAATAATAAAAAGTCAACATCTTTGAGTTTTCCTTTTTAAAGTTTATAAATTGACTTAGTAGGGATGACTAGAAATTCAAAGTGTGTTGACCGTAGGAACCCCAATGTTTTCTCATGTAGGTGAATAGGCTTTTGCCTCTAATCCTGTTAACATACAATGATTAGAAGAACTTGGACAAGTATACTACAAGGTAATGGCTTGTAATGAGGAAATGCAAAGACTTAAAGCTCATATTGACGAGTTGGATTGCTACCACCAACATGTAGAGGACACGGCTGAGTTTAGCAATAATGAGCGCAACAACCAAGGAGTGAATCACAAGCTTGATTTATGGATCCTTGCGATCAAGCTCTTGATGGACCTCATACAGCTAAAGCTTTCTATATGCAAAGCGATGGGCCCACCATGATTCGCCCCCTATAGTAGTTATATGATAACCTACTTGATAGCATCATGAAAAAGCTTTCAAAGGAAAAAGAAAGTAGGAAAAGTGCCTTATCCATAATTTCATGGGGCCATTCCCTTCCAAATAGTTTGAGACAAAGCCTTAGTAGTTAGCACAAAAACCTTCACGCCGAAGGACTTTAATGGAATTAGAGATTTCGAAGATCATGTGGCTAAATTTTGAACTTCAATGTCTCTACGCAAATTTAATGATGCTATCACATGTAAGCCCTTTCCCAATTCCTTGAGGAGCTACCTATAAAATGGTCGAACAAATCCCACCAAATACTTTAACACATTTCTGTTTTCTGGCAAATGTGTTTTCAAAACATTTCCTTATAATGAAGCCTCTGAAAAAAGACACTTTGTCCCTATACTTAGTAGGGCAACAACCTAGGAAGCCACATAGGGATTACATGTCAAGATTCTCAAAAGTTGTCCTTTATATCCTAAAATTAAATACAAAAGTCACATTACATGAGGCCATATAAGGGTTGATTCCAAAGGGAAATTTTTTGAATCTCTATATAAGTGTAAACCAACAACACTAAAGCAGCTCCATGAATTACATTATCCAATAGGACAATATATGGGCTTGATAAGAAATTAACAAGCCTATAATGAAATCAAGACAATTAGCAGCAATAAGAAGGATAAAGGCTCAATCAAAGAGTGACTCAGTTAATAAAAAGACTAGAGCTCCATGCCTTTACCTTAAAGAATAGAGGAAGCAATGGTAAGAAGCATTTGTTTAATACCCATATGCAATTCACTCCACTTTCTAAATTACTAGGAAATCTCTTCTTAGAGATATGCAATAGGAATCTCTAACCAATAGTATAGAAAATGAGAAGTAATCCCAACTAGCACAATAGTGGTAAATATTATGATTATCATTGCTTTTATAGCCATAACGCAAATGAATGTCTTCAACTAAAAAATGCAGTTTAAGATGCCATACAACAAGGTTTTCTAAGAGGATATATTGTTGAATCAAGCAATAATATTGAAAGGCCAACTCAATACCATAAGTCGAGTAAGAGTGGTAGGAGGAGGATGATTAGGCCAACTGTCAACAAAACTAAGCACTTAATGGTGTCGTCAATACTATAGTAAGAAAGCCATGCATTAAGGTTGTCAAACTCGGAATTTTACAAAGAACCTTCAAAGGGTTTGTAGAATCGAAACGTATAATAGAAACGTTAAATTGTAAGTTCTTACAAGCTGTGTAAAATTGCTTTGAAAAACTATAAATATGCTTACAATGGTTATAAAAAACTTAAAATACGTAATGGATATTAAAAAACTAAGAAAATAGTTTTGATCTACATTTCGCTTGAATTACAGACAAGTTATATTACAAATCTAAAAGACTACATTGTCAACCTTATCACATAACTCATAGAAGTAATTCGAGCCTACTCCTTATTGTCTTCGACTAGAACCAAAGTATCCTCATGGTGGTGGTACCGAGTTTATATGCTCTACTACCGAAAAGCGTTGTTTAATTATCTAACTCTCACAAGTGAGAGTTATTGAGCACCAAATGGAAAGCCTTTTTCTACTTGAGTAAAAGCTATTGCGCAAATCTAATCTCTAAAGGAATAATGATATAAAAACCCCACCAAAAGAAAGCAACTCCCCAAACAGGTAACTAAATTGAGTAAACCATTAAAGCTTCTAAATAAGTAGCTCCCTCATCCAAGGATTTGCAAGGGTCATTTGATACCTTTATATTACAAAAGGATAACAAGGCCTTAGCCCCCCATTGTACATTATAGTGCAATATCTAACATCTTGCACTACAAACCGAGTGTTGTTTTAAACATGAGTTCTCCAAGAAATATTTTGGTTCATCCAGGGATTAATTCCTTTAGCCATATTCCTCTTTATGGAAAACATGATGAAGAAGGAAAATTAAATTAAGAAATTTATAAGACAAATTTCGAAACACAATTCTAAAAAAGTGATGGAATGAAGGAAGGACAAACCCCCGATTTATAGAAAAATTTTGAGGCGGGAAAATCCTTATTGGTGATGTTAGCTTAAATTCAAGTCATTAAAAAAAATTTCGAAGTGAGTCTACCATATATCCTTAACCATTCATTTAATTGGGAATGTCATCTAATGACTATTCACTAATGATTACCACTTCATCATATCTAAAGAGTAATAATGATATGACATAAATCTCAAACTTTCCAAAGGTATGGGGCACAAATCTTGAGATACTAGGTATGCTTGTACTGTTTAATTCACTAAGGTAAGTTAAAACCTCTCTCAAAGTCGGAAACTCTAGATCTAGATCAGGCTATTGGGATCTCTTCACAAGCTATCAATAATCTAGATCCACATAAAGATTAGGAATCCTTTGATTAAAACTCATTTTAATGAATTTAAAACCAAGTGACAAAAAGTTTCACCATCCCTATCTCTAGGTAATTATGAATAACTTCAATGGCAACTTTGATCTTTTCAAAAGAATGATCTCTAGATCTATTCAACTAAAATCAAACATGAATCTAAAAGGTCCACCACACAATTAGACCCATGGAAAATAAGTTCAAGCTGTTAAATACAAGTATCCAGTCAATATTTAATAAAATGTGTTTAAAATCATATGAATTAGGTCTTGAATTCATAAGCCCCAAGTTAAGATGATTATTTCTCCATAAAGGTAAATCTTAGATTCAAGAGAAATAATATGAAATTAATGATGAATATTATAGATTAAGCACAAAAGTCTTGCAAGAATAAATGTCGGGTTCAATATGAATTTACATAGAAAAATCAAATCGAAAGATTTCTCTCACTTCTTTATTTTATGTTAGGAAATTTGTTACATATGGTACAACATACTATTACACGCCTGTGCACATTTTATTTATGGGTGATAAGGTATAAAAATCATGAAGATTTTATTTGCTGACATGATATATACTTAATAATGGATTTTGCCTTATCTTCACGTGCTTTAAAGTAAGACAACGTGTCCATGACAGCAAGGACAGGGTCACTCTTTTTGCGGTTCGGATTGCAGGCTTGAAGGTTGGCTACGATCTAAGCTATGTCTTTTCATGAGAGGCGCAATTTTAGTGCAGTTAGAATTGTGAGTGGAATCACGGGCACAATTCTTGGGCATGATTAGTTGAGTTGTAAGGCGTGGTTATCTTAGTGTAAATTACGGTGTAAATCAACGGCGCGATTGATGGTACAGTTTGCACATTTGCATTGTTTTTTTGCTATTGATTGGGGTCTTTAGTAATCACGATTGAGTCTATCTTCAAACATTACTGTTGTTTTGCTCCAATCTTGATTCAAATCACTTTATCTCTTCTTTTCTTGATTTTAGGAGCTGAAAAACAACACTCAACCTATAAAAAGCACAGAGTCATAGGAATTTATCTAAAAATAGATCAAGCAAAACATGAATTCCTATGTGTGGAATAGAGTATAAAAGACTTATCATTATGTGATGTCAATCTACTGAAGAACACTAGCAAGAATTCTTGATACACTAATGATGAAACTTAACGACTCCACTAGCCATCTTCATCATCTTTAATTCATATTCATCACTGGTTTTGAACTCTTGTTTAAATGGTCTTCCAAATAAGACTCCTACCCATTTACACAAACTTAAGCTCCAATATTTGATAACAAAGCTGCATTTTCAACTTAGTAGCGGTTTGCTTGGCTTTTCTAACAGCTTCATGAGCATATTCCTTCTTCATCTTTTTAAGCTCTATCACCTTAAGGTTGAAGTGAAACTGCAAGTCTTGATACTTCTTCTAGATACCAAATGTCTCAACGTCATACTTCTTGTCCTGAGCAATCTTAGCTAACAAATCCTCACGAGTCTTCCTCAATATATGACTCAACTCTTTCTTACTTCTCTTGATATAGTTGTGGTTTAAGCATTTTAGTTTCCAATGACCAATAAAATGTCCTTGTTTTAACTAGTTAACCATAGAACCAATAACTTGCATTTATCCTCATAGTTATTCAAACAACTAGTGAAAGGACTTATTGACTAAAAATTTATAGATCTCTTTTTAGCATCATTGGCTCTCTTCTCGACCGCTTTAGCCTTTTGCTTCATTAACTCATATAACTTATGTGCTCTTCTCCAATAACCTTAAAGATACTATCGGAGATTGAGTACCTCAAACCTTAAACATCAAGCATAAATAAGAGAAAAGAACAGCAAGAGAACTTACCTCATAGCATTATGTAAAAGCGATACTATTCACTTGAATCCTTATGGACTTTAGGGATGCTGAAGGATGGAATTTCTCTTTGTGGGGTCCCATACACTCGCTTTTGATATTAGGATTAGAAATCATCACCATTGGCTTAAGATCCTCATAAAAAATAGGAGAATCAACCAATTCTACCACTTTTATGTCATAAATCATCCTTGACTTTCCTTATGCTTGCCTGAACCTTGACCTATATCTTACTTAAACCCTATAAAGGACTTAAGCCTGGGAGAAATTCTATAATAGGCTTTGACTTCTTTTTCAGTTTTGATTGAGGCTAGTATCATAGCATCTAATTCTCACGTCTCTCTGATTGCCACGTAAAGGCAAGATTAGGTAGATTAAAGATCGAATGGTTCATTGTGAATCTTAAAGGGAGGAAGAGCAGGATGTCTAACAGCTAGACCCTTTGTAGCATTACTTGAAACTCTACTTGCTACTTATCCTCTTCTTTTTGCCCTTTGAGATGAGTACCTCCTTAAGTTTATCCATGGAAACCAGCTTCATAAAGTCTAGCGACTTCACAAACTTTCCACTTGTAAAAAAATAAAAGTAGTATGTAGTCAAATAATATAACACTGGCAAGTTCATGCCATGAGCATCCCTCCACCACATAACATTTCATAAATCAATCTTTCCCAATAGCAACATGGCAAAGGAAACCAAGTAGGGAGTAGTAACTCGATCTTCACTTTCCATCTTTGTAAAATATTCTCGAGCTACCATATAGGGACTCTTCTCCCTTTATATCTTCACCACTTACCTCACATGAAGGAGATTAAGACCCCATGCCTCCTCCTCTATTTTCGTACGTTAATTAACCTCCTTAAAGATTTCTTAATCATTGTCCCTAAGCTTCTTCAGCGATTCGATCCTAACAAGTGCCACTGCTTAGTCCAAAATTAATAGTCTTTATTTGACTCAACAACTAAATATTTCTGCATGCAGTTCTTTAAACTAAACTAAGACCATCAAACATCTTATGCTTAAGAGTTTGAGATGGAACAATCCATCCTTTATCCTCCTTAATATTGCAAAAAGTAACGAACCAATAATGGAGTATGCCTCTTAAGCAAGCTTTCACACAATATCTTATAGAATCATAGTTCGCACGGAACAATAACTCGGCTAGAGTTAGAGGTTTCCTGAACTTATCTCAAAGGATCCTTTCGGATGATCTGAATGATGACGAGTTAGGATATTTTAGTAGACATTGGGTACACTTTAGTGTGGGACATGATTTAATGTGCTCAGGTGTTGGAAATTCAATAAACAGAAGATTACCCCATGATGACACTCGTGACACTGGCCATGATAGATATTGATCATGAAGCTCGAGTTCTAGAGATCACCCCTGTGATTCTAGCCATGATGGAGATAACAGTTGCCATGTCACCCATGATTCAGACCGTAAGAACATCATCATGGAAGAAGTTACAAGTCAATGAAGATAACGATCCACATCACACTTGTGATGCTACCAATGATGTGTCCAATCATGTCCATGATTTGCTTGGAGAAAGAAGAGGAAATTAAGGCGATGAGATCACGGCCTATGTCATAATAGTGATTGATAGGGTTATTTCATTTTCGATGTTTTATTTGTTTTGTTTCCTTTCTTATTTGTTTGACTTTTAACCTTCCATTTTTGCCATTGCCTAAATTATGGGAGTATATGAGAGTTATTAGGGTTATGTTTAATAGTTTTTTTTTTTTTTTTTTGCCCTCTTGAACATTGTCTTGTCCTTTGTGACTAATTATTTCTTAAACAAGTTTGAGTTTTCCTTTTCAAGATTGATCTTCATTATTTCTCTTCATCATGCATAATATTGATTGAACAGAACAACTAGTTTGATTCTATTTTGGTGTATCATATCCAAGGATTAATCGTTTATCCTCAAATCTCTCAGATTTTCATAAACTATAAAAACCAATAACATATTATAAATCCTAGATTGCAATACAACGCTAGATCCATTAATTACTGAGATTCTTTAATCCATACCAATGTCTCAAAACAAACCTATAATAGCAAAGAATCTAGGTAAAAGCGGCTGTAGATGTCCAAAAATGTTTCATGCATTCCTCTTTGAATTCCGAGAATGACACCCTCAAGTCAAACTCTAAACACTTCATATAAACACAAAATTGAGACCTACTAATACGTGGAACCCTATCCTCAAACCTAGGTTAAAAATGTGGTACTCAAAGGGTGTTTTACAAAATAAATATTTTACTATGGCTTATATCTTACCTTCTCCAATCAAACCAACCTAGTCAATTAAGTTGGAATCCGTATGGTTTACTATAGGTGCTTTATAGATATTAAATGCAACTAAAGCATCCTTACGTCATTTGCGTAATGATACCTATCAAGTTATAATGGAGTACACATTAAATTCTCCAATAATCGATCAATCAGACACACCACTTGAGGTTTCCATTCCCTCTTCCTCTCCTCAAACATTCAATACCACTATCAATGTTGTGTAGAGGGCTATCCTTTGCCATAAATTTGACTTATCCAATTGAGTTGTAGATGAACTACGACTACTACCTACCATGATCACTTATTTGATTACTTCAAAGAAAATGGAGATGCTCGAAGAAATTCAAGAGCACAGGATAAGAAGAGTTGAAAGCAGAAAATCTTAGAAATGTGGATTCGGATAAAACTGGGGATCTATAAAGATATGGATCCCAACATGACTATTTAGAGAATCGAGATCTACATTATTCTCCAACTATCAGATTCTTTGCAAACTAAGTCCAACAAGCTAAAAATTCTTAACACGATGCAACTTGCACATTGTGTACAAACATGATGCTTGCATAACCAATTTACACCAAACACTTGCCATTCTGTAGCACTCTATGCAATAATTTGAAAAGACAAGCTTGTTTGCATAACAATTCCATAAACAATTATTCTTTTGGTCAGAAGTCACAATGTGATTAAAAGTCAAATATATCTATATTAATCACCCAAATGACTCTCTTCTACGATAAATCCAACACATTGTGCTCAAATTTATCGTTAAAATGCTCACCTGGGCATTAAAACCCGATGTAAGATGAAATGTTCCTCATTAACATAGGTGCTTTTCCACACCCACTAGGCGCAAATTGTCCATACAAAGGCTCATTCCTTGTGTTGATTGAATCATCCACTTGTTTTTTCATGTCCAATGGCTTGATACTTGACTTAGGAAGCCCTCTTTCAAACATACTCTCTTTGTTGAACCATCACCAAAAGAGTGGGGGGGACAACTGTTGATAGACAAATTTAAGCTTAGAGCTCTTCAAGCCTAGCCTCATGATTAGAACATAAGACAACAGTATGATCCTAAACTAACCTCCTACCTTAATCAGTTGCCCATGATATAGCCAAGCAGATTAATGAGATGTCCAATTTGCTTATCTAAAAAAGCCCTCCATTAACTCCATGAATTAATAAGTTCGATTTAACCGTCAATCTCCAACACTATAAATATCCTCCAAAAGTGTGTTTTTATGGATAAGCTATTCACATCTAGCAAACACTTTGACAGTTCATTTACCCAATATCTTTAGCATAATACTAACTTAACTATTGGAGTGATTGCATTGGACAACCCTTTAGTGTCCACCATCATGTTATTGTTTTGTAGACCCATTAGTCAAGAAGCTCAAATCCAATTTATTCTGGTAAAACAAAGACACCAACAATATGAAAAATCTATGGCAACACTAAGAGAGACTCCTTATGGGGATGGGTAGCTTGAAATAGACTTACAAAAATAAGAAAAAGAAAGTTAGCTTGCCATCCAAAACATGAGATGATTGGGCATTGCATAAGCGCTTCAAGAGGGAAGAACCTCCCATTTTGTGATACTAAGCACGCTAAATGTAACATAAACATTAACCATCGAGCCACTAGTGCTTCGTAAGCATCCATGGTAAAGTCACATACCCATTTACAACTTTATTTCAATGATCTGATTTGTATCGTAATAGTTAGTAAATCAACAATCTATCCACTCATATATAGCAATTTGATGCCTAAATTAACACATCATATCATATGCCAATTCCATAGGTTAATATTACCAAGTCTATGACCACCTATGCAAAAATTCGATTTCAATTTAAAAATCTATGATTGTATAATTATTTTATTCATGTCATTTTCTTTAAGCCTACACACTTAAAAAAAACAAGCAATGTTAATAATGTAAATTGAGTTTTCGCTCATAACTTGATAGAAAATGAATTTATATTCAAATCCCATTAGCATTAAGCAATCAATAAGCTTAAACATGATATGGCATCAAAATTTAATGTTAAAACTAGACTATAACTTGGATTAGTCAACCAAAACCTTTAATAGGTAGACAAAACCCTTAAACACCTCTAGATTTCACATGACTAACTTTAAGGATAATGGATAAAAGAAAATAAAAAACAATTTATGGCTCCTCAAAGAAATATATGTTACTCACAGGTTCATACTATATATTGCAACTTAACCTCCATTACTCTTCCAAGTACACATGAGAATCATCGATGTAATCAGCCTCAGTGACTTTCCTTAAAAAAGTATGTTTTACTTCATTGTTATAAGTAAATTCATAAGGTATTATCTATTAATGGTTTTAAAACCTAATTTATCAACCACAACATGGGAAATTTTGATCACATACGTAATTTTGATTGTACACATGAGAATCATCGATGTACCAACCTCATTGACTTTCCTCAAAAAAGTATGTTTTACCTCATTGTTATAAGCAAATTCATAAGGTATTATCTATTAATGGTTTTAAAACCTAATTTATCAACCACAACATGGGAAATTTCGATCACACACGTAATTTTGATTTGATTTAATTTAGTTTAATAGCGTTTGTGGTTTGGTAAGTTCCTTTGCATAGATTAATGACAATCTAAGTTATCGATGTGTTTAAATTCTCAAAAAGAGTCTAAAACGTCTCTTATGAGCATATTGTTGAATGAAAAAAACGATCAACAAGCTTAAACACGATATATGATCAAAATTTTTCATTCAAGCTAGCAAGCCCGATTGAACTTGAAATTTAATAATCTCACGGCGAATTAGATTGGTTCAATTCCTTTTCTACCTGAACTGGGTCGACAAGTTTGACAATTCAATCCCATTTCACGTCCACAGACAAGGCCTACGTAGGCTTGTAGTCATATAACTTATATTTTATTCAATAAAAGTCGTGACATTAAACAATGAATAAAAGTAAACCAAGATAAAGATGAAATAAGATAAAAGGAACCTTCGTGGAACTTTCCTCAAATGAATTTTATAGTGCAGTGCGGTTTTTTAATTTGGTGGTGGCGTGAGCTTCTATCCAAAGTTTCCAACCTTGACAAGTGACAAGTTAAAAAGGTTTGTTTAGTCCAATTTAGGGTTATGTCATTGGTTAACGTGTCTGTGTCCTGTTCTTTTAATTTTGCTCTGACTTAGACTATGTCCCTTTCCAAGGATGAAGTGGCGTCTTAATAGATTCTTCATTTTCTTCGGCTTTCTTCGATTTTTAGGTGGGAACTGGCACTGGGATCCATAATAATTTCTTCCTTTAGTCAGTGCCCATAATGAATGCCTATTAAAAAAGCTTCACAAAGAAACTTTGCTATTTTTCCAACAGTTTTTTTTTTCAAAGAAAATTATGGAGTTCACTTACTTTGGTTCGCTTTGTAATTAAGAATATAATCAGATTATAATAATTATTATAATATTTATATGATATAAATATAAAATACATAATTATTAGTATAAAAGGTAAAATATTTATAATATATGTTATCTTTATTATTGAAAAAGAATAACTATATATGTAATATTTATAAAAAGATGATAATTATATAGATGAAGTTTTAAATATAAGAATATTTATGAAAAAATTAAAAATATAATTTATTGGACAGAAATTAATATTCATCATTTTATTTAATGATAATTCATTATGAATTATCACTCTCTTTAAGCTAACACCTTAACAACAACTTTTTTTTAAGCAAAAAGGGAAAAATAATGATTCATATAAAATGAACGAGCTGCTAGTTTTTTTATTTATTTTACATTTAAAATTCAGAGTAATTATCAAAATTGTGATCTTACTTATACTTGTAATATTTGACCATTTTATCATCTATTTAAAAACATATAGACAATAAATTTTGACAATAAAAAAAATTCAATTGATGCTAAAATCTAGTAATTTCAAACTTTTGATGTCAAATTAATAATTTAAACTTTGATTGAATGTGATATCTAGAAAATTCAAGTTTTTGGTGTATTGCGTAACATTTAAGTAATGTTATCTGCAGTCGCCTGTTTCTTTTCAACCTTTTCGGGTGACGATTTAAAATAACAATGGTACGTACACACCATATATAAAGATATGTAGAAGGTTTTTATTTATTTATTTATTTATTTGACCCGTTGTTGATCTGTTTAGAGTAAATTATACGCTCTTATGTTGTAAATACTTCTAAACTATAAATTTACTCTTTTATGTTTATTCTATATACACTCGAATTCTTTATTTATTGAAATTAAACCTTTAAATTCTAAAACCTAAAAGCGTAAATTGCACAAAACTCCTAGAAAAACTTTAAAATTTGTAGAGGCCTCAAAATTTTTCACAAGTCTGCACTTATAACTCTTAAAAAATAAGTAAATTGATGACCTCCCCTAAAAATATTAAAAATCACATCGACTTCCAATTTTTTAAAAGTCAACATTTATGCCTCCAACTAAAAAGTGATGTGATAATAAGTTATAAATTTTACTCAGTTGGTGTTAATGTGTCATTTTTTAGAAAAAGAAAAAAAGATTAATTGCCATTTTTCTTTTTCTAGAACTTTTGCATGGAACAAATATATTAAAAAAGTTTTTTATTATGTTAAAACATACCTCTTGATACTGTTTTTTGCTTTAAAAGTTTTTTTATTAAAAAAGATAGGTGGATCATTGGTCCACTTATCTTAGGTAGATCGTCCATTGAGAGTCTGTGTTGCTTTATTACTAGGTTTGAAGGGCGAAAATGAAATAAAAAAAGTTTTCATTCATTAATATTTAAAATTTTAAATATTCTTTAAAACATTTATTAATTAACCATATTATATGTAATGGCACTTATAACTAAATAAATAAAATTTACATATTATTATCACGTCAGTTTTTTAGGGGTATAAGTGTTTGACTTTTGAAAAAACTATGAATCATGCAATTTTTAAAGTTTTAATGTGAGGTCTGTGTAATTTTTTAGTTTTTAAAGGGTGCAGGTGCTGACTTTAGAAAAACCTAAGGATTCATGTAATTTTCAAAAATTTTCAGGAGAGGTTCGTACAATTTACTCAACTTAAAAAAATATTATGCTGTTAAATTGTATTTGACCATTTTACCTTAAGATAAAACTATGAAAAAGAAAGAAAAGGCTATAAATAATTTTGAGGACTAAAATGGTCATGGGGGATATAAAAGGGGCCTTTTTTTTTTTTTTTTAAGATTTAAAGGTTGAAATAATAAGTTTTATGGATAAGATGCTAAGTACATATGGACAAACATAAGAGGATATAATTACATAATTTACCCCATTTATTTATGAGTTAAAAACTTCAAAGGATGCATATGCTGTCTCAATTTTTTTTGGAACTCTCTCAAAGTGGGTCTTTTTTGGTTGTTTTGCGACTGCATAGAAACTTTTCAAAACGCCAAAGATTGTTTCTCTTGATTTACTTTGTTCTTGCATGATTTCCATTTGTATCTGGATGTACTTTGATAAATGAACTTCATGATCCTAAGGGAACAAGAAAATGCAATTATAACATGTTAATCAGGATAGAAGTTTGTAATTCCCTAGGGTCCTATTGCTTCTCACTAAGAATAATACTTCGTAATTGAACTAGGGTTATCCTTGTCTGAGCAATAAATTTGAAAATATCTCCAACTTTGTCTGCTGATTTTTCATTGCTCAGCCATATTTTTCAAGATTCCACAGACTGATCGTGGAAGTTCTGAAGCTAAAAATAGTAAAAAAGCTAAGCCAGCAAATACTGATGGAACTTTCCCAAGTAATATTTGATCGAAAAGTATGTAGCTAGTGTTGATATGACATTTGTAGATGTAAGGTTTTACTTGAAGTGATCATTCTTGTCACAGTGTATCTTGTATATTGGACATGAATTTAGATTATTGATGAGATCATTGGATGAAAATTAATGGAAAGAAAAAATAACAATCTTAGAGTCTTAAATGCATAAATAACAAGTAAGTGAGCTTGAGGAAAACTTGAACAATAATCATATAGTTCTTAAACAATTAGAGTTTAGTTATCATTTGATTAACTTGTTTGATTTTTAAGAGTATAGTTTTTTTCTCTCTCCAAAAGTTACAAATGAAAAAGAATTTATATGTAAACGCAAGGAATTAAGGACATTAAATAGATTATAGCTATGATTGATAGATGAGATAAGATATAATAAGCTATCCTAAATGAGCTTACAATAAGTTAAGGCCAATGATCATTCTTTACATGCATGAGCCTGAAAGAGATTTGATGTGAATGGATTTAATGATTTTTATTATAAACCTACTAAACTAAATCTCTCAAATCATCCTAATAAATAAACCATATTCATTAGGTGGATTATCTAACTTAGGAGTTAGACTCATATAAATAATATATATACATATATATATAAGCTCTCAGTTTTCTCCCTTAATCTACACGAGAATACACACAAATGAACATCGCACGTCATTTTTCCTTTTGCTATTGATTTTACATTAAATAAATTAGGAAAGTAAAAAGCTAAATTTGATTGATCTCAACCACTAAATTCCAATAAACTTTTTCCTTTTTCCATCTCTCTAAGTCTCTTTGGACCAAACTACTATCATAACACATGGGCCATTTGCTGTGTTACTGTAATTAGCCGAATAAAATAGCCTAGTCTTTCAATCTTTAGTTTAATAACAGCGTGCTAATTAACCACGTCTCTGCCATACTCCGTTTTATTGGGCTTGGATTAGATATTATCATTAGATAATTACAGGTGCTCAGAACCTGAAAAACCGAAAATTTTGGACTGGGTTCATCCTTTTTTGTTGTTTACATCCTTCAGTAAGATGCCTAAAACATGAAAATGCATATGCCTAAACTAAGCTTAACCAACTGTTACAAAGAAAATATATAACTAAAAGTTTCTAAATGGGATGTAACTTGTTCACTTTCCCGATCCATTCTCCAAGAATCACATATGTTCATGAATAGAAAATAAAATGTGAGCTCCTTATTAAAATCTGTAAACGTCGCACTTGTATTTCATGTGCAAAAAATGGTACATAATTATGTGAATTAGATTATATATAAGGTAATTTAAGGATATCAATACTGTGTTTGGTTTCCAATACATACAGGGCAATAAGAGTAGTGAAGGATAATATGATGAGAATTAAATGATATAAGTTTCTTTTAGAGCTAATTTTTTTTATCATACAAAATATACGGATTTGACTATTGAACTATGTGGCAAGGTTTAAAGATTCTAATCCATATTTTGGGATGACTTATGAGAGATTTAACATGATGGGCTTGGAGTAAGAATCGTTAAAATGATTTGTCCACTCTCAATCATTCTCTAAGAAGCTCATGCACTTAAAAGTAGCTCTCCATTCGCTTAAACTCAAAATGATCCAATGAAAGAATCCATTAACAGAATGACTTATCTCAACCTTTGACACTTTGTACAATCTAACAGATGTCGTCAACAGCCAAACTCTATAAATACCTCAAGAATCGTTCTCATTTGACAAATCTTAGATATTAAAAGAAACGTTGTCTTACTATGATATTATAATTCCAGAGATCAAACATGCTGCAAAATGTATTACTTAATTAGTCAATTCATGGCTTCAGAAAAAGGCTACTTGTCACACCTTTTTTCAAAGGTAGTCCGTGTAGCTTTTTAGCATACTTGGTTTAAAGTATTACTTTACTATGACACATTTGTTTTTTAACTTGCCCCTGATGGGTTTTCTAGTTTGTTGTCTTTTGATTATGCAACTACTGTGTATTTTCAAGATATTTTCTATGTGACCTACACAATGTACAACAATTTTTCTGAAAAGTACATTTTGATGGAAAACTATGCAAATGAAAGGAAACTAAAGAAATAGAACTTTTACCTTTATTTGGTAGTAAAAAGCGGAAGTGGAACAAATAAGTAGAGAAAATTTTGTTTCACTTATTTGTCTAATAAAAGGAAATGAAATGAAGTAATAACTTTACTAAGTTATCCTTTCTCTTATCCCTAATACATAAAAGAACACCAGGGCATTCCCACTATTTTCATCACTTGCCTTCAATTTCACTCCACATTTGAAGAGAAAAGAAATGGCTGTTTAGATGGAGACTGAAATACCCTAAATCTTAACCTAAGTTAGAAATATAAAGTATGTAGTTTAAATGGATCAAATAAGTAAATAATAGAAAATAAATAGATAATTTGATGTGATAGTAAATAGATTTAAATTAAAATTGAGATTTAAAATATTTTACAAAATCATCTATTTTCCTTAATAACCTTTCTTAACAAATCAAATATCTAATTTTAACCCAATTCTTTATTTTAAACTCCTTTTATTCCAAATTCAAATTTCTAAATCTCAAAACAAACATTTTAAATGTTTTGAAAACTCCTAAACCCTTAACACTCTAGTTATCTTTCATTTTGTAAAGTTTTTATAAATTTTTTAAATCAATTACTTGCTTAAAAATATTAGTTTTAGACCTAAACCCAAATTAAATATATGATTTTGACAAATTAAACTTTTGAACTATGTTTTTATATCAAATTATAAATTCCTAATACATATATTCTCAAATTATTTTCTAACTAATCATAAAATAATTATCAGAAAGGTTTAAATTTAATACCTTATCGCAAAAATACCTCATAATTTTCCATATATATATATATAAACCTTTCCCTTTTCATTTTCTTTTCTATTTTGCTGCCTTTTCTCCCGTCTTTCCTTCTTTTCCATCGTTTCTTTTTGTTATCTCTTCCTCCTTCTCTTCTTTTACAAAACCCAACCCCAAATCTCATTATCCAACAAATCTATGGAAGAAATCAAATATAAGAAGAAAGATAGACAATGAAGATCATGCTAGAAGTAAATTCAAGAACCTAAGAGAAGTAGGAATAGAAGAATCAAGGTGTTGGATTTGTTTAAAGATAAATTTTGTTACTTTTCTTGCTTTAATTGTTATTTATGTATGTGAATGTGATATTAGAACTAGATATATGTAAAATTTGTAATATTGATGATAAACCGAAGATGTATGCGCATGTTTGTTGAGAGCCTAAATATTGGTGTATTTGTGTAGATTAAGTGTTTGATTAAACGATTTGTAGTTATATGATATATTTATGTCTACAGAAGTGTTTATAAGACAAATTTGAGCATGGATAAGCTAATAATAAGTTGTTGTTGATGTATGTTGAATTGAAATGGTAAAAATTAGTGTAAAAGACAAAAAGGAAAAAAAAAAGCATGTGGATCCCCCTGTTCATCACAGGTGTCCGTGTTGCTTTCAGAATGTATAACGAAGGTCAATAACGAGTATGATGAAGGCCATTATCTCCTCTGATCTTCAAATAAAACATGATAACTAGTGTAATTTGGAAGTGACGAACACCACAGCCTAGATCACGGCTGGTACAAAGGACTTGATCTCCTCTAAGTAAAACATTTTCAAAGAAAATAGTTTAGATCACGATTGTAATAAGGGCCATTATATCCTTGTTATGGGCATGACAAGATTATAGTAGTCATCATGGCCCCTATCACAGCCATGATGAGGTAGGTGATGACAATCACGACCCCCATCACAAGCATGATCTATCCCTAGAGCTGTTCATAAAGAAGAAAAATAAAAAGAAAGAAGAAAGAGAAACAAAATGAAATAGATAAATGATAGTTAATGTGATGTGTTAATTAAACGATATAATTAAGTATGAGTTAAGTGGACTTATGAATTTAATAAATAATAGGATTAAATGTAGAAGTTAGACATAAAACGAACTTAGTTCATAAACTTAAGTTTAACTTGACTAAATAAGTTAGAATTGATTAAAATTAATTAGATTGATTAAGTTTAATCACTTTGGCTTAGTAATGGAATTAAATGATTGACTCTAATCAATTTGGCTAGGTTAAGATAATATGAGCTTAATAATTATAATTGGCTTAGAATAATGAGTTAGGTTAGACTATGAATAACACGATAAATATATTGTTTCAAACGTGCGTTTGTTTGGAATATGAATGATGTAATGATGTTTTTGTAATAAATAACTATATACAAAGTGGAAAGAAATACTTTGACAGACAAAGAAGAACTATTCGTATTTTGACAGGGTGATCTTTACAACCAAAGCGGAGTTTCTAATTAGTATATGATCAAATAGGTTCTAAAATGAACTTGAAGTAAATGGATAATTAATTTAGTTTCTTATAAATTTTAATTTTCTTAAGCAAATGTTTAAGTTTAACTCACTTAAAAGAAGCTCTCCATGAGCTAATGGAAGGATTCATTAACATAATGACTTATCTGAACCTTTGACACTCTGCACAATATAACGGATATCGTCAACAGTCAAACTCTACAAATACCTCAAGAATCGTTCTCATTTGACAAATCTTAGATATTAAGAGAAACGTTGCCTTACTATGATATTATAATTCTAGAGATCAAACATGCTGCAAAATGTATTACTTAATTAGTCAATTCATGGCTTCAGAAAAGGCTATTTGTCGCACTTTTTTTTAAAGGTAGTGCGTGTAGCTTTTTAGCATACTTGGTTTGAAGTATTACTTTACTATGACCCATTTGTTTTTTAACTTGCCCCTTGATGGGTTTTCTAGTTTGTTGTCTTTTGATTATGCAACTACTGTGTATTTTCAAGATATTTTCTATGTGACCTACACAATGTACAACAACTTTTCTAAAATGTAGATTTTGATGGAAAAATGCAAATGAAAGGAAACTAAAGAAATAGAACTTTTACCTTTATTTGGTTGTAAAAAGTGAAAGTAAAAAAATAAGTAGAGAAAATTTTGTTTCACTTATTTAGCTAATAAAAGGAAATGAAATGAAGTAATAACTTTACTAAGTTATCCTTTCTCTTATCCCTAATACATAAAAGAACACTAAGGCATTCCCAATATTTTCATCACTTGCCTTTGATTTTTCACTCCAATTTTGAAGAGAAAAGAAATGGCTATTTAGATGACACATTTCCACCCATTTCTAGTCTTTTCATTTCATTTCATTTCCACCCAAGTCAAACATATCATTTCCTTTCATTTCCACAAACTTCCTAAGATTTCCATAGCTTTCCACAAATCTAAATATAATGTTAATGTCAATGTTAGAGTAATATCGCTTTTGATACCTCAACTTTGGCCTGTCTATACTTTCAAATTGTTCATTTCTATATCCAATTTGATTTTTTGGAGATTTTTTACACCATCCATGTTAACTTAGAATTAAATTGTTTGTATTGACTTTTCTAACCAAAAATGAACCACCACATGTCCCAACCAATTAATTTGATGAAGATATTCCATTGAGAATATATAATTTTTTTAAATTTATGGACCATCACATATGTTGACTCTATTTACAATACATTGTTTCTACTATTTACATGTATCATAAGCAAAATATCTTCATCAAAATATATATTAATGACAAACAAAAATCCACAATTGATAAAATAAAGAGAAATACCCAATTGGTTATACAATTTTAGATGGAGTTAACAAGGGTAGTACTAGTGACCTCAAAAGATTTGATTAAGTACTGAAGTTGGGAAAAGGAAATTAATATTATTAATTTAAAAAAATTATAAAAATGCCCCTAAGATGAAAATAATAACAAATTTAAGCAACTTGAACTTGTTTCTTGAACAGATGAGGTCATAAGAGGTTAATCTTATCTGTTTAAGAGACGAGGTTAATATTTGTCTTGTGAACCTCGTTTGTTGAACAAATAAGTTTCTTGAAAAACATACAAAAATAACAATAATAGCAAGCAGCACTCAAGCCTCATCCCCAGTCATCTCCTCACTAAGTATAGCTAGCTTTGGGTATAGTATTGCATCGTATCATCATCATGGTCATCTTGAGCCGTTCTCAACCTCATGAAAAGCCAATGCTTCTTGTTGGAACATCTATAAGTTGCAATAATATCCCATCAAGACATCAGAAAATAATATTGGAATGGTAGTATATAAAAAGACAATGAATCACCTCATCTCCAATATTATTTTCTAACTATTTGAGCTTTTGAAGAAATAGAAGATGACCTTTTAAATCAATATAACATTATACATTTAAGTTTCTCTCTCTTTAAAAGAAAATTATATTTTTTTCAATATTTTTTGTATCATTAAATGTAAGGATCCATATTATGAAAAGAGTTTTGTTCAGTTTCAAATTTTATAAATCAAATAGGCAAAACGAATCTTGTTGAGTCCAATATCATTAAAAGTTGCACAACTAAAAGATATAAAAATGCATCATTCTCTCTCTGTTTTTTCTTTTCTTTTTCTTTCACATATCAAACAATAAAGGACAATAAGCTTAGATGACTACGCTTGTGAAAAACTTGCATTAAGAAACTTTGATCTAGAGCACCAATTTAAGCTTGACTTGAAATTTTAAAAGCTATGAGTAAACAAGCTTTAAATTTTGAATCCAAATTCGGCTAAGAGTAGCATTAGGTAAGCTCTTGCTCACCTTAATTAAAGCTCCTTTAGGCTAAACTCTCTATTATTAAAATAGTATTAACATAAAAAATTAATTTTAATTTGACTAGCATTTAAGCTAAGCTTAGATGTTTTTAATGTTCAACTTGTTAAATCAAGGTTAAAAAAATTTAACGAAAATGAATAGCTTATAGGTAGATTTGGTTTGTTTTCACTTACATAAGAACACCCTAAAATAACTTCTATCTACCTCAATTGCATATAAATTGTTAAAATTGATAAATTCTAAATGTAATTTTGATTAGAGAAATATTATGTAAATCAGTATGGTAAACACACCTTACTTGATTGAAACTAATAGATCATATTTAATTGATTAAAAGAAGGCAAACTAAACAAGAAAAACAATGACCATTTCAATTAAGCAATCTATGTTAGTGCTTTTAAAGTTCTTATATGCAGGTCATGTACCGATGAGCTGGTCCAATATAGACCAGCGAGCCAGTACAAAACAAGCCAACCAAAGCTTAAATCACGGCATCATTCATGGGTGCGAATTTCATCACCCAAAGGCATATTTCTTGACCAACAAACAGGTAGCCCTTCACATTGATGAGCCGGTGCATGAAAAATAGCCATTATGCATTTAATACTTACAGTTTTGAGACATTTTTCCCAATAGGTTTTTGACTTCTTGAAGACCTATAAATAAAAATTATTTTGTAGATTGAAACAAATTTTTCAAGAGTCTTATTTGCAAACAAACAAGTCCATTGATTTTCTTTTTATACTCCAATTCATTATTTTGCAAAAATCTAGTGAGAGAAAAATCAAAATAGTACTCTGTTATTATAATTGTTATTCGTAAAAGAGCACTATAAAAGTAGGATATTATATATCTTTAGTGTTGTAATTTGTGTGTAGCTCTTATTGAGCATTTATAATTGTGATCAATAAAAGTGTGAAGTCCTTAGTTAGAGGCGTATTGTGTGATCATGGAGATTAAGAGGCGGACAGAACTCCATGTTATATCCGAGCTTGAATCTTATTTCCTTATCTCTTTAATATATCATTATTGCTATTAATGTTGTCATCAAAGATTAATTTGATTGTTTGCACAAGAGTTCATTATTTAGTTGAATTAGGTACATACTCAAATTAACACCCTTCCCCTCTCCTCTTAAGTATATTCTAGTGTGTTTTCATTTGTATTAGAGCAAGGTCTCTATTTTTCTTGTGCTTAACACATTTTAGAGTAAAGATCATGGCACTAATATACTAGAATTTCTAGAAGGATAAGCCATCAATAGACCACCACTTCTAATGGGGAAACTATCCATATTGAAAGTATAGAATGAAAATCTTCTTAAAAGCACAAAATATGTAATATGGAATGTAATACAAGATGGTCCTTTTAAAATTGAGGGAAAAGAAGAAAGAGACTTTAGTGAAGAAGATTGAAAATATTGAATTTAAATGAAACGGCTATGAACATATCGCATTATGGGTTAAGTGAAAGTGTTTTCAATAGAATTTGCACATGTAAAACTGCTAAAGACATATTAGATGAACTAGAGAAAACTTATAAAGGAACGTCAAGAGTTAGAGACACTAAAATAAGTCTTCTATGTGAACAATTTGAAATTTCAAAATGCAACCAAATGAAACCATAGATGAAATGCATAATAGATTCATCAATATCATAAATCCTTTGAGATGGTTGAAAATAATTTTACTAATGTGGAAATCAACTCTAAACTTCTTAGGTCTTTACCTCATGATTAGGGTGCTAAGAGAACCGCCATTAAAGAAGCATGAGATCTAAGTACAATGCGCAAAGAGGAACTTCTTGGCTCTTTTAAAACACATGAGATGATCAAGAGGTGAGGAGATGAATCAAGCAAAAGGGCCACTGCATTAAAAGTCACATATAAAGACTCTAGTGATGATGATGATGAAGAACTTGCTTTGATGGCCAAGAAGTTCAAAAAGTTCATGAAATTCAACCACAAGATAAAGAGGAAGGATGATGATGGTAGCTCCTTAAGATACAAAAAGGAAAAGAATGATGTGATAATTGCTTTAAGTGTCACAAAACGAGACACATCCAATAGTATCGGCCCATGCTTAAGAAAGCATCTAAAGGATCCGAAAAGGAGGCTCTCATTGCCACTTGGAGCGATGATGATTCAAGTGCCATGGATGAAAATATGTGCTTCATGGCATTAGATGATTAGGTAGGTTCTTCGTTTTCTCCTTTTTATGATGAAATTGCAACTATGTATAATGATCTGTGTAAAGAAGTGATGAAATTGCAAAAGAAAAATCATGTTTTCATGGATATGATGTCAAATGTAGGAAAAGAGTTAGATGTGTTTAAAATGGAATATAAAAAATTAAAGGATGAAGATGAAAATTTAAGTAAAGATAATGAATTCTTGAAATTGAAAATGATAAACTAAATAAAGAAAATGAAAAACTAAAAATTGAAGTTGATTTGTTAGAAATAGAAAACAAGACCTTAAAAGGTGATGACCATACAAATGATTGTGATATTGCTTGTACAAAAAAGCTAGAGAAACTTAGAAATGAAAATGTCATGCTAAAAGCTAGTTTAGATAATTCAAAACCAACCGTAACCAAGTTCACGAAAGGAGAAAAGAACTTGAACACATTTCTTGAAAATCAAAAGTGTGATTTAAACCAATATGGAATTGGCTATAATAGAGACAAGAGTTATAAGCCTCATAAAACTCGATTTGTGAGAGCTACTTATAGAACTTGCAACTATTATGGCAAAGTTAACCATATTGCACATATTTGTGCAATAAGGAAGATCATGTAGTTAAATCATAAAAGCAAGCTAGTTTGGGTTCCTAAGAGAAAAATTCTTATTGCTTTTAACCAAAAAGGACCCAAACTCAAGTGATATTAAAGAAATAATCCTTTGTTTTGTAAGAATCCTCAAAAGGAAGCAGCATGAAATATTCTAAACCCTCACCTAGTTAATTTAGAGATGGTTTAATTGAATAATATAATAGATAGTTAATTTTGAATATAGCTAGATAGTTTAAATAAACAATATGAGTAGACAATAGAGAATAGAAATAGATGTTTTGATATAATTAAATTATTAAATAGGTTAAATTGAGATTTGAGATTTTAAATATTCTTTTCAAAATATGTCTTCTTCTATCAATTTTATAAATCAAACTATCTGATTTCTACTCAATCTTTCATTTCAGTAAACTCCTTTTTCTTTGATTTCAAATCCTAAATCTCAAAACAAAATGTTTTAAATGTTTTGAAAACTCCTAACCTCTTAAACTTTAGTTTTATTTCATTTTGTAAAATCTTATTAATTTTTTAAATCAATTACTTGTTTAAGAATATCTGTTTTAGACCTGAATCCAAATTAAATATAAGATTTTCATAAATTAAACTTTTAAATTGTGTTTTTATATCAAAGTTAAAATTTCTTAATATATATGTTCTCAAATTATTTTCAGAACTAAAGATAATTATCAGAAAGGTTTAAATCCAACACCTTATTATAAAAATATCTTTAATTTTCCTAATCCTTATCTTTAACTTTCCTTTTTGCCGTTTCATTTTTCTGTCCTCTTCTTTTTGTTTCCCGTTTTCTTTCCTTTCGTTCTTTCTTTCTCTTCTTTTCTCTTTTCTTTCGTTAAATTCAACCATCAAATATCAATTGCAAGAAGGCCAAAAGAGGAATTAAAGTTAGAAGATGAAATAGGAGAAGGAAATCATGTTGGAAGTAGCTCAATAACAATAAAAGAAGATCCAAGTGCATGCTTTTGCTAAAAGATAAGTATTGTTGCTTTTCTTATTTTCATTGTTGATATTACATGTATATAATGTCTTGAAGTTGGATATAAGTGGAAATTGTGGTGGAGTTGGTGAATGATGAGAATAAGAGCATGTGAGTTAAGATTTAGGTTGTGTTATAATATTGTAGATTGGAAGTTAATGGTATGGGGTTTGATGTTGTTGGATGTGTATAGAAGTGTAAGAAGTAATGAAAACTAGCTTGTATGATGTTTAGATGATGTTTTGATGGAAGTAAAATGTGTAAAAATTGATGAAATGATGTGAAAAGAAGTAAGGAAAGTCGTATGGTTTCATACACCTTGTCATACGACATGTATGGGAAGGTGTATAACTTTCTGTTTAAGATTATGCAAGGTTTCTAAGTTTGTACACCCTGTCATACGACATATATGAGAAGTTGTGTGACTTTTTGTTTAAGATTGTGCAGGGTTTCTGAGTTCATACACTCTATCATACGATATGTATGGGAGGGTGTATGACTTTCTGTTTAAGATTGTGCTAGGTTTTTGAGTTCATACACCCTGTCACATGGAATATATGGGAAGGTGCATGACTTTTTGTGCAAGGTTCTTGAGTTCATATACCCTGTCATACAGCATCTATGGAAAGGTGTATAGTTCATACAGCTTGTCATACATCCTCGTTTGGTTTTCTCTACTATGATATTATTTCTTATTTTGCTCATAACTTTTTCATCCAACCTCGGATTGTGGTGATTCAAAAGGAAACGAAAAGCTTAAAAAGAGATTTACAATTTCATATTTTAATTTTTTGCAAATTATAAAAGTATCAAGACCAAAATTTTATTTCTTTTCAGCTGCTATATTTTCCAAACAAAGTAAACTTGTTTTACTAGTTAAATGTATATAGTTAAGTATAATATGAATCTTTTAGGGATACAATGAAATAGATAAATGATAGTTAATGTATTATGTTTGTTAAATGATATAATTAAGTATGAGTTTAGTGAAGTTAGAGACTTAATAATAATTTGATTAAATATAGAGTTAGATATAAAATGAACTTAGTTAATAATCTAAGTTTAACTTGGCTTAATGAACTTAAACGAACTAAAATGAATTATATTGATTAAGATTAATCAACTTGGCTAAGATTAAGTTAATATAGACTTAAGTTAATATGAATCTTAAATATAAAATGAACTTAGTTAATCAGTCTCAGTTTAACTTGACTAAATAGACTTTGATAAGTTAAAATAAGTTAGATTAACTAAGTTTAATCAAAATGACCTAGTAATTAGATTAAATAATTAACTCTAATCAATTTGGCTAAAATTTAGTTCAAATAAGTCAATAGATAATAATTGGCTTAAGTTAATGAGTTGGAATAAACCTTAGAATAACATGGGGAATATGCTATTTCAAATGTGTGTTTACTTAGAAAATGAATGTTTTTGTATATGAATGCTTTGTTGATGCTTTTATAATAAGAGACTAACAAACAAAGGAGAACTATCCGTATTTTGACAGGTAGATCTTCATAGCCATAGTGGGATTCCTAATTAGTATCTAATCAAATAGGGTTTTAATAAAAGTTGGATATAAGTGTTTTAATAACCAATTATATTGAGTATAGTTTTATGTATAAACCGAAGTTAGTTAGTAAATCTAAGTTTAATTAAACTAAATGGATCTCTATTTGATTTGTAAAGGAATTGTTAAACCCCTGTAAAAAAGGAAATAAACTCATTTAAGCTTTTGTCAAGTAATGAACACCATCTCTGGGATTTACATGTGGTACATTTGGAAATGATATAAAAAGTATGCAGTAGCTTGCGTGTTGGATGCTAGGATAGGCATACTAAAATGAATTGAAACTTAAAGATGACCTAATAATTGAGTATTGCTTGTGCTTGTGCTTATGCTTGTGTTGTTAAATCTGGTCTGGGGAGTGGCAATCTTATCTGAGCGGACACAGTAGTTGAAGCGCTTAGGCTACCACTGTCATGATGCAATGACATTCATAAGTGGCTCGATAGGTAATTTATAGGGTGTATGGTATCTTTGTAACATTTGCTTATTCTTAAAATGATGTAATATGATTTAGTTTACGTTTTATGGGGACGATTGAACTAGGTGATATCATGGATTAAGTTAAGTAAAGTTGAGTAACGGTTGTAAAACCTAGATGAGATTACTTTTTCTTTATCGATTATATCAAAGATATAAGTATTCGGGCTACTTATATTAACCTCCTAAGTAGTTGTGGTTACTCAAGACCCCTAGATTCCTATACCTTAGGGTAATCGCCTGCGGAGGTTACCCGCGCGCTCCCCCACCGCTATAGTGGTGGGCCAGGGATGGTAAATCTATTCCTAGTGGCTTGTTTTGGAGTGTAAGTGCTCCTGTGTTACTTGTTTATTATAATAAAAAATAATAAATTGTTATTTGTTGCATTGCATTTAGTTAGTTTTTTGTGACATTTCGTGTGTGTCTATGTTACTGTGTACTAAGTTTCGGCTCATTATTATTATTGTTCTTTTTCCAAGTGTTGATGATGATGATGGATGTTGATGATATTGATTATTTTGGACATAGGCCGACTTAGGGGAAGACTACAAACAAGGGATGTGAGTTATGATCGAAAAATGTAGATAGTTTGTTTTTATTTGTTTATTAAAGAATTGGATTTATATTTTCAATTGTAATATTCTTTTAAGGGGCTTGTTGGTGTCCGAGTTTTGTAATTTAAAAGTTCTTAAAGCTTTGTTTACCATTATGAAAAGTATTGCTGACACCTGATGGTAAGTTTTGTTTGTGAGAAGATTATCTACTCATAAGAGTAGTTTATGATATGTTTTCATAAAGTTCATTTTATAAATTATAAATCCAGTTATTTTGAGAATCTAACCAAATGATTTCATAATTTGAAATTGAATAGCAAATGTTCAACATAAACATATCATTCTAGGAATCCTGAGCATGTAATACATAAAGTATTATACATGGCGATAATACTTAGTTAAATTTAGGGCGTTACACAACAAATGGCACTTGGATAGCTGTTGCTTTAGGTATATGACCGAAGATGCATCCGAGTTAACAACATTGATCTTGAAAAATCAAGGAAGTGTCACCATCGAAGACAATCACAAATCAATCGTATTTGGCGAAGGTAACATTCTAGTAAATAAAGATTTAATTATTAAGAATGTACTATTAGTTAATAATTTGAAGCATAATTTACTTAGTGTTAATTAATTATGTGATAATGACTTTAAAATAACATTTCTTTTCAATAAATTTTCTGTTAAAAGAATTGATAATAATCAAGCTTGTTTTGAAGAGTATAAACGAAGAAATCTTAATAAAATCAATTTAAATGACTTCAAATCTTCAAATAAGACATGCCTATACTCTTAAAACAATGATAGTTGGTTGTGGCATAGAAAATTAAGCATGCTAGCATGGATATAATTTCAAAAATTGTTAAAAAGGATCTTATCAATGGATTACCAAAAATAAATTTTCAAATGAACAAGATTTTCCAAGCATGCCAACAAGGAAAGGAAACTAAGATTTCATTTATGAAACAACACAATCCTTAAGGTAATTAAAGGCATGGTTGTTTCGCTGCACACATCATCTCTAAAGCGATCTGTGCAGGACTTCTGTTAACTAGATAAGTTGCTAATCACGTTTTAATTGCGAAATTGTAATTAGATTCTTTAGTAAGACATAACACATCAATTGGCAATTTACCAAAGATTTAGAACTATTATACCAACATGTAGAAAAGCACTTTAAAAGAGAGAAACAAAAATTTAAAGTCTAAAATAATTTAAGATAGCAGCCATAAAAGGGGAGCTAAGCTTAACTCGGTCACAAGGCTTGGCACTCAACCCACAAATAGTGAAATAATTCAAAGTTTACAATTATCCATTGAAAATAAGAAACATAAACATTCAAATAGTTTTCTCAAAGTCTACATAGCCCTCTACTCATCTATGTCACTTACGAAACTCATCGGTCTCAAAACCAATGCAGTCATAGTGAAAGTCTACGAAGTGATCACTATCGATACCTGAAATAATGAAAAGTGAGCAGCAAAACCTAGTATATAGTAATCAAATACTTACGTGCATGTCATGCAATAAACACAAATTAAGTTTTAAGTTGGCAAACAAGTATTCTCAGCTAAACAAAAGGGGTAAGGTTCTCTTAGCGGATTGAGCACCAAAGAGTAAGGTTTGATAAGTCCCCAGAACATACTAGAAAAGAAAAAAAAGAAGAAGCATTCTTGTACGGATCAATCCCACACAAACAGCCATCAATGGGCACAGTCCATTGCATTATTTTATGCGAGAGTTCATACCCCCGCATAACTCTATTATAACTTTATACTAGCTCCTAATTGACTACATGGTTTCAAAATATCCCCTATCGACTACCCGCTTTTCCTTGCCATGCATTCCGTGGAGATCCAAACGCCTATAACTACCACATCATCCCGAGGTTATGATTGAGCTCGCAACCTAGTCCAGGAGTGCCACTCCCAAAGTAAGCGGCCAAGCAACAACCAACACTCGAATTAAATTCTTAGTGCAATTATTAATACTATCTTAGTAAGCAACATGCAATTATTATGTACCTGTCAATTGGTTTGAGCTTTCAAATCCCTTTCCAAGCATGATATCTAATAAATGCTCATGATTGAAATTGAAATAAGTTCATGATTAATAATCTTTAATCTTCTTGTATTGTTTGTTACATCTAGGTCACTTTGACTTAATCATTTTACTTAAAGATCATGTTTAGAGGGTTACTTAAGTCTAAGGAAGAAATCGGGTTAAGTTTCGTGCAATTTAGATAAGGACTGATTAAAGAAAAAGGGGCTAGAAAAGAACAAGGGTAGTACACAAGTAAATATATCCCCTCATGTTCTTTTACACGACTAGATGCATTAACCATGTTTATGTCGTGCTCTTCCCATGTTTGGGATCATAAAGGTATTCGGGCGGGTACACAACCTTGTGTACTCCCCATGCTGCTCTGGGATTAAAAGTGTTTAAGATCAAAGAGAAACACAAGTAGAACACGAGTATATGTATCTCCCAATGTTCTTCTGGGTTTCATTGCATTTTAAGACTAGAAAGAAGCATGGGCAGGTACACAACCTCGTGTAAATGCCGTGATTTTCTAGGGAAACTCAATTCTTCAAGTTTCAACGATAGAGAGAAGCATGGGTAGGTACACAACCTCGTGTACTTGCCATGATTTTCTTAAAAAACACATTTCCTTGAGTTTTAGAAGGTCAGAGAGGAACATAGGATTGTACATGATGTTGTGTACTTACTGAGTTCTTCTAGGTTTGTGATACTTCGTGCCTATACTTATTATTTTTGTTAAAAACATGTTTTAGAACAATTTTTGGTGACCTTAAAGTTTTTAGATGGTCATGTTCATGCCTAGTCTCATCTATTTTCATCTCCCGTTTGTTAAAACATGATTAATCAAAGTTGAAAGCTTAAAACATCTAGTTTTGATAGCAACTGCCAAATTTATCATGTTTTCTTTGAAATTTCTAAAACTTTCATGTGTAAACCTTCGTTTAACTTCTTTTCACATCAATAACATCAAACCTCCTATTCACTTGACAACAGTTATTTCTTCTTAAGGTTTAACTCTAGTAAAATTTCAGCTTGAGTCAAGTTCATTCTTCATTTTTACATTATCAGATTTGTCTTATCTTCTCATTATCACATTTTCATAACACCAAGAGTTGAGTTTAGATCTTACCTTGTTGTTGTAACTGCAAAAGGTATTTTAAGGCTCAAAACACCTCTAAAATTAATTTCCTTGCTACCTTCACTTCATACTAGTATCCCTATATCAGAATTTACATCTAAAACACCATAAACTTTGCATTTCAATGCTTGAAGATCTCAAACTTCACGAATTTCACAAAGGTTACTACTCTTTTCTTCCTCCTAGTTCATCTCTATTGTCCTCATTTTCTAATATGAAATAGATAATCTTAGCTAATTAGTGCTAATCCTCCTTAATAAATATTAAGTGGAGGCTAGAGTCTTGGGACTCTTACCTTAGGGTTGTAGTCGGTTTCCTAAAGGAGAAATGGTAAAAAATAAAAGAGTATTTATATGAGGGCTAGTAGGGTAAGGTTTAAGGTTTGTAGGGTTTCTAATAGGGTGCCACTTGGTGCGATCTCAACCCTTCATCTCTACTAGGTTTTATTTGGCAACTTTTGATATCCTAAAACCTTTAATTAAACTAACCTCAAATTTTATTTTTAATTATCTTACCATTAATTTATCCATTCATTCCATTTAAATTCATTATTACTTTTCCAGCTATTATATTCGAATTTTGAATTTTATGGGTGGTGTTTGGATAATTTCATCCTTTCCCTCCTTAAATAAAATTTTGACCTTAAAATTTTACTTAGTGACTATAATAACTTAAGATATCTCCTCTTCATCTCCTCCTCTAGTTCTCACATGGCCTTATATTCTTCATGGCGACTCCATTAAACTCTCACAGATTTGATTACCTTGCCCCAACATCTTTTCCTTCGTGTCTATGATTTTAATAGGATGCTTTACATAGGTTAGGTTTGGTTGTAAATCCGGTTGATTACATTCAACTATAGCATCTGGGTCCAATATACATTTCCTCAAAAGTGACATGTCAAAGACATTATGCACTCCCGACAAATGTGAAGGTAAGGCCAAGCGAAAGGCTATTGGCCCAATCCTTTCCAAATTTCATATGGCTCGATATACCATGGATTCAACTTGTCTTTCACCCCAAAGCAAATTAAACCCTTAGTAGGAGAAATATTTAGGAATACATGCTTTCCCATTGCGAATTCTAATGGTCTTCTTCTCTTCAAGGCATAGTTTTTGTACCTATCTTGGGTTGCTTACATTCTTTGTTTGACCACTTGAACTTTATTTGTGGCTTGCTACACCATCTTCAGTCCCAAAGCCACTCTTTCATTATCATAGTCTAAAGGGGATCTTAAACGTAGTAGTCTACCGCGCTTAATATTAAACCTTAGGAATGACTACCTTAGTCACGCAACAGCTTTGATATTAGACACAAGGCGTACTCACACAACAATAGGAGACTTATCGATGGAACAAGTAGTTTAAGGAGATAACATAAATATCATTTAAGAAAAGTAAAACATAACTTTGTAAACAAATCATAATGTTTTACATATCTTAAGGGCATATCCCCACTATAATTACAATAATCCAAAAGCCTTTAATAACAATAAAACTTTACACCATAAGTTTTCTATGAAAGTCTGTGTCAAAACTACGTCATGGGCTTCATCCAAAAGCTTCTTAAGTCGATACCAATACCTGAGTAAACACGCCATAGGGATTCAATCATAGGCATGGGTGCTACAACAAAATCTAAAGTGATGTGAGCTTAACTAGCTTAGTAAAAATATTCCTGAAATAAGATACTCGCACAAACAAGCAAACAAGTTATTATTAGGTAAATATATGAGATGCAACATCCATATGAGAAAACAATACATATGAATCACTGGAAATCATATATTGAATGGATTTATACCCTCCGTTCGAGGTTGGGGGGTTACTGGCCCATACGACCATAGTTTTTTCTTTTAAATATTTTATAAACTTTCGAGCTACTACATGCTAGAAAATTTGTAGAATTTCGGGCTACTACTTGCCACCACTACTATTCTCTCGTCCCATATGAGAGCATAACAATGAAAATGATGTAACTCACTACGTGATATGTGTTATCCGTTTATTAATTTATTCTTAATCGAGACATTAGAATTTTTAAGGGTGGTCAGAGAGATATTCACAAACAATTCAATCATGGCATTAAAAATATGATTTATTTATCAACAATTCAAGATTTGATATACTTAATTTATCTTTCAATTGATCACCATGAACACAGCATATCCCCTGATAATCCCCACATGCATGATCCAATTTTTATCTTTTCCTTATTTTTCTAGTGCCTTTATACTTCAAGCACAAACATGAAAACATAAAATAGGGAGATAAATCACTTTGTCATTCCATGCCTTAGTCAAAATAATCCTTAGGATAAGGAACTTCAAATTCTTCATTACCTAAACAAAAGAAATACTCGGAATGAATATTTCATATAGATTCTACTTAAATTTCTAATTCTATTCACTTTATTTGCATCATTTTTCCCGGTTATAGAAATTTCAATTTAAAATGATAATAACTTGCTCATTTTAACTCGGCATTTTGCATATTAATAGTCGTTTTCTACCTACCTTGAATACTTTATCTATTTCTAAGGTTATTTTTAACATTCGAAATCATTTAAGGTTCGGAATGGGGAGGTATAGATTGCATCCTAGACATTCCAAATTTTGTTTTTCTTATATTTTCAAAGTTTTACTTCAATCGGACATTTCAAGGCAAGCAATAAAATATAGTTTACTTTATAAATCATATAGTAGTGATAATAACTCATATTATATGCATAATCTTAGCGATGTTGTCTCAAAATAGAATTTTTGCAAAACATCTTTCATGGATAGTTAAAAGTCAAGCTTATGGAAGATTCTCCTTTGGGTTTTTAAACAAAATCACAATTCTTAGTTTGTTGTACATGTGATACTTAACTAATAAAAATTATGGTTTTATATTCATTCAAATCCATGAATATTTTATTTTTATAGCAAACTTCTTCTAACTAACTATTTTCCAAAATATGAGTCTTTATGTGTTTGCTGAGAAAATTTATTCTAAGTTGGTTTAGTTTCAAAAAGTTTTCAATCTTGTCACTTAAGAAAAATTAGGAAATTGAATTATTCTAAAGTTTTAATTTTTTTTAACAAAAGATTGGTATATGCCTTGTAGATAAATATCTATGAAAATTTGTATAACAAAGAATTATCAACATTAACGATTTTTGGAAAAATCTATTTTTACATGGTAAGAACACTATCTATAATCATATATGTGTATGAGCTTAGAAATAGCTAAAATAAATTTATGGCGTGAACTTATGCCAAGAACAAATGAATTAGAAATAGAGGAACAAAATATAAAGATATCAAAATAAAAGCATGAGAGTCTTAGCTTGTTATTAAGACTCCCCTGTGACTTGAAATAATTTCAGTCACCATGTAAAATAAAAAAAGAAAGCATAAGGAAATAAATATGGAAGTCTTACATCATTATCAAGGCTTTCCAAGACTTTAAATATTTCCAGTCTTATAAATAAAGCAAGATAATAAATAAGAAAATATGGAAGTCTCAGGTTTGTAGTGAAGGCTCCTTAAGATTTGAATTCCTCTGGTCTCCTTCGAACTTTGAATTTCGATAAGTCCAACACTAGAAATTGACTAGTTTTATATAATAGCAAGAAAAAAATAAGGTCAATGTAAATAAAAGAATTAAATAAATGTGTTAGATTAGTGAGCATTTAAGTTCTAAAAATATACATACTTATATATACATATTAGCCTATAGAAGTTAAGTTAGCAACATGAATAATATTAACACATGATAATAATGAACATACACATTGTGATATGCATATTACGTTGTTTTGCATTTTCATTCCCTAGCATTACATAATGGGGACTTTATATGGAAAGCATGAACACATACATACATACTCACATCACATAATGTAGTATATAGGAGAGGTTTAGTATTTTACTTAAGATAGAAATTGGAAGAAAATATTTGTGAAGGCACAAATGGGGGGGGGGGGGGTGAGGGTGGGGGTTGTTGAAGAATTTCACTGTTCAAGAGAGGAGTGTGTGGAGAAATTTTGCAAGAGTTTTGGTATGGCATGAGAAGTATGTGTAAGAAATGAAGGTATGTGTGGGTATTTATAGAGAAATGTGGAGGAAATTTGATGAATTAAAAAATTGAAAAAGAAAAAAAATATAGGAGAGAAGGGGAGAGATCACGTCAACCATGAGGGAGGAGAGAGAGAGAATGTGATTAAAAATCAATTTTAGAAGAGAACAGTAAATAAAAATAAGAGAAGTTATGTATAAAGTAGTATTGGAAAAGAAAATGTAAGTAATAGATGAGTAAGATATGTAAGAATAGGTATAAGTAAAGTAGAGAGAGGTGAATATTAATAATAGTAGTAAATAGTAACTGAATAATAAATAAGACAATTAAATTATCGATAGTGATAAAAATACGTGTAATAAAGCTATATCCAACCTTTTTTTGAGCCGTAAAAATTATATCTGATATTTTTACGAATTCTTATTATATTATGAATCTAGATTGTTTGTTGGAATATTTTGCCTCATTTTGCATGTTGGGGTCTTGATTTGAAAACTGATCCCGTTTGGTTCTAAAACAATAAGTGCAAACACCACGGCGACTAACTCTAGATCATAAGTTGGGTAATTCTGTTCATATAGCCTCAACTATCGTGAAGCATAAGCAATTACTTTTCCCTCTTGTATGACCACATATCCAAGATCATTTCTTGATGTGTCACTATGCATTGTGTATGCTTTTCAGGATCTAGCAATACTAAGATTGCAGTGGAGACAAGCCATTGTTTCAACTCTTAGAAACTTTATTCTTGCTTCTCCATTCACACAAACTTTTTGTTCTTCTGAGTTAGCTACGTCAATGGCTTAGCTATCTTTGAGAAAACTTTCACAAACTTCTTATAATAGCCATCCGAGAAAGCTTCTTACTTCAGTCATCGTTAATGGTGGCTTCCATTCCATCACTGCTTTTATTTTCCTAAGATCCACTGATATGCCTTCTCTAAGTACTATGTGTCCTAGGAATGATATTTTATCTAACCAAAAGTCGCACTAGGATATCTTGGCATACAACTTATGCTCTCTCAATGTTTGTAGCACCATCTACAGGTGCTCTTCATGTTGTTCTCGTGTCTTGAAGTAGATTAGGATGTCGTTGATGAAGACTATTGCACATCTATCCATTAATGGCTTGTAAACTCGATTCATCAAATCCATGAAGGTTGTTGGTGTATTTTTTAAGCCAAAGGGCATTACCAAAAACTCATAGTGTCCGTATCTTGTCTAGAGAGCAATCTTCAATACATCTTCTAACTTGATTCTTAGCTAGTGGTATCCTGATCGCAAGTCGATGTGTGAAAATACACTCACTCCTTGAAGTTGATCAAAAAGATCGTCAATCCCTGGAAGTGGGTACTTATTCTTTATTGTAACTTTATTAAGCTCCCAGTAATCGATGCATAATCTCATGGATCCATCTTTTTACTTTACGAATAAAACAGATGCTCCTTAGGGAAACACACTCGGTTTAATAAAGCCTTCATCAAATAGCTCTCATAATTGCGTCTTTAATTCCTTTAGCTCAATAGGTGCCATTTGGTATGGGGCTTTAGAGATGGGTTTGGTGTCAGTTACCAACTCAATCTCAAAGTCAGTCTCTCGCTTTAGTAGCGAACCAAGTAATTTGTCAAGAAAAACATTAGGGAATTCCCTAACGATAGGTACATCATCTACTTTAGTGATTCTTTTTCTTCTTCCATGGCATGAAGGTGCCCTTCGTCCAAAATCAATTCAAATGAACACGACTTCAATCTTCTTGTCATCGTGGACTCACCCACAAATACGACCTCTTTCCCGTTATGATCTTTAAAACTTATAACCTTCTTCTAACAATCCACAACGGCCCTAACGTGTGTCAACCAACTTAAGCCTAGGATCACTTCATACTTATTCATTTCTAACACTATTAGGTCACCTTTTGTAAGGTTTCCTTGTATATCTAATGGATAATCCTTCAATATCTCATTGGTTGATACAACACTACCCAAATGCATTTTTATCTAAGGCTAGGAGTGGTGGTGATTATAGGTATTCCAGTCCATTTTCGCTAAGCTAGTGGTAATAAAAGAATGTGTAGCTCTGGTATCAAATAAGGCATATGCAGATTGGTTAGCTACCCATATTCTACCTGCGTTAAACAAGTTCTAGTCACTAACTAGTACGTATAATACTCACTACACTTAAATTTATTATTGTAAGGATCAACTACTTAAGAGATTAATTTATAGTGCTAAATGGTTTATTTTTCCTTTTATGGAATTGACAAACAAGAAACATAGTTTAAGGTTCATGGAAAGACTTGTGACTAGCTCGTAATCTTGATCGTCCTCTTCTTCCAAAGCAACAAGCACACATTCTCTATCATTAGCTTCCTCGTAGATCCATTGGCCCTTCAGGTTATAGATTCGCATTCCATGTAATGATACTCCAAGACGATTCCCGTTACCATTGCCATTTCCATTCTTTACTGAGGTAGATCCACTAGATGAACCAAATGGTCTTGCTAGGGCGTTCTTTCTTTGCAGACATTCATTGGCAAAATGCCCGGTTTCCTTGCAAACAAAGCAAGTGGTGGTGGCTTTCTTTAGACAATAAGAAATTTCGTGGTTAGGATTTCCACAAAAGTAACACTTCTCTCACAGCTAGGGGCATCTCTTTAGATAATGTGTTCCCTTACATTTCCAACAAGTCACATTAACCTTTGGTACTTTCTTTCTTCCGCTTATGTTTCCTTTGAAGCTACCAAAAGATTTGAACTTCTTCACCTAATAGCTTAAACTCAATCCTTCATGGGACTTCTTCCCAAAGATAAAGACTTTCTTCTTCGATGCTCTAGTTTTCCTTTTCTTGGCTCCTTTAACTATCCAAGCCTTTCGACTAAATCGCGAAAAGTCTTTAAGTCGAACTCCTCCAATGTTATGCACAGATCCTCGTCTATCCCGTTCAAGAAAACCTACCTCTTCAACTCTTCGTTGTACTTATATGAGTTAGGTGCATAGGTGCATATTGGAGCAATTAGCTAAATTCAGTCTCATATTCTCTACGATCCTACCTCGTTGTGCGACATGGAGAAAGTCTTCATTGTATTGAACTCGAAGATTGCCTAGAAAGCAATTCTCTAGGAATTACTGATGGAACATATCCCATGTAATTAGGAGCAGCAATTCCCAACTTTTAGATTCCCACTAGACTCGGGCATTAAGGCAAAGTATATATGTGTCATAGCTAAGTCTTAGATGGTAGGGCACTTCGAAGGCTGAAAAGGATTTCTTGACTTATGCCAACCAATCTTCTGCCTCATCGGGCTTACTAAAAGCACCATTAAAGTACCTGTTGATTTTGATAAAATTTGGTAAAGTGCTCTAGTATGGCATTAGTGGCAGTGGTGGCAACAAAGGGGCGGTGCGTGATTGTGCTTGAGGCAGTACATGTGCTTCGGTAATTGCTTCTTGTCCATTTACAACCGGAAGTACAACCAGGGCTTGTGTATTCTAGTTTTGAAGAAATGTATTCAACAATTGAGTAAGTTGCACTATAGCCATTAAAGCCTTGCTCGGTTGATTTAGCTGCGGTGCGACTTATGGGTTTAGTGGAGGAATATCTTGTTGGTTTCCTTCTTTTGCGGGTGCATTATTTAGCATGCGCTGCTCACCATTTCGGTTCTTCTAGTTCATCTATTAAATGTTTTAATTATATGAGTTCTCCAACTTTACTTAAGTTATAAATTTTGAGTGACAAATTTCAAAATTTAGGGAACTTCACTTTAAGTTAAAAGTAAAGATAATCAATAAATAAGCATAAAAATTCATGGAAGTAAAATCGTAATAAATAATATTTAAAATAACATAAAGGAAATTCCATTGATAGAACATAGATGGATGCAAGACCCTTACATTACAAAAATTCAAAATAACAAAAGATACGCACCAAAGAAAAATGCATACATAGAACAAAGCGATACACTTAAAACACACAAAAGCAAAACACCTTTCTGAATACTTAAGATAAATTTGAACGACTTAACATCCTGTGTCGTTTTGATTACAAACAGATTAATGTGGACTAAATGGGATATGCTCATAACATGTCACTTGATGCCTTCCTTCTTCAATACCTTCCTTCAACACTTATCTTCTTCCTCTTCACAATCTTACGAGGATGGAGGGCTATCTAGATTCCTATTTGAGGACCCCTTATGCCTCTTAGTCATAAACCTTTTCAAATACTGCCTTACCGGCAACCTTTTCTACCTTTCCCTTGCGCATATCTCCGCTTAAGTTGGCCATCCATCATTGTTTTCTTGCCTTAGAGTTTCACTTTCGGGTTCATTATTTGAGAAAACAACAAAGAGTTACTTGGAGATCTTTCATTTGCTCCCCTCCTTGGAGTAGGGGTCCAAGACATATTCCTTCTCCCCATGGAATTCTCACTTTGTTCATACACATCTCATAAGTTCTGGCCATTTGATGGTTCCTCTTTGGAGTCCAAATTCACTACATGATTGTTGGGGGCTGGTACTTCTAAGGTGAATTCCTGACCCAGGCGATATGAAGCAATTAGACTGAGAACATGGGTTAGGCTATTCCAAGTAACCATGGGTGGTTGTTGTTCTTCCTCAGGGTCTTCCTCTAGATCTTCTTCTTCTTCCTCCTCTTCTTGCTCCTTCTCAGCTCCTTCTTCTCCCATATCTACCATAATCTCATCATCTTCTAATTGAAGACCAACCAAATTAGGTGGTGGCAAGTGAGACTCCTGATATACATGATTTATCCTTGTTCCAAAGGGTTAATTAAGTCCAATTTATAGTTTATTGATGTCATTTGTAGTCGAATTGGTACTTAGCTGGTATATATATTCATTTCTTGAAAATCGGCGCATATTGGAGATGTTAGAAGAAATAAAAGAGAATTGGAACAAAGGAAGCTAAAGGAAGCTAAAGCAAGCATGAGGAGACAAATTCATAGGCATGATTCCCAAAGCAAATGAGGAAATTCAAGCTCAGTACCTACAAAGGGGTAAATCACAGGCGTAAGAAATGGAAATATTAGGAGTCAGAGCACCTAGACATAAAGTCACGCCCGAGATCCATGAAGACTATAAAGAAAAATTCTAGCTCAGTATCTACAAAGGGGTTGATCACGCTTGCGACATTTGGAAAGCTGCAATATGAGAAGGATGATGAGAACAAAATCACAAGTATGGAACTTAAGAACCAAAAGAGACTTGACGAGCACAGTAGCTACCTAAGTGTAAGTCATGACTGTTATTTAAGGTTTAATGGAAAAAATTCTCCATCTTGATTTGAAGCAACGGGCGTGATAATTGCAAAGGCACATATACGACTTTTACTTTAGTTTTGCCAAACTATATGTTCCCTAGTGAAGGTTGTATATTTTCATCATAAAAATGTTCTAGAAATAGTATGGGTATAAAGTATACTACACAGAGTCATCAAAACAGGACATCTTATCCATTCTTTGTAACATTTTTTTACATCAGTTGATAGTAGTAGATAGAGAGATCATTGTTGTATGTGTGAAAGAAAATTCTGTGATATTGTTGTAGTGGCAACCTTAAAGATTCGAGAGAGATGAAGAATTGTTATTGATTCCTTGTACCCAGATCGCATCATCGTGTAATACAAAAAGGGGTTTCCTTCTTTTCTTCATTCTTTTAGTGTTATACTGTTTTAATTATGTCTTCTATGTGTTCATGTTTATTGTCCATCGTGAGTGACTACTGAATTGGGGTTTACTAAATCATATTAACATGAATGTGCGAATTTAGATGAATTTGACCTGTTAATTGTTAGTTTCTGGTGAATTAAACTTTATTATAGTTAAGATAGTGATGTGCACGGCACGGTCTTACATTAGATCTTGGTGGAGGATGTTGAGAAACGAGTCTATTGACTAGATTTGATTTACTAGAATAGACTACTTTTGATAATAGGGATATTCTTAGGAAGTTTGCTACATAATTTGTGGAATCCAAGAACGTTAATGTGAATTTAGTGTAGTCTTAATTGGCTATTAATTAATAAGAAATTCTATAGACACAATTAATATTAGGATTGAGTGCTTCTAGATCATAACGTATCGATTGACAATTTGCTAGAGAATTAGAACTATTATACCAATATGTAAAAAAGCACTTTAAGAAAGAGAGAAACATAGATTTAAAGTCTAAAATAGATCAAGATAGTAGTCATAAAATGAGAACTAAGCTTAACTCGATTACAAGGTTTAGCATTCAGCCTGCAAATAGTGAAATAATTTAGAGTTTACAATTATCCATTGAAAATAAGAAACATAAATATTCATATAGTTTTCTCGAAGTCCACATGGCCCTCTACTTGTCTATCTCACTTACCAAACTCATTGGTCTTAAAACCAATGGAGTCATATTGAAAGTCTACAAAGTGATCACCGTCAATGCTTGAAATAATGAAAAGTGAGTGGCAAAGCCCAGTACATAGTAATCAAACAAATACACGCATGCCATGCGTGCTTAGGATAATACAACAAACACAAATTAAGTTTGATTAAGTTTTAAGTCAGCAAACAAGTATTCCTAACGTCCTGGAAATAAAAACTCACATAAGAATACTCGTAAGTTTTGCCAAACAAAAAGGGTAAGGTTCCCCCAGCGGATCTAGCACAAAAAGTGGGGTTTTATAAGTCTACAAAACTTACTAGAAAAGAAAAGAAGAGGTAGTCTCATACATATCAATCCCACACAAACAGCCATCAATGAGCATAGTCCATTGTGATGACATTTTATGCCAATATCCATACCCTCGCATAGCTCCATTGTAACTTCATACCAACTCCTAATTGACCATCTAGTTTTGAAATATCCCCTATTGATTATTCACCTATATTTGCCACGTACTCCATGGGGTTCTGGGTACTTACGATACTACATCATCTTAGAGTTGTGATTGGGCTCGCAATCCTATCTAAGGATGCCACTTCTAGAGTAAGCAGCTAAGTAGTAACCAACACTCAAATTAAGTCGAGTTTAAATTCTTAGTCCAGTTATTAATATTGTCCTAGCAAGCAACACGCAATTACTGCATACCTGTCTTTCAAATCCATTTCCAAGCTCAATATCAAATAACTACCCATGATTGAATTGAAATCAACTCATGATTAATTATCTTTAATCTTCTTGTATTGTTTGCTATATCTAGGTCACTTTGGTTTAACCATTTTACTTAAAGATCACGTTTAGAGGGTTATTTAAGTCTAAGGAAGAAATTTTGTCAAGTTTCGTGTAATTTAGATAAGGATCAACTAAGGAAAAAAGGGATGGAAAAGAGCATGGGTAGTATACGGGTAGACGTATACCCCTGTGTTCTTTTACATGACTAGATACACATGTTTGGGATTAGAAAGGTACATGGGTGGGTATACGACCTCATATACTCTACTTGCTGTTCTGGGATCAAAAGTGTTTAAGATTAAAGAGGAACACAGGTAGAACACTAATATACTTATCTTCATGTGTTCTTCTAAGTTTCATTGTATTTTAGGACCAGAGAGAAGCATGGGTAGGTACACGACTTCGTGTAAATGTCGTACTTTTCTAGGAAACTCAATTATTCGAGTTTTAATGATAGAGAGAAGCATAAGTTGGTACACGACCTCGTGTATTTGCCGTGCTTTTTCTAGAAAACGCATTTCCTTGTGTTTTAGAAGGTCCAAGAGGAACACGAGATGGTACATGATGTCGTGTACTTGCCATAATCTTCTAGGTTTATGATACTCCATGCCTATATTTGTTATTTTTTTCAAAAACATGTTTTGGAACAACTTTTGGTGACTTTTAAGGTATTAGATGGTCATGTTCATGCCCAGTCTCATCTATTTTTATCTTCTGTTTGTGAAAATATGATTAATAAAAGTTAAAAGCCTAAAACATCCAGTTTTAACAACAACCACCAAATTTATCATGTTTTCTCTTAAATTTCCAAAACTTTCATGTACAAACCTTCATTTAACTTCTTCTAACATCAATATCACCAAACCTCTTGCTCGTTTTATGATCTCATTCATAGTTTTAAACATATGACAACACTTATTTCTTCTCAAGGTCCAACTCTAATAGAATTTCAGCTTGAGACATGCTCATTTTTCACTTTTACTTTATCATATATGTCTTATCTTCTTATTATCACATTTTCATAACATCAACCATGGGTTAAGTTTAGGTCTCACCTTGTTGTTGTAGCTGCAAAAGAAATTTTAAGGCTCAAAACGCCTCCAAAATCAATTTCCTTACTACCTTCACTTCATAGCAACACCCTTATGTCAGAATTTGCATCTAAAGCACCATAAACTTTGAATTTCAATGCTTGAAAATCTCAAACTTACCTTGTCATGACTTTCACTAAGGTTGTTGCTCTTCTCTTCCTCTTAGTTTACTTCTATTGTCCTCATTTCCTAACATGAAATAGATAATCTTAATTGATTAGTGCTAATCCTCCTTTAATCTTACTTGATTAACATTAAGTAGATGTTAGGGTCTAGGTATTATTACTTTAGGGTTATAGTAGGTTTCCTAAAGGAGAAATGGCAGAAAATAAAAGAGTATTTATATGAGGGCTAGTAGGATAGGGTCTAGAGTTTGTAGGGTTTCTAATAGAGTACCATTTGGTGCAATCTTAACCGTCCATCTCTACTAGGTTTTCTTCGGCAGCTTTTGATAACTTAGAACCTTTAATTAAACTAACCTCAAATTTTGTTTTTAATTATCATATTATTAATTTTTCCATTCATTCAGTTTAAATTCACAATTACTTTTCTAGCTATTATATTGGAATTTTGAATTTTATGGGTGGTGTTTAGATCATTTTACTTTAGTTCTAAGGATGTCATTTCCACTTTTAGGCCATTAGAACTATTGCATATGGCCATTAGAACATTTGGACCTACTCAAACCTTAAGTTTGGGTGGAAAAAAATATACTTTGGTTATTGTTAATGATTTCACTAGATATATGTGGACTTTCTTCCTTGCATCTAAAAACAAATCAAACTATGTCTTTTTTAGATATTGCAAGAAAGTCCAAAATGAAAAATGTGTTAACATTGTAACTATCCGAAGCAATCATGGGGAAGAATTTGAAAACTATGAAATGGATGATTTTTGTAATAAATTTGGAATTGAACACACTTTTTCAGCATCTAAGACACACAACAAAATGGAGTAGTGGAAAAGAAAAATAGAACTCTAATTGAAATGGTTAAGACAATGTTGTATGAAAATAACCTCCCTAAATATTTTTAGCCGAAGCTATTAATACCGCATGCTACCTATCTAATAGATTATTCATTAAACTTATACTTAAGAAACCCTCCTTTGAGCTTTGGAAAAGTAAAAGACCTACCATTTCATATTTTCATCCATTTAGCACTAAATGTTACATTTTCAATGATGGAAATGATCAACTAGCTAAATTTGACGCAAAAAGTGATAAAGGTATTGTTTTGGTTATGCCCTTACTTGTAAAGCTTATAGAGTATTCAATAAAAGAACTTTGGTTGTGGAAGAATCAATCCATATTATTTTTTGTGATGCCTTGCCTCACATGTTTCAATGATGATGTGAATGATGTATGCACTAATCTAGATAAGTCTTCCTTTGAAAATAATAACTATGTTAAAGAAGTGGAAATAAGAGGTGAATCTAAAAAGGACAATTTGAATGAACCAACTAGCCATGACCTCCCTAAGGAATGAAAATATGCTAGATGACACCCTAAGGATTTAATCATAGGTGAACCATCAAATAGGGTGCAAACAAGATCATCCCTAGAAAATATAAGTAACCTAGCTTTCTTATCCAAATCAAGCCTAAAAATGTAGTTGAAGCTCTAAAGGATGTGTTTTGGATACAGACAATGCAAGAAGAATCAAATCAATTCATAAAAAATGAAGTTTGGAATGTAGTACCTAGATCTAGTAATAGACCAGTAATTGGAACCAAATAGGTTTATAGAAATAAACTTGATGAAGCAGGTATAGTAATTAGAACAAAGCTCGATTAGTGGCTAAAGGGTATAATCAAGAAGTAGGTATAGATTTTAATGGGACTTTTGCCATGGTTAGTAGACTAGGAGCCATTAGAATGTTTTTAGCATTTGTTGCTTTTAAAGACTTTACACTTTTTAAATGGATGTCAAAAGTATTTTTTTTAAATGGCTTCATCAAAGAAGAAGCATACATAGAGCAACCACCAGGCTTTGAAGATAATGAATTCCCTGATCATGTCTATAAACTAAATAAAGCCCTTTATGGACTCAAACAAGCTGCTAAAGCTTGGTATGAAAGGCTTAGTACCTTCTTAATAATCAAAAGGATATTCTAAAAGAAAAATTAACACAACGTTGTTTATCGATAATCACAAGTCTAACACATTGATTGTGTAAATCCATGTAGATTACATTGTATTTAAAGCTACTAGTATGAGTCTTGTAAATGAATTTATTGAGTCCATGAAAAATGAGTTTGAAATGAGTATGATAGGGGAACTCGATTATTTCTTAGTTCACCAAATGAAGCAAACTAAAAATGGCACATTTATCAATCAATTTAAATATATCAAAGAACTCTTGAAAAGATTTAAAATGGCTAATTGCAAAACTAGACCAACACCTGCAAGCACAAGTGTAAAACTTAATAAAGATGAAAATAGCAAAAACGTATATGAGAAACTTTATGGAGGCATTATATGTAGCTTATTATATCTAACCTCTTCTAGACCCGATATTATGTTCTCGGTGTGCTTATGTGCATGATTTCAATATTGCCTTAAGGAATCTTACTTAAGTGCAATAAAACACATTTTCAAGTATCTTACATGCACTATTGAAATTAGCTTAGAGCATCCAAGATGTACTTCTTTCGATCTAGTTGGATACTTCAATGCTGACTTTGTCGAGTGCAAAGTTGATAGGGAAAGCACAAGTAACTCATGTCATTTTCTTGAAAACTTCCTAATATCTTGGTACTTAAAGAAACAGAACTCGGTTGCGTTCTAAACCACCAAGGATGAATATGTTGCTGTCGATAGTTGTTGTACATAAATTTTATGGATGAAACAAACTTCGCGAGATTATGGACTAAAGTATGATAATGTTCCAATTTAGTGTGACAACACTAGTGCTATAAATTTGACAAAAAAATTCGATCCAACACTCAAAGACTAAGCATATCGAAATTAAACATCATTTCATTAGAGATTATGTTATAAATAACGATATTAGCTTAGAAGTTGTTGACACAAACAATCAAAATGTTGATATTTTTACAAAACCCTTGAGCGAGAGTCGGTTTTGCACTTTGCATAGAGAATTGGGCATGATCATGCAAGATGAGTACTAAATATCATGGAGCTAAGTTAGCATTTTTGAGCAAAATGAGTTATGTTTTCAAAACACCATATTTAGGACATGATTTCAAGCAAACCAAGTTGTTAGATGCCAAGTTATGCTTAAATGAGACATGTTTTGTAACTTAACGAATGCTTAATGAAGTGCTTATGTCATGTATGTCATCCGGATGCCCATTATGTGCAACTCCTACTTTTTCTTTCAAACTTGCACTTTTCCATGAGCCTACTAGCAAATATACCTTATTGAACATGTAAGTTTCATCATCTTGGTCAAAGATACAATTTTGTGCATTAGCGGAAGTAAGCTTAAACCTAAGTTTACTACCACATCATAAGCTCACTTTTCACTTTTTCCACAAAAACCTTACTTGACTAAGTGTATTTCATCCATATCTATGTGTTTGAAGCATCTTTATCTATCAAAAGTGAGTTTAAGCATAATTAAGGTTTTCAACCCCACAACAAGGCATAACCGTACATTGAAAATGGAAAAATCTTCTTTGATGCTTCTCTACATTCAAAATCATGTTTTAGATGAAATCATAAAACCATCAATCCTTTGTTCTACAACTAGGGATGCAACTGGGGTAGATTTGGGATGGGTCATATAAAACCCGAACTCGACCCGATTTCCTATAGGGTTACCCAAACCCAACTCGTGACCCTATAGGGTTTTATGTGTAATACCCAAACCCATCCCTATAGGGTCTCGCCCCACCCGACCCCATTGATCCGATTTTCTTTTTACAATTTTTTCCTTTCTCGTTCTTTTTATTCATCATTTGTCTATTTGTTTTCATGATATATATTATCCATTTTGCTTATTTGTTTCAATTTCTTTTCATCTGATAGTAAAACTACACATAAAAAAAAAGTCAGTAAGCTAAACAATTAATTTTTCATGTATGACAATCAACTATTTGTAACACAACACAGTATAATTTACTTTACTTAAGGATTGACATAGATACATAAATAAGAGTATTGTCTCTTATTAATCATGAAAGGCATGACATTCTTAATTGGACAAAAAAATAAATTATACAATAATAGAGCTATAAAAATAATAAAAAATGGATATTTTCAAATTTTCATGTTGTAAAATTGTATTTTATTTTTAGTAATCTTATCAGGTTAGACCCTATAGGGTCATAACTATGACCCAAACTCGACCCATGACCCTACAGGGTCGTAAAAATTTTTCCCAAACCCATTCTGTAATCCTATAGGGTTTTTAACGTATTAAGCGGATCAGGTATCCTGTAATGACCCGCCCAGTTGCATCTCTATCTACAATGATCATATTGCCCCATTAAAGATGTCTTTCTATGCTCTCCAATAGTTACTCTTTGTCTCCGAATTTTCTCCTCAACCCTTAAGTCGGTACTACTAAAAATTGCAGGAATCACCAGCTCATTAGTAGCTAGTATCGCTTCTCTTTTCAAAAACATGTAATAACTTGTACCAACTCCCTGGTGAAAATCATATCGACTTATCGGTACACATTTCGTGGGCATGGGAAGGGGCACAGTAACCTTTGTTCTCTAAATGTGACTAAGAAGATTACACCGACTCATCGGTGTGTTTCTTCAAGACGCATATATAAATGCTATCTTCTCCCCCTTCATTTTTTTTCTCTTCTTCTCCCTTTTTACTCCCGCGCCTTCCTCTCTCCAAACCCCAACCTCTATTTTTTTAACCCACACCATCATCACTCATCACCACTCTCCCACCACCTTCCTACCATCTCTAGAGACCCATTTTTTCTTTCTCTCTTCTCTTTCTCTCTCCACCCATCTTCTCTTTCTCTCTCCATTGCTTCACCTCCATTAGGCCACCAAGGATTGTTCGTGGTCGTGCTCCACCTCTTCCACCTGTGTTTGATGCCTATCTATTCTAGGATAAGAAGCACTTAAATAGTATGCCTTATTCTGTCACCTTGCTATAGATGTTGGTAGAAATTAAAAAGAGGAAGTTCCAAATTATTTATGCATTCCTCAATCGCCTAGCATAGTACTAAATAATATTCTCAATATCATGTTGTTTCCAGCTTAGGTTAATGAAGTTCTCAAACTGTTTTATCGTAACTTGACTAATTATTCAAAAGATAATGGCAGCTCAGGCATAGGAATGGAGATTGGGGTTAATGGTATTGAGTTTGTTCGAAGTCAATTGTTTTCGTATTTGTATCGAAGGAGAATTGAGATCTCTCATCATGATATCTATAATCTGATAGGTATTGATGATACTAGGATTAAAATGCCCAATAATTTTGGTAGAGCTCAGAACTATGATGAGCTCTTCACTATATCTAATATAGGTCACAATTAGCACGAATTTCCCACCTTGCCCTTAAACGTTGGGTCCTTCACCCATTTCTAACTAATAATTAAGCTCAATGTAATGGATAACAAACTCAAGTGATTCAACAAGATTTATGGCTTATGGTGCACATCTTGAAGGGGGATAGGATACACTTCTTTGATCATATGTTTTGCTGCTTTAAGAACGTAACCAACGAGCTTGGTCAAGCAGTTCTTCTTGGGAGTAGGTTAATCACTCATCTTTTAAGGACCAAAGAAGTCAAGTTCCATACTGAGACTCGCTTATTTAGGTTCCCACTTTCTCCTTCAATACTATTAGTTAGGTACCTAGAAAAAGCAAGATGGTAGATGGGTTTACAAGAAACCTCTTGAACTATTGATTGGTGATGGTGCTCTCCTGCCTAGTTTTGGTATGGACTCAGATACTAATAATGATGAACCCCTTGTTTAAGGAGCTTCATGATCATATCGATTCTAATTTTAACTCTTTACAAACTCAGATTTCTATCCTTCAATCTAAGTTTAAGTCTCTTAGCTCCAACATTCGTGGATGCATCAACCATTTCTACTGCATTCATCATCACTCACCTCCTGTTGATGATCCAAATGCTTTATCTTGTTCCTTTTATGTTTTTCTTTTACATGTTATCTTACTTTGATCATAGACTCTTTATGCCGGCTGCTTTGTAATGAACTTTATGAAGGACTCTTTTATGTTCTTTATGCTTTCCATGTTATGAATGAACTCTTGCTAAGATTATGCAACATTCATCACTATGCTATTCATAATATGTTCATTGGCTCAACTTGATTAATTCCTTGTGTGGAGTTTTTGATGAGGTCAAGGGAGAGAAATATGGAGAAAAATGTTGTTGTTATCCTTGAACTCATTGCTTCTCTAAAGTTTACTTGCTTTGCACTTAAAGTATTTGCTATAACTTAATTTGCCAAACTTTCTTTACACCAAATACTAAATTGCGGGGGAGTACCAAATTGATGGGAAGCAAATAACCTTTATATAATTTCGCCCTCATCAAAATGTGGAAGATTTTTAAGACTGATCAATTCTAAATGTGATTTTGATGAGAACAAAATTATGTAAATCAATATGCTAAACATACCTTACTTGATTGAAACTAATAAAACATATTTGATTGGTTAAAAGAAGGCAAACTAAACAAGAAAAACAATGATCATTTAAATCAACAATCTATGTGTGTGTTTTTGGAGTTCTTGTATGTAGGTCATGTATAGGCGAGTCGATACAAAACAAGCCAACCATAGCTTAAATCGCGGCATCATCTTGAAGACCTACAAATAAACGTTGGTTGGCAGATAGAAACAAGTTTTTCAAGAGCCTTTTTTTGCAAACAAACAAACCTATGATCCTCTTTTTCACTCTTATACTCTAGTGCATTATTTTGCAAAAATCTAGTGAGAGGAAAATCAAATTAGTACTCTATTATTATACTTATCATTTGTAAAAGAGTACTATAAAAGTGAGGATATTATATATCTTTGAGTCTTGTAATTTTGTGTAACTCTTATTGAGCATTTGTGATTGTGATTAATAAAAGTGCGTGAAGTCATCGGTTGGCGACATACTCTGTGATCATAGAGATTAGGAGGTGGACCAAATTTCATGTTATATTCGAGCTTGAATATTCTTTCCTTATCTCTTTTATATTTTTTGGTATATTAGTATTGTTATTACTGTTGTCATCAGTGATTAATTTGATCATTTGCATCAAAAGTTCATTATTTGGCTTAATGAGGTTACATACTCAATCCTCCTCCCCTCTTCCCCCACCCTCAATCCGCGAGTATATTCGAGTGCATTTTCATAAATAACTTTTATTTACCCCATTTGCATAAATTTATTTTGTTGTTATTCAATTTTTTGTATTATTAAGTTACTATTAACATAAAAAAAGTCATTCTAATTTGACTAGCATTTAAGCTAAGCTCATATATTATTAACGTTCAGATTGTTAAATGGTCAAATAAATATTTAATGGAAATGGAATAGCTTATAGGTAGATTTAGTTCGTTTTTACTTACATAAGAGCACCCTAAAATAACTTCTATCTACCCAATTTGCACAGTTTCTTTCGTTGTTATTCAAATTTTTGTATGCTTTTAAACATTTAACACCTTTCATATTATAGATTGTGCAACTTTTTTTTCATTTTTCAATTAATTATCGTACTTTTTTAATCGTGCATTTTTATACTTTAATATTATAGATTAATTATAAAAGTTCCATAAATGGATACCTTTTAGATTCTGTTAAGAGCCAAAAATATAAATTTTACTTTTTCATATCTCCTGCTATTGGTTGTACATATACTTGGATGAGCACATACTAATAAGATTCTAACACATCTAACGTATTCAATCATTGATAATTAATTTGGTAATCACTTATTCTACCACCATATATGCCAATATGTTATCGGTTTATGTTCCTACACTTAATATATAATATCCAATAAATCTTTTTAGCGTAACAAGTTCACCTAGACACCTATTAACAATTTTCTTATAACATTCTTGAGCTAAAGCTTCCACAATTTTATTTGTTGTCACATTTATGATGTGGTTGAATTGAGTTTGCTATAAGATTTCTATAATATGCATATGACTCAATATCTTGTTTAAGTGTCCTCAAAACTAAATAAATCTTATAGGATATTCTTGAAACGTGTTTCAAATCCGATAGATAGATATTTAGAATATCCTAAACTGGTTGAACCTAACCATTAAACTAATACAACATAAATAAAGTATGCAAAACTTATATTTCCTAAGATTGAAATAAATAAGTATCTTAAAAAATTAGATAAATTGAATAAAAAGACAATATGCTATCATTGAGTTTTATTTTTTATGTGCTCTTTAAGGCTGAAAAAAAAATTTCAAGAACATCCCGAACTATTTAGGTTTTTAGAATATTTTCGAAACTTATCTCAAATTAGATCATACAAAATATATATATATATATATATAGATTGATCAAGTTTTCTATAGTCAATATAATCAAATAACTTGTATCATCTTACTTTATGATGTAAGTGAGCCAAAATTATCTGTAGTAAGATGTAAGGTATTCAAGTTCGACCGGAGATTAGTTGATCGTGATTAGACTCGAGTCACTCATTAAGTAGCTTGTCGAGTTTATGACCATTAACTTGATTAACATGGTCAAATTGGGCTTAAAATATTAATTAGACATTAGCTGAATTTCGATATTATTGTTGTTTCAATTGCAAGAAAAATACAAATTTTAATATTAATTCTAAACGAGTTTGATGAAATTGAGTTTAAATCTGTTAAACATCACTTTCAGTCTTGTTCCAGGTGGATGCCCAAAGAGACTGAACGTCGACGTCTCAGGTTTATTTTTCACGTCACGGACTTTATCTATTTTATCATTAGACGACTAAGACAAGCACAAGAGCTAAGGTCTGAATCACTTTGAATCGTCTATTGTTTCATTGAACTTTGAATGCCTTTTTTTCTGGTGTGGTGGATGTTGAACGTAGACGGCAACATGGCGAGACGACGACTTTGGGATTTAACTCCTCCTCGTGTAAAATAGGTATTTAAACTTACTAAATATCATCTAAATCAACAATGTTCATTCTTTAATAATAATAAGAGTGGTACTTGGAATAACGAGAAATTATATGAATAATTGTATGGTACTATTCCTTTATTTACCGGGCGGATAAGTTTTATCGGTGGTTTTTCAACTTTTTGGTTCGTATAAAAAATAATTTTGTGTCACAATAGTACTCAAACTTTTTAATTATTTCACACGTGTTACTTTTGACCAGAATCCTATTATTTTTCATGCTACTTACTATGGACACGAAACTTGATTAAAAAAATAATTTCTCTCTCCTAATCAACATATATATATATATATATTTTTTAATTTATGGACTTCATTAACATAGGAAAATTGTGAACTTTCTTCTCAATTGGTTTTGAAAGCTTGGATCGAAGAGCTTTAACTCAACTCCTTCGTCAACCATCGTCGCACTCCTTGGCATGAATACCATTAACACTGTATCTCAACCATTTTGCTGTTATATTAGTGCTTGCATAACGGCTTGCATTGTCAAAGACTCATTGTGTGCGACTGCCAAACCCAGAAGACTCAGTTGCTCACTATCTATACACAATTGGAGAAAAAAGCCAAAAAAACCTTAATTTTATGAATTAATTCAAATCCAATTATCAAGAGGAAAAAAATAATCAAATCAAAACCCTAAATCCCCAAATTAGAAAAATTGTGTGTCTTGTTTGGTTATTAAAGAAGAACCACAAGACAGAAAGGGGGAGGGAGAGAGAGAAAAGTGAAAAATAAAATTTTGAAAAAAGAAAAAATAGATTTTTTTATAGGTTTCTAGGATTTTGGTTTTTTTTTTTTTTTTAGGGGGTTTCCAGAAAAGGAAGAAGAAAGGTAGGAGAGAAAGAAAAAGAGGAAAGTAAAAAGAAAAAAATAAGTAAATAAAAAGAAAATAAATAAACATGCAGAGAAATTATTTTTTTTAATTAACTTTCATGTCCACATTAACAAGTGGCCTAAGAAATAGTTAGATTCCGATCAAAGGTACCATGCGTGAAACAATTAAAATGTTTAAATATTGTCATGATGCAAAATTTTTTTAGGCATAATTCTTTTATTAACCAAAATGTTCAGGTTCCATCAATAAAACTTACCTTTACAGAACCTATCCTGTAAGTTATTTAATGTTTTATATTTATATCCAAAGTGTATCAGTGAAATACTTAATATATCATATTAACAAATTTAAAAAAAAATTCTCAAGTATATACACCTTAAAATAGTAAAGATGTATCGACATTTTGTATTGTTTAGGTAAAGCACACTTATAGAAAAATCTTGGCATCTTCACCAAATTATTCATATCCCCCATCTATATTTCTTTCACCGAAAAAATATATGACATGGAGGAGTTCAATGGCGGGTTTCAGGCTTCACAATATAGACAGATAATATATATACATATTTATATACCTTACTTAAATTGAAAAAAAAAAATCACGAAAAATAGAAAGAAGCGGGAACTCTCGTTTTCTTTTTTTTTTTTTTCAGGAGATGTACTGGGGTAAATTTTAATATTTGAATTTCACATGAAAATTTAATTTAGTATAAAACTTTAAAATAATTAATTTAATATCTAATCAAACATTTATAACTATTTTTACTATTTTTTTATCACTTTTTTCTCAATTTGCTGGCTTGGAAAAGACAACATATTAAATTTTTTACTATTTATTCTACCACTATCTATTACTAATAAGTTGAGCAAATGATTTTAGTAAGGTAATAAAAATTACGTTATATTAATTCAACACAGTTATAGGGTGATACACATGTCTACCAATTTGCTAGAAAAAAATTACTTAAACAAAAGATAAAATTAATTGCCAAATTAACATCGTAAAATCACATATTTCAAAAGCGATTTTTTTAACACAATAAGAGCCTTTAAAATATGCGGTTTCTGTAAAAATTGTATGTCACTGAATCGTATCTTCTAAGAGCGACTCACTATGTTTCAAAGTGAATCACATCTTAGAAAGGCGATTCGTTAACATACATATAAAAACATAACCAACTCACCAGCATAACCACAACAACCCCAAATCCTATCGCCATGCAATAGTAGATGTAGAAGCTCTGGCACCAACTCACCTAGATTCAAATTCTGGAAACTTCGAGACCTTCCATACCCCAAGCAGAACTCTACTCACCAACCAACTCTTCCTTGACGGCATTCTCCTCCTTCTCCACCTCCCCTCTCTCCGTCACCCCAAAAAGCCTCCTTCTCCTCCGGACACATCCAACCCCGAACCTTCACCACCACCACTAGCCAAACTTGAACATGACTCCAACACTAACTTAACCAATAGCAATTCTCCACTCATTGTATTTGACTCTACCATGACATCATCGAACTCCAAGCACTGGAGAGACATCTTCAAGAGGAGCAAGAAGAAAGACAAAGATGATAAAGACCACAAATTCGAAACCAAGAAAGAGAATTGTAATAATAATGGTGGTACTTCATCGATCGAGATAAATATCAATGGCCTTTTTTCACATGAGGAGATCATTTAATAAATGAAACGCATTTTGTTAATACATTTTATGACGAGTTTATTCCACATGAAAATTTCATTCTTGAGACACAATTTTGCATCGATATTTATGTAATTAATTTGATATAATTTGTATTTGTGTAATTGTTATTTTATAAATCGATAAACATACAATTTCTTCCAGTTTATAAGCTGCTTCAATTCTATGTAACATATACATATATATATATTTCCCCTCCTTCAAACTAATACCAGAAAGCCATATAACTCAAGTTGGGATAATATTGGGGGTGTGCATGCTACAGTTTGGTTTGGTTTGCTCATCAAATCGAACCACACAATATTTTATGATTCAGTTTTTTCTTTTATATTCAAACCTAACCATACGGTTTAATTCATAATTTTTTCAAACCGAAAAAATGGTTCGATTTGCAGTTTGAACTATTTTTATTCATAAAACAAAAATATAATCTATTAAAAAACTTCAACTACATATTTCTTGTCACTAATGCAAATATAAAAAATAATATTTAAAATTAATCATTTACCAAATAAATATATAAAACTTATAGGATGGAAGGGATTTTATCCATTATAAAATTATAATTGTAACTGGTCTCATTTTTTTTTAACAATATTGAACTATAATGGGATACTAGACTTTATCATAATATAAGACATAAAATTTAATTCGTTGTATGCTTTTAACTAACATATTATCAATTATATAAATCAATAAGTAACTAAATAATATAAGTATATTAATTAGTAAGACAAAGGAAAAAAAAATTATTCAGGAGTTAGAATACTAGAGGCTAAAATCTAAAATCTATCTTATTTGTAGAGAACATAATAATTAAAATATAATATGACAAATCTAATTTTATTCTCATGATTAATACATATCTAAGTCACAAATTTTAAAAACAATTAATTTTTTTAATGAAAACAATTAAGAGTTAAAAATAATATGTTTAATTTTTTAAAAAATATATAAAATGGTTCAATTCGGTTCGATTCAAGGTCCCAAACCGAGCCACTAATCAAACAGTTTAAAAAAAGAACCGAAATTTAGTTCTATTCAGTCCAGTCCTATTCGGTTCATAGTTCGACCGTTTTTTTTTCCCACAACCCTAGATAAGATTACAATAGTTTAATAATTATGCCCATAGTTCTCTTCAAAAGAGCCCATAAATAGAAATATTTCTAAACGTTAAAACTAATTTACAGTTGAGATGCGAAATAAAATAATATATCGAATGTCCTATTATAATTATATTATTATTGGTTAATGGCTCTATAGTCTAGAAACATATTTCTTGATCTCTCATGTAAAACGTCCTGAGTTCGAATTCTCTTCCCATTGTTAAAAAAAAAAAAGCATTTTATTAATGAAGAATGTCCTTGACACAAACTTGAATTACAAGTCTATTTGGCAAGAAACAGATCAAACAATTAGATACAAATGACAAACAATCAGTTTTATTCATACAAAGATCAAATAATCAAATACAGAGTAGATATAAGTGACATATGTAAATACAAACAAAAAAACAGACCATCCAAATAAACCCAATAATATTCTGTATTAATGTTTGGACTATAGCTGGTTCTCGAGGGGATTGGCTATTGATGCACTAACTATACATGTGGGCAACATTAACATCGTCGGAAAAAAATTTATTGAAAAACTCTACTAAAATATTCAAAGCAATTTTAATTAATTTAGTCCAATTTTGTGGCATTTTTTGAATGCATTCCATATATGGTTCGTATTATGTAAATGAGTTATTTAAACTTTAATTTTAAAAATTAAAATTTATATTTTCATTCTATTTTCTTATCTACAGCAACTCTATGAGAATATTTTTACGTAATGATTGATGAAAAAAATATGTAGATAAGTTTGATATTTTACATTTATAGTAAAAGTCCATGAGAACTTTTATAAATTATAATTAGAAAATATTCTCTACTATATACACACACACATATATATAGCCTTTTAAGGGAGGAGATTTTTAATATGGTATCAGCTGATTTTTTTTTTTAATCAAGCTCACAAAATACTAAAACCGTACATGGATTCCTCGAAATTCTATAAATTTCTACAGTATCGGGACAATATGGTCATGTACATTATAATTAAATTGATTATAAAAAAATTAGTATAAAAATCCAAAAATTTAAATTATTGTTTGAAATAGATTTGGACCATTATTGATGTAAAAGGATTAATCCCGTTACCACCGTCAAAAAATTATAGAATTTTTCATTATATCATTCACACACATATTTATATATATATATATATGTGTGTGTGTGTGTGTGAGATTTGAGTATTTTATGCTATAAGCTGGTTTTCGGACTTTTTAAACTAAAGCATTATAAAACATCATGACAAACAAATGATGAGTGCCCATTCTAGCAGTTTCATCATATGATTACCAGGCATATTAATTCATTATCATATCCATTGCTTTTTAAGCATTTAACAAATTTATTACACCTAGTGCCAAATCAAAAGGATTATCAGAGTATTATACATTACATGTATACATAAATAATGAAAGAGTACTGATTAATAATGTTTGAATTATATAAAAAGGTATAGACAGTTTCAAAAAAGACAAGTGTAAAGGTAATGTTTTATTTGCAACTTAAATTCTGACCAATTAACTAATTAAGTATCTATATTTTTATACTTTCAGTGTTAATACATAATTAGACTTTTAGAGATCATTTATACCATGAATGTTAATTCCTTATATTCGGTTGTTTGCCCAATTGGCTTGTCTTGAGCAATTATATTGATTTAGATATTGTACTTAAAATATATGACTTATTAACAAGGACCAGCACCTAAGTTAACTCTATTTCACAAGATGTCTATATATTCCATAAATAAAATAGTTTTATTAAAATAATTATTTAGATATATGGTTGTCTATGATTGATCATAAAAAGTCAAAAAGCTTTTATGGTCCCATCAATAATATATATTAATTAGAATATTAATTATATACATACAATAATATTGTGTATTCGGTGTTAAATAAAGTTAAGATAAATAGTAGGATTAATGTTAAAAATTGAAAGTTAAATTTCACAGATATTATACTCCTATTGTATTTTATAAAGGAAAGAGTCTAGTCTTTAAATTCTTTTGGTTCGAATATATGTATATAACCAATATCATATCATTAAAATATTTAATATATTAATTATTATATTTATTTGTAGTATGATGTTTATAATAAAATAAACTCGCACAAGTTCCCTCAAATTGAAGTATTAACACTACTTATCCACTACTTTTGTAAGTACATGAATAGACCCAAGAAATTCTTTTTCATGCCAAAACACAGTCATTACTAATGATGCCAAATCATTTCATGAATTACTCACACATCATCATAAGCCCCCACTAAAACCAACCCCTCCTTGACTCTCTCTCTCTCTCTATCTTTCCTTCCAATCTAAGCTTTACTCCATGCTAATGGTTTTATTTTTATATCAACACAGAGAAACAAAAACACACACACCCCCCTCCAACTTGAAACCAATTAACCAAAATTAGAATGAGCTCAGTTTGCATATCCACCTGTCTCAATGATGCAAGAGACCCCCGAATCCCGGTCCGAGCCACCTATGTCAACCTCTACAAGTGGCCTGAGTCCGATGCGGAGTTCGTCCGCTCGGTGAGCTCGAATTCACTTAGTAATGCTGGTGGTGGTGGAGGATCAGGACCCAACTCGGGGTCGTTTCGGCACGGCCCGCCGAGGGTGGTGGATAGCATATCTTGTAGGCAAATGTATTTGAGGAGCTACCCTTTTTATAAGGAGGAAGACTATGTGAATGAGAAGACATGCAAGTGCTGCTTTGGTAAAAGGAAAAACAGACAACATGGGATGAAGAAGAAGAAGAAAAAGAAATCCTCGTCATCACCATCCCCATCCTCATCATCACCATCAACAACAAATGAGGGCAAAAGCAACAACAAAAGCAGGTGTGTTGGGTTTAGGAAAGTGAAAGAGTTGTCTTGGGATGCTGTTTTTAGGATCTTCCATAAATTGCTGTCTTGCTCTACAAGTGTAGATGTTGTGGACTAATTAACTAAGTTATAAGATGGTGCCCGGTGGGTTGTTTACTATTCACGTGGCGTATTACTACTAATTATTATTATTATTTTTTATATGTAAGGGGGTGTAATAGTATAATATATATAAATATGCATGTGTGTAATTTAGGCTTTATGGAGAATTTTCATGATTTTGATAGTTTTTGTTTACTTAATTCTACATGTTTTATTTAAGATTTTGTAAAATTGGTTTGATGTGTTTAAGATGATGTTAGTAAAATTTTTTCTTTTTTCTAGTTTGTTTAATTTTGTTTATGTTTTGATTAATTTGAGTGAGATATGGAAGAGTTGTGTACATAAGCTTGATTAGGGAGATCAGAGACATTTGGCTTTGGAATAATAATTATGTCGATTTAATTTAATTTTTTTTAATAATATCTTAATTGTTTTTTTGGGTTATAAAATACCATATTAATTGGACTTTTTAGAGAGTTAAAAAGGACAATAATCCCTCTTATCATCACTTTCGGTCGTTTACTGTGGACGGTGACAAAACCGCAGAAGCTGCTGAAATTTCTTTCGGAATAAGTAGTAATTGGTGGTGAGAAAATGTTAGTAGCTGCTCTGGGAAGCAAAATAGCGATTTTTTGGAAAAGTCATTTTCAATGAAATAGTGTGCATACTGCCACGTATGTAATGGTCGAAAATTTATTTTATATATATATGGAGTGTAAATTATGGACTTAATTATTTTTAAAAAAACAACCAATCTAAAAATTTTATTAATACTTACACGCTATCTATCTCTTTGGGAGATACAAAGGCTCTATTTGGTTTGTCAATGTGTTGATGACATATCATCATTTCATTCATACTATTTATTAAAAAGTAGATTCAGGTAAAAAACAGATATTTTTACTCATAAGCAGAGACCAAATATAAATCAAATACAAATATAAAGATAGATGAAAGTCAGATAACTTAAACATACCAAAAAAAATATATCTTAGCAAATTTTAGTTACTATCATATTCAAATAGTCTACAAGTATATTCTATTAAAAATATGGGAGCTTCTACGGTTTCTTCGACGAGATCATCCAGTCAAATATCTAACAGTTAAAATAAATATAATAATTGAAATATTAATTATTTAATGGTTCGATTACTGTTGAATATAGTGTAAGCCATCAGATTGTCAATAAGACTGGTCCTGTCAAATTAATTATGAGACCATAGAATTTTCCTAAAAATATATACATGCCCATATATGTTTAATTATCTATCGAATATAATCCATCTTCTTGGAAAATCAATGTTTATATGATTGGATTGGAAGAATTTTGACTAGTTGTTATCTAAATTTAGGCGGATGATACATTTCTAATCTGTCCTTAATTACAATAAAAAAATGAAATTATTAACAAATTATTTTAAAAATTGGAGGTAGATGTAATTTCTTAAATGGTATAGAGGTCCATGTATCAATGTTCCATTATCCAAATTTTATTTGGCTTGTACTCAAAATTTAACATGGAAGAAAATAATTTCTAGAAAACAAAAAATAGAATTTGGTAGTTAACTTAAAGCTTTATTGACTTAGACCTCTTTTTTTATTGACAAATTCAGCATTCTCGAATTGACCATAAGGATGAAATGACCCTTTTTTTCTCCTCGTTCTGGATTCAAAGTTCAAACCTTAGAATAATCCTATGAATGGAAAAGATGTTACCAAGTTTGTGGAAACCGTAACTCTTAAGCTACCAAAAAGACAATCATGTTATGGGAGGATTGACATCGAGTTTTATTAAATTCCACGCCTTCAGGTTAAGCAGAGAGACAAAAACCACAGCACGTGAAAGGAAAAAATTTGCATATTCAGGCCAAAAAAGAATGATAATGGCAGTGGGACATAACATAAAAGCTGTAAAGACAAAATGATAGTTACTGATTTTTCATCCAATGGATGTGGAAAGTGGAATGATTATTGCTTTTGTGTAGCCTGGATATTTCACTTTATAAATACTATAAAATTCCAGTTGATAAATATTTAATAATTAAACTAATAAACGAATAATGCTTATTAATTTTTTTAGATTATTTAATATAAAAATGTCTAATTAGTATTACTATCTTCACCTTACAAGCTACCACTATTTTTCTTTCACATTATACCTGTCACTTTATTTACTTAGGTATAACTAAGCTTCTCCTTAAATTAACGCAAACAATCCTTGTAAACTTTGATTTTAGCGCGGATCCATTTTTAAATTTTCAAAATGTTGCAAATCGCCATTTTTAAACTTTACTAAATTGGCTAATAATCCTAAGAAGTTAAAAATGACCCATAAACGTTGATTTTGATGTGTAAATACACATCAAACTCATCAAAATGTGCTTTTAACACCTCCTAAACTTTCTTGGTATTTTTTTTTTATTATTCTTGAAAAAAAAAATTCAAATATTGTTAGTGTTGCCAATTAACTAAAATTTATAGGAGCTTGTTTGCAACATTTAAAAGTTTATTGGATATATCTATACTTATATTAAAGTGTAGGGGGGCTATTTGCTATTTTTCCTAAAAACAAATACAATCTCCTATAATTTCCTGACTTTTCATTTCATCCACAATTATAAACGATTTGAAAGGAGAAAGTTGCAAAGGCACATTTTCATAAGATTCGATAATAGCCAGTAAAATTTAGGGTGTTATAATTTTGATAACTAGTTTATAATTGGAAGTTGTCAATTGTTGGAAGAGATTATTGATTCAAGTGTTGTTGCAAAAAATTAGTAATTGGTGTTGGGATATGCTTTTCAGAAATGCGCTTAAGATTTTTGTTCCTTTTCCGTTAATTAATTAGCTCTCTAGGGCTTTACCCCACTTTTGAGTTTAGGGGCATAATAGGATTTATTGAAGTTAAAAAGAAATCTTTAAATCCGTAATTGATGTTGATTAGTTTAATTCGATTTTTAGTAGGAGTTTCATAGCTAGAGGATTTTAGGCTGATTACGGTGGTTACTCTACTAGGCATTTGTCATTCATCGTTTTAAAATTTTATCATTAGGTGACAAGTTGGTTTTCGAATATGGATTAGGAATGGGATAAAAATTGGTACTTCAAAGGACTCTAATTTATAGGCAGTTTTAATTTAAATTTAGATTGCTGAACAAATAAGATGAGCTTTTAAAGGTTCAGATTTGACTCGTTTAATAAATTAACAAGCTAGAGTCGGAATGGCCTTCAAGCTTATAAAGTATAAATTCAAGCTCGAGCTTGTTAAGGAATCATGAACCTGAATTCAACTTGTTTATCTTAACGAACCTAAATAAGCACGAGTTTGAGTAGGAGCTCGTTTACATAATAATTATATATAAATAATAATATTATTAAAAAAATGGTTCACGAGCTCTTAATTAGCCTGTTCATGAGCCTAATTCACGAGTCTTAACAAGCTTATTTGTAAACTTAAAGAAAAACTTAAATTCAACTCATTTAGCTAAACTAGTTTCATTCTAAGCTCAAGCTAAGCTTAACCTATTTGGCTCGTTTATAATCCTAGTCCAATAATTCTTTAATTAGTCATATTCTTAACATATGGTAAGACATTGGTTAACAAAAAATGCTCTATTGTGAGGGTGTAAGTGAATTGGTACATTGTTTAATTGCAAAGTTAAATTAGTTGGCTTTTAAGCCTTACACACTCATGTTGTAGAATACATATCAAGGCATAGTACAGTGTTAACTTGATCAGCACTACAGGCCTTACAAACCATTACAATTTTTCCTTACGACTTAGGTAGACTTCAATTGAAGTAATCCAAAAGTTCGTGCACCACCTAGAGTGAGTAGCACAATTCACTCTGATGGGCCTGCAGCCCAATCCTCCTAAGTGGATAGCTTTGGACTTGAACCGCAATGAACGTTGTTGTTGTTATGTTATTGTTGCTATTATTATTATTATTGAATTTGAGCTAATTTTATTTTAATAACAATTATTGTTTATCTTAATTAAAATTTTAAGGTGTATATTATATTTAATAATTAAACTTTACAAATTTGTACAATTTCAATTTATTATCTAAACTTGCTCACTTTTGCACTTAACAATCTAAATTTTGCCAAATTTTATAATTAGTCACCTAAAGTTTACTCATTTCAGCAATTAGTTGTGTCATTTAAGTACCATAAATAAACATAAAAATTGATAGATATTAAATTGACACTTATAAATTTTAAATAATTAATTATTAAATTGATAAAATTCAAAAACCAAATGTGACATCTACCTAAATTTTAAATGGATTTGGACTTATTGGGTTTCGAAGTCAACACATTCTGCACTTTTTGGATTTAAAACGACGAAGTACCATATGGTCATTCACTAATTTTACTAGATAATGTTCAGTTGAGTATAAATTAAGGACTGCAATCAAAAAACTAACTGCTCATTCACTTCATTATAATTGCAATTCTATTACATCCTTATTCCTTATAAATAGCTATTACATCGTTTAGTTCACCGAATAGCGATTCCACAATGAATCCCTATTACCCAAAACATTGCATAGCCATTACTTATTCAAATTTATGAATACCAACTCGATGTCAGAACTTTTTTTTTTTTCAAATACCACTATTCAAATAAAAAAATTAATAAAGAAAAATTCTATTATAGCTCTATTCCATTCCTTCGTAATTAAAATTTCATTACAACCTTATTCATTCAACGAAATGAACGAACCGTAAAGCTTGTGATCGCTATTTCATAAAACACATGGGCAGTTTCTGAGTTTCAACAATCAAACAATAATACAGATGTTCTGGGCAAGGAAAGAATGCTAAATCCTAAATGGATTGATGCCTTTGCCAAAAGCTCGTTCAACCACTGTTGTTCATAGATACGATACGAGGATAGAAGAATGTAATGTTTCGCATGATGCCACTAAACTCATTTATATAAAGCATGTCAGTTGCTCTCAATAGTGTCCAACGAGTTCCCCTCGTCTCGACTTATTTATATCCCTAATTTAAAATAAAAAAATCAGAATGAGGAAATACCCTTACTCCATGCCCACGAGTTAAGAATTTTCTTCAAGCAATTGAGATCAAGGGAGCTTTAGAAGACATCATTTATCTGTCATCCTTCAGATGCAACTGCCAAAGAACCACAAATGATGGTTTTCTATTCTTCGCACTTGTTTTAAGATTCAAAGCTTAACAAGAGCTCCAATTAGCAGTAAAGACAAACAAGTTTAACTAGGAAACAAGATTGGCAAGCAACAGCTACACAGCAAAAGAAACAAAACAAGGTAAAATCAACTTGTATTCTACTCAGCATTTCCTATGAAAGAAGACAAAGATAAAACATTCGATGTAACCCATTGGAGCCAAAAAATGCATCACAAGGGAGGATGCATGCAGCAGTTAAATGATAGGAACCAGCCGCTCTTAAGTTGCATCGGACAAAATATAAACACTCCTTACAACACCAGCATGATATTTCTATTTCAGAAGCCGTGAATTGAATAGACAAAAGCTAAGCAACAGTAAAGGACAATACTAGAGAACCTCGAGCTTACTGCTTCCAGTTCTGTACAGACAAGCTCATCAGGCTTGAGTCCTCACAAAAGAAAAACAATGGTGTGTACTTGAAACTTGACCACCCAGTATCCTAATGCTTAATTTTTCTACTCCCATCTATGTCACAGCTGAAGAAACCAATATTCTATAACATTGCAAGAGGAATCGTCTGCCATACATCAACATTTATGTCATGCCACGTCAAGCCATCCAAACTACATCATCAAAACAGCAGGGCTGGAACATCTGATGGTTAGCCCTCTAATTCACAGTACCATCTACTAAATCAAGAGTCCAAGACTTCTCCAAAAACAAATTAAGCATTCATCAGTTGAACCAAATGGAATTAAAACACATGACCTACTCATAAGTTCGTATCAAACTCATTCCCCAAGCTCCATAAAATCCGGGCTCCCCCCCCGGGGGGGGGGGGGGGTGGGGTGGTGGTGTTTGGGTTGGTGTGTTGTGTGGGGGGGTTGGGGTGCGTGGGGGATGGGCTGGTGTGGGTGTTAGTCCAAACTTGCTAGAACCTGATTCCAAATGTTCAAATCCTTTGGTCATAGGATAGTGTACAAGACATAAACTTGTACCTCACACATGCTTGGAACTTGTATTCTATATGTCATAGATTTGCAGTCCTAGGGCAAGCCATAATATATTATAGAATTCTAGTCTTAGGGTTAGCCATCCAATGTATGTTGGCTTGAGTTATAACCCATTAACTTGAGCCACAGCTTGGTTACATATCAAACCTATCTAAAATCTCAAATTTTAATTAGTATTGTGATTTATATTCGTTGTATTTTGCTAGTTTTTTATGTTTTCATTGACATTAATATTTGCTATAGCTTACATTTAAAAGTGATATTAAATTACAATTGAAATATTATGATTTCTTCCAGACCAATTAACAAAATTTTAACTTAAATAAGGGTTAAGAGAACCTCATGCGTTCCACAGGGTATTAGGTTAGAAGATGGATTCAAAGGGTTATCTAGTAAACTATGATATCAAATTCTTGAAACCTATTCCTATGGAGTAAAGTACAAGAATGGGATCTCGGTTTTCTATATTACTCACCCTATATCAATTCAAACTAAAAAATCTATACCACCTTCAAAGGGTTAAGCATGAGGTTAAAGCCAAGACACTCTCATGACAACCTGCATACACTTCTTGGGACTGCCTACATTGTGCAAATTATACCGAACTGGTGTATGAATCATATAGGGTGGTTCTTGTGCCAAAAACCAGTCTTTATGCCAAATGTATAAAATATAATTAAATAATTAAACAAAAAGGAAGAAGAAGAAGAAGAAGAAACTATCGGAGGACAACAATACACGAAGGCTAGACTCCTAAACCACCAATGGTCCTAATTAATGCTCACCATGCAATTTAAAAGACTTCAAGCTACCCAATTCAGTTCAAAATATGACTGACATCCTCACCTCACATTTTTATTGACAACTATATTAAGACCATTAGAAAAGATGATGATATACCCAATTCAATTCTATACACCCACCACAAACATCAACTCCGTTAATCAAAAGTAGAGAAGCACCACGGGATAGACTGTTTCTACTTGGAAATTCGTTTTTAAGGTCATTATACACCACCAAAGACACACTGCTCATAAAAAGAGGGGAGCTAGTACAGGTCAAAAGAAAAGATCAACAAGAAGCAAGACCGATTATCTGGCCATAATTCTTGGGGATTGATATTGCTAAAATAATCAAATTACGATCAAAGTTGAAAATAAGCTGTCATGCTAATTAGTATGTAAAAAGTAAGATCCAAGATTCAATTGAGCAAAGATCAAGTGAATATATCAGAGCAATGATTGGACCAGATCCCTATATGTGCACAAAAGCATAAAAATCCCACTATTAGGAAGTTAAGTAACAAAATTTAAATCTAATAAAACAGACAACGAAGAACATCAGGTGGCAGCAACTACACTCACAGATACACAACATGTTACATTTTCAAATATTGAAATCCACAGTGTCAATTGTGTTGCCAAAATCTCTAACCTCCTGAGCCCCGGATCCTCAAAGCTCGAAATCCTCATCCTTAAGAGCCATCTCGGCCGCCTCTTCTTCCTCCTCATCGAGCACAAAGTACTCGTTCTCCTCCACCGGCCTAAACATGTAAAACATCAACCCATAAAACACAACGCTAGCAATCTCCTCAGCCGCATTGCTAACCCACTTGTATTTATACGCAGCGATCGTCTTCAAAGCGAACACGACGATCCTCGTAAAATACAAGTAACCAATAACCACAATATAGAACTGTCTAAACAACTGCAATTTCGCCAAATTCCTAGCGGCCTTCCCATCGGTTTTCGACGTCTCTCTCAAGGATCGAATCGACCACACAATAGGGAAGATGATCGCGCAGCAGCAGATTATATCAACCAACAAGAAGATTTGATTCCAAGTAACCCAGTCCTTGATAAAGGGCCCGGTTTCGCCGGTTACGACGGAGGCGATGTTAGCTAAGACTTGTAGCGGGATCACAATCATTAAGACTTTCTTTTCCTTCTCTTGAAGGAAGGGTTTCAAAAACGACCAACCGGTTCCGATTAAAACGATTACCGTAAACAACAACACGACGCGGATGAATTGGAATATGTAGAACAAGACATCCCAACCGTGAGGAGTACCGGTTACCTTAATGTAGTGCTTATCCTCTGCAGCGCAGATCAGGTTAAGTGCCTTCATGAGGAGGAGTCCCGCCATGAGGAGATGAATCCGGTGGACGGATCGCTTGTTGTGATAGCAGACGTAGATCCAAAACCCTAAGAATCCAAGATAGAGGAGGAAGAAAGTGAAATAAAGCGACGGAAGCTGAGTCTGTCCCGCAGAGAGGTAATCCTTCGTCCCGTCCCGATCGAAGTTGAAGAGCTCCGTACGGACGTTCATGGAGACGCGTGTTTCGGGGGCGCAATTGGCGAAGAGGAGATGGTATTCGTTCGGCGAGGTGACCGGGTAGGCCTTGGAGAAGGAAGCGTGAGGCGGAGGTGAGAGATCGCGGAAGGTGAAGAGAGCGTTTATGTAGTGAGAGTCGAGGACGCAAAAGCTAGGGTTTTGTTGGCTCTCGATGTAGACTTGGAGGAGGGACTCGTCGGAGAGGAGGAAGAAGCCGAGACGGGATGGGTCCGGGGGAGAGGAGAGGGTGGTTGAGACGGAGACGGAGGAGACGGAGATGTTGACGTGGCCGCCGTGTGTGAAGCCGAATTTTTCGAAGAGGATCATGGGGCGAGTGTCGGAGGTTATGGTTAGGGTTTTGATTTCACCGGTGACGGAGGAGAGGAGGACGACGAAGTGAATGAGGAAAAGAAAGAGAGAAAAGGATTGCTTCTCCATTGTTGGGGAAGTGTGGAGAAAGAGAGAGAGAAGGGAGAGAGAGTTGGAGAGAGAAAGAGAGGGAGAAATATAGAGGAAGAGCAGAATCAGATCGAAGTCGATGACCGTGAAGTGAACCTGAAGTTAGAATTAGAGAGAGAGAGAAAAGGATTTTTTTTCTAATTACTATCAAGCATCATTATAACATAAAAAACGGTGTTTATAACAATGGATTATAATATTTCACGGAAGTGCAACAATTATTTGATTATATTATAACAGGTAAAATGAATATAATTTTTTTCCTCTGATGTAATTAGACATGCAATTATGAATAAATATGAAATTAGGAGAACAAATATTATAATTAAGCATAAATATATTTTTTTTTTTATGACTGCTGAATGTATTCCGCTCAGAAGATCAGGTTATAAGAAAATATAGTCATATGAAACTATTCAATAATATAATTTGTAAAAGTAAAATACAACATTAGTATTATGTTTGATTTATTAAAATGAAATTATTAGTCATTCATCCTCTTTTTATCGCTATGGAATTTTTGTTTCATCATTTAACTTGTAAAACATCACTATTATAAAAGAATTTTTTTTGGTATATAAAAAGAATTATTATTTTTAATAAAATTTAACTTTTGTTTAAAAATAACTCCAATTATGAAACATAATAATAGTACTGGTCAACAAATTATAAGCTAATAATAGCAGAACAATTAGTATTTAAATCAAGTCTTATTTTATTTTAGTAATTCTAAAATTAATATGAAATATTATATTACATAATTATAATATAAATAAATGAAGGAAATTATTAAATTATGAACCCGTTAAAAGAAAATTACACATTATTAAAGTATCAATATAGAGTCATATATGATTTTTTGAGCTAAAATGTATGTCCCATCTATTATATAAGATATTAGTGCAAAGCATAAAAATTATATGTTCCAGATACATTTTAATAATATATCAAATTTTTAAATTTGCATGTATTAAATGCGATTTTATATTAGATACTTAATGATTATAATCATATCATTTGTACATTTGTTCCACCTAAACCAGGTGTATATTTTGTGCTGTTCAAAAATACCATTCACATGTTTTGAATGAGGGATGGGAAAAACTCTTTTTTTTTTTTTCCCTATCTTTCTTTTCTTGTGTGATATTCTCTTTCATTATAGTTTAATCAAGAAAAGTAACTAAATAATTAATAAGGAATTGATGGGCTAACTGAATTGTAACTAAAATAGCATCTATGGACCTGGAGATTTTATTTAGGGCAAAAGTGGAAATAAATGCACAAACTGAGCTCGTCATAAGCATTAGAACTTGTGAAAAAGAAGTTTTAACTTACATATTTATAACATCTTTAGCGGCTTATGCTTATACGGTTACACCACAATGCCTTATTTATTTATTTATTTGATTTTTTCTTTTGTTCTACTTGAAAAATTTGACTTTACTTCTTTATAGTGTTACATGCTAAAACTTAAAGGTAGGGTTGCAAATGAGTAGAACTTTATTAAGCTTGAATTGAGCTTTTTATCAAGTCGAAAATTGAGGTTTGAGCTTAACTCGTTTAGCTAAACAAGTTATAGTTTGAGGTTGAGCTTGAGCTTGACATTGACCTTGACTTTGACTCATTTATGAAATGAGCTTGAGCCAAGAAGAGCTTTTTATCGAGCCTAAAATTTAAGCTCTAGCTCAATTTGTTTAAATAGGCCATTTTCCAGTTTTTAAAACCTAAAATATAATATACGAGTATTGCTATAAATAAATATATATAATTATTAAATAGAAATTAGTTTTATTGTTTTAATTATGTAATTATATATAATATAGCATGCATAAAAAATTCACAATTCTACTAACGAGCTTGTTCATGAGCATAATCGAGTTTATTTACAAGTCAACTCGCGAGCCTAAATCAAAGCTGGCTCATTTAGATAAACAAGCTTTACTTTAGGCTCAATCCCGGCTCCTTTACTAATTGAGCTCAAACCAAACTCGAGTAGCTCACAAGTACTTGAATCATTTGCAACCCCATTTAAAGGTTCAAGGATATTTTTAATGGATCCCATTGACGATAAAATATAGCTCGAGGCCCACTTGGTCTTTTGGAGCCCAATAACCTTCGTCATCAGCAGCCCATGGAAGAAAGGGCCTGGTTTATCTCGGAGAACATAACACCTCAGCTAGACAAGCTGGCATGGGACTCGACTTCGAGCCCCTACCTTAGAGCATCTCTTCGCGCTCATCAGGTCATTGGGTCAATCAGCTCGTCATAGACCCAGCCAGACCTCATCTTCTCATCTCACGACCTAGTCACTCTCGTGGTAGTATAAAGCTTTATACTAGGTATCCTGGTATGATCTTAAAGCCCTATAAATTCTCTCCCTCCCTCCCCCCTTCTTAGCAAGGGGGCAAGAGAAACAGAGTGAACAGGAAAAACAGCATATAGTACAGACAGAAAAGCAACATATCTGATATCCTGTTTGCATTACCCTTATCCTCACCCTTAAACTAACTTGAGCGTTGAAGTGACCGTGTCGGGCAACCCCCAACGTCCCTCTGACCTATCTTTTGATGTTTGTAGGTAAGGGTATGCACAGTACGGTACGATTCAGTTTGCTACCGGAACCAAACTATACCATATATTTACGGTTTGGCTTTCTTTTCAATTTGAAACCTAACATATGGTTCGGTTCGTAATTTTTTAGAACAAAAAAAATGATTTGATTTACAGTTTGAACCGTTTTTATTCATAAAATAAAAAATATATTCTATCAAAAAAATTCCATTACATATTTCTTATCACTAATGCAAATATAAACTAACAATATTTGAAATTAATCATTTACCAGATAAACATATAAAATGTATAGAAAGGAAAGGATTTCATCCATTATAAAATTATAATTGTGACTAGTCTTATTTTTTTTAATTATCTTGAACTATAATAGTATACTAGACTTTATTTCAATATAGAAGTAAATTAATTAATAAGACAGAGGGAAAAAAATATTCAGTAGTTAGAATACTAGAAGGTAACATCTAAAATATGTCTTATTTATAGACAACATAATAATTAAGACATAATAAAACAAGTTTAATTTTATTCTCATCAATGATACATATCTAAGTCACAAAATTTAAAAACAATTAATTTTTTTAATGAAACAATTAAGAGTAAAAATAATATATTTAATTTTTTTTAAATATATATATATAACGGTTCGGTTCAGGATCATGAACCAAACCACGAACCGTTTGTTCTTCACCGAATCGAACCATTTAAAAAAAGAATCGAAATTTCGATTGGGTTTGATCCAATCCAGTTTGATTCACAGTGTGATTGGTTTTTTTGCACAGCCTATTTGTAGAGGCAATCTCTACTGACCTAAACTTGGCTTATGTAACATTTCGGCACTGTCTGTGGGAAGAACAACCACTAAACACCTATAAACATTTTTCTGTGGCCTCTTATCCACTTCTTTCCAAAGGACCCCTTAGAACCTCGGGTAATAAAAATGTACTCTCACAATGCCCAAGCCCCAACGAAGTAGGAACCAAGGTGATTTTACTCCTTTACCACCCATCTCTCGCATCGTCAATGGCAAAGCCTCTGAGGTGCGGTGTCATTGCCTAATCATTGTCACAAATGCTGTCCCCATCGACGAGGGCTGCATTTTGGAACTAGAACATTTATGCAGGCACTTAGTGTATTGGAGCATAGATTATGAGTACTCAAATGCTCTCTTGCAGGCTAGGATAACGGAGTTAGAGGAGTTGAAGGATCTACACCTGGAAGAGTGCACCTCTAGCACACACAAAAGCATCTCCCCAGCTCCACCGTCACTTAAACTAAAAGAGCAGCTAGCTGTGCGCCCCCATGAGGGTGTCGCGAACTCCCACAGGGAGCGCTCACACAATCCCTAATCATCCCAAAACGCTTACCATAGGACCTATGTCTCGCGAAGCCCTACAACGGTCGCGAAAAGTACATTACGAGTATGTACCACATCGCAACAATCGACTCAGGCTGTCGCACATCATCGGGTCAATAACTACCAGCACAATAAAGAGAGAACGGTAAACCCCCATCCAGGTCGGGACCAGGAGAGGAACACCCCCATCTTGAAAGATACTTAACTTGGTTCCAATAAGGAACACACACTAGAGGAGATATGCGACATGATGAGGAAATCATCCACTATCAAAGAAGGCTTCGAGGGCGAGCCAACTGTAAAGGCACCATAGGCTAAGACATGAGATCCAGTCCAAGGCTCTCCCAATACGAGCAAGGTTGCCCACTCTAGAGTCATATGATGGGATGACGGACCTAGAACATCACATTACTCAATTCCAATCTACTATGGCAATATACAACTTATCAAACGCCATATGGTGCAAGACTTTCCCTACCACCTTCCAAAGAGTAGCCAGAGTTTGGTTAAATAAGCTCGAACCAAACACAGTGAGCTCATTTTCCCAGCTCACCGACCTCTTGGATGCACACTTTATGGTGAGCAAACCACTAGAGAAGAACAACTCTTGTCTCTATATAATACGGCAAAGGTTTGGTGAACCCCTATAGGATTATCTGGCAAGGTTTAAAAAAGCATGATTGGAGATCTTGAACCTTAGCCAGAGCGTGGCCCTAAAAGCTATCAAGTAAAGGGTACTAGTTGAGAGCCCGTTCTTCAACTCCTTCTCCAGATGCCAACTCACAACACTCGAGCAAGTAAAGAAGAGAGCCCAGAAGTACATCCAACAAGAAGACACATGGAATGCTCGAAGGGAGACTGAAAGTCGCTCAGCTTTGGCTCGAGCACATGACAATATTCCTTAGGAAAGGAATCAACCAAGGGATCACAGTGACTCCAGCCGGATAGATAAAAACCGAGGAGCAAAAGATGGTGACAAGTGAAGACTCTTTCTAATGTATGACGAGTTCACTCCTCTTAAACTATTTGTACATGACGTGTTCTTTGAAATAATAAACCAGGGTCTCCTTCCCCTACCACCTCCTATACGGCCAAGTCCACGACGAAAAGACTCCAAAGAGTATTGCAAGTGTCACCTCGACCGCGGGCATGATACGTGCAATTGCTGGTAGCTCAAAAACAGCAAAGAAGACTCCATATGCAGAGGTTAACTAAAACAGTACACGGAGTATGACCTAAAACTGGAACCCCCGGCATAAAAAAGGAAAATTAATTGTTCTGCTACCATTATCTTAAAATGCATAACTTTACCGGTCTCCCTTTGTTGTGAATGTATGCCTTGTACCAATATGAAAGCTTCTGAGTAACTAAGGTAGTCATTCTTAAATTTTAATATCGTGAACAGTGGGTTGTCACGTATAAGATACCCCGTTGGGGCATGACAATGACTTCAGTAGCACCCCAACATGTCGCTCCTCAACTCTCGGTCTCTTTACCGATGGCTTCTTTTGTTTCTTCAAAGGACCGGCCAGCACATCGGCCACATTACCACGGGCATCGCGGACTCTGCAAAACAAAAAATAATAAATTCATCATCGACGTAAAATTATCTGCCTAGTCGAGCTCAATAAGCTCGCATGCCTTGACTGCAGAAAGAACCTTTTCCCTAAAGCTCAACTTGAAAGATCATTCGGGGGAGGGGGAGAGAAAGAGAGAGATAGTTCGATGTCATGAGCAATGAGGTCGCACCTCCATCGGTTATCAGCCTCCCACTTATAAAGTTCCTTACAATGAGCGCGACATCATGTGGCCTTCCACCTCGCTCTTCCAAGGCACCCTCTAACACCATCAACTCGTTAACATCATACGCCATTAAGGACAGGGACTTCTCACGAATGGGCTTACACAATTCGACCCAAAAATCAAAGCCCTCTTCTATGTTGTCCTTAAGCCTGACTTTTCAGAACTCACGGTTCTAGTCAAACTCACTCGAACTTACGAGCCTAAAAAGCAACTGAGGATACTTAGGTTGTTTGGTGAAGTACCACCACCCCTCTAGTGATCTATTGTAGAGAAAGAAGTGTCAAAACAAGGTCGGAGTAGTTCGCACTGATAGGCATAAATTATCATCATTTTAATTGACAAATTGGGTCTATTTTATAATATAATTGATGGATTCTTAATAGATAAGGTGCTTAATTGGTATACATATATATTTCAGGTCAATTTTGAACATAATTGTAATATAAGGAAGGAAAATGTGGAGAATCCAATCAATATTCAAGCAAAGCAGCAAGGATGCATAGAAGGAGACTTGATGTACGGCCGTACAACTCTCAAAGTGAAGAAAATGCAAGCCAGTGGCTGGTACGGGGTCTTGTACGCCCGTGCACCAAGAAATTTTGAAGCAAATTCGACATGTACGGCCGTACATGTGGTGATGAAGAAGTAATTGAAGGAGATTTATGTTGCACGCCCGTACAAGCTTGAAGATTGACTTCCAGTACTTAGCACTCCCTCTTGTACGACCGTACAAAATGCATATTTACAAAGAAAATGAGTATTGTACGGTCGTGACTTTTAGAAATGGGTCATTATTGTCTTCTTGAAACAGTATGACTGTTAGTTTGTTTTAGTAAAAGGTCGTGTTTTTAAACACGACCCCATAGAATATAAAGAGGGGTGATTCGTTCTGAAAAGGGACATCACATCATATATTTTAGAAAGAATTAGAGGAGAGAGAGAGTCGGATTCCAAGAAGAACTTGAGAAAGTCATTGGATCCAGAATTCGTTTGTACAACCACTTCATAGTCATTAAAAAGGGGTTTTACTTCTTCTCTTTCTTGTTCATTGAATGTTTATCTTAGTTTCTATTATGTTTGTTATACGTTTGTGTTCATATGTCAGTATGAATGAGTAGTGATTAAGTTATTACGAAGTCGTATTAACAGGAAGCATATATATATCTGTTATAATCTGTTTAATTACGAATTTTTAGTGTTGGGTCTTCAAATAAGTTAGGAATTTGTAGTGCACGACATATTCCTACATCAGATCTCATTGGAAAAGGTTGAGAAACAATTCCCTTGAGTAGATCTAAGGCACTAGAACAAACTACTCTTGTTGATAGAGATGTTAATAAGAAGTTTGCTGCATGTTTTCAAAGAATTTGAGGATAATAAGAGCTTTAATGCAATTCTGAATTGGCTATTAACTTAGAAGAGATTCTAGTAGATACAATTAGGATTAGGATTGATCTATTATGAGAATAATGGTCATGAATTAAGAATTCTGCAGATAAGTAATTTGGATGAATTTAGTTAAATCCTGTTAATATGATGGAGTAATCTTTCTGTATATTGTGTTAATAATTTGTTAAAATTATGTTTTATATGTCATTGTGATAAAAATTGGTAGTTAATATAGTTAAATTAGAATTATCTAATTAATAGTAATTAAACCTACATTAATTGATTGCTAGATAATAATTGAAGGGCGAGTAATAGTAATTGTCAGGATCCCAAGGAATACGACCCATAAGCATTCCTATACTACAATTGATAGGTGCACTTGCCTATTGTTGATCTGATATTAGGAAAGGATTAGTGGAATTAATTGTTAACTCAGATGAACGCATCAAGTTTTTGGCGCCGTTGCCGGGGATTTAAAATTGACAATATTAGGAAAACCCAATCGTTATTAATCTAGTTTCTTTTAATTCTGTTATATTATTATTCATTTCAACTTTATTGATCTTTGATTACAGGTGTATGACCCGCAGCAGAAAAATCAAGCTTTTTGATTTTGACCCAGAACCTGAGCGAACATTTCGTCAAGGATTAAGAAGAACCAGAGAGATTATCCAAAACTCTCCTACTATAGTGCAAAGAGCAAGACCACTATCATTAAATATGAATAGAGATAATGAGAATCTAAACCCACGAGGGGTTGGTGAAGTTGAGAATCCTGGGGGTAATGTAAATCAAGCCGGTGGAAATATAAATGATCCCATTAGAGATGTTGGAAATGAAGTTCATAGGCCTATGTGGGATATGTTTATGCCCACAATCGATGGAGTTGCTCCATCCATTCAGTATCCTCCAATTCATGCAAATAATTTTGAGTTGAAGCCTGCTTTGATTCAGATGGTACAAGTAATCAATTTGGGGGAGGAGCTTCAGAAGACCCGCATGCTCATTTGAAGAATTTCTTGCAAATATGTGCTACTATAAAGGCCAATGGAACACCAAATGAATCAATACGCCTATTATTGTTTCCCTTTTCACTAGGGACAAGGCGAAGTTGGTTGGAGTCATTGCCTCCTCATTCATTAACGAGTTGGAATCAAGTGGCTCAGAGGTTTTTAGAGAAATTTTTCCCACCTAATAAGACGATTCAATTAAGAAATGAGATATTTTCCTTCCGTCAGTATGAAGGAGAATCACTTTATGAGTCGTGGGAAAGGTTTAAAGAATTTCTTCGTCGGTGCCCTCACCATGGATTTCATTGCACGATCTGGTCAGGATATTTTATACATCATTAGGAGACCAAAAGAAAACAATGATCGATTCAGTAGCTGGTGGGAGTTTGATGAAGAAAAGTGCTCCTGAGGCTTATGATTTAATCGAAGAATTGGCAAGGAATACATTCAGTTGGCATAGTGAACGGAACAATCTTCGACCCGTCGCTGCAATGTATGAGTCCGAGTCAGTTTCTCAACTAAAGGCACAAGTGGCATCACTTACATCTCAGATGAGTAAAATGAAAGCAAGCATGGAAGCTTTACCTCAAAGTGATTCTTTTGTGAGTTCAATGGAAGATTTTCATGCTTCTGAAGAAGGTTCAAGTATTGAAGATCTGAACTTTATTAATAGAACAAATAGAGAAGCCGGGAATTATAATCCTTATAGTAATACTTATAATCCCGGTTGGAGGAATCATCCTAACTTCTCATGGAGAGATCAGAATGCACAAAGGTCAAACTTTTCATCTGGATTTCAGAAGCCACAACCACAGCAATTACAAGCACCACAGCAACGTCTTGCGTTACCACCACCTGAAAAGAAGACTAATGTTGATGATGCTTTGACACAGTTTATTCAAGTTTCTGATGCACGCCATCGGAATCATGAGGCCTCTATTCATAACTTAGAACAACAGATTGGTCAACTGGCTAAATTAATGTCGGACAGAACTCCAGGATCATTGCCGGGTAACACTGAGCAAAATCCTAAGGAGCAAGTTAAGGTTGTGACACTTAGAAGTGGTAAGGAATTACAGGGTTCAGCAAGGAATCAAGAGAGTGAAAAGGAAGTTGGTTTAGAAAGTGGGGAACAAGTGAATGAAAAAAGAATTAATAGAGAGGAGTTTACCTACTGAAAAACCAAAGGAATTTCAGCCAAAATTACCTTACCCATCTAGATTTAGGAAGGATAAGGATGATGAACAATACAAAAAGTTCTTGGAACTTTTTAAACAGTTGCACATTAACCTTCCACTAGTAGAAGCTTTAGGACAAATGCCTAAGTATGCTAAATTCCTCAAAGAACTCCTATCTAACAAAAGGAAGTTGGAAGAACTATCTACTGTCACCTTAGGTGGAGAGTGTTCTGCTGTTATTTTAAACAAATTGCCTAGGAAACTAAAGGATCCGGGTAGTTTTACTATTCCTTGTTTGATAGGAAATTTACCGGTTGAAAGAGCATTAGCAGATCTTGGGGCTAGTATAAATCTCATGCCCTATAGCATGTTTAAAAGATTAAATCTAGGCGAACCCAAGAGTACTAGAATGAGTATACAACTTGCTGATAGATCTATGAGATTTCCTAAGGGAGTAGTGGAAGATGTTTTGGTTAAAATTCACGATTTTATTTTTCCTGCAGATTTTGTAGTTCTGGATATGGATGAAGATATAGAAGTCCCACTTATATTGGGGAGGCCATTCTTAGCAACAGCTGGTGCTGTTATCGACGTCAAAGATGGGAAATTAGTTCTTCGGGTTGGAAGCGAAGAGATGGTCATCCGAATGCCAGATGTTTTCAGAAAATCTATGAATGGTGATGATACTTGCTTTGCAATTGATTCTTTTGAACTAACCGTTTCTGATTTTCTGCAAGATTCTTTGAGTACAGATTCCTTGGAGTTGTGTTTGTCAAGAGGAAGTGAAATTAATGCAATTGATGGAGTAGAAGAGATTATTGCTCAATTGGAACGCTGTGATGAACAAAAGAAGGAATTTGGAGTTGAGGAAATACCGAGACCATATAGATAGGTTAAAACCTTCAGTAGAAGACCCCCCTGAATTGGAGTTAAAGCAACTACCTTCATATTTGGAGTATGCCTTTTTGGCAAATGACTCTAAGTTACCGGTGATTATATCTTCGGAACTTGATTCATGCCAAAAGGAGAAACTAATTTCTGTGCTCAAAGAGCACAAGAAGGCAATAGCATGGAAGATTTCTGATATAAAAGGAATCAGTCCCTCCTTTTGCACTCATAAGATCTCAATGGAAGAAGGATTTAAGTCAGTGGTGCAACCTCAAAGAAGGCTAAACCCAAATATGAAAGAAGTAGTTAAGAAAGAAGTGGTCAAATTATTGGATTCGGGACTTATATACCCAATTTCGGATAGCCCATGGGTAAGTCCGGTTCAAGTGGTCCCAAAGAAAGGAGGCATGACGGTTGTGCCCAATGAGAAAAATGAGCTTATTCCAATGCGTACCGTGACTGGATGGAGGGTATGTATTGATTATAGGAAGCTCAATGATGCTACTCGGAAGGACCATTTTCCATTACCCTTTATTGACCAAATGTTAGAAAGACTTGCAGGTCATGATTTTTATTGTTTTTTGGATGGAATGTCAGGATATTTTCAGATTCCTATTGCACCGGAAGATCAGGAAAAGACCACATTTACTTGCCCCTATGGTACATTTGCTTATCGTAGAATGCCATTCGGGTTATGTAATGCACCTGCGACCTTTCAAAGGTGTATGTTAGCAATATTTGGGGATTTAGTGGAGGATGTGATGGAGGTATTTATGGATGACTTTTCGGTATTTGGAGATTCATTCGAAAAATGTTTGCTGAATTTGAAGAGGGTTTTGATGAGATGTGAGGAAACCAACCTTGTGTTAAATTGGGAAAAGTGCCATTTCATGGTACAACAAGGAATAGTGTTGGGTCACAAAGTGTCAAAGAAAGGGATAGAAGTGGATGTAGCAAAAGTGGAGGCAATTTCCAAATTGCCACCACCAAATTCTGTCAAGGCAATAAGAAGCTTTCTTGGTCATGCAGGTTTTTATAGAAGGTTTATTAAAGATTTTTCGAACATTGCAAGACCAATGACAAAGTTGTTAGAGAAAGATATTACATTTAATTTTGATGAGAAATGTATGGAAGCTTTTAATTTTCTGAAGGAGAAGTTGACTAGTGCCCCTATAATGGTAGCTCCAGATTGGAATTTACCATTTGAACTTATGTGTGATGCAAGTGATTCCGCAATAGGGGCTGTTTTAGGTCAAAGAAAGGAGAAGCACTTCCAGCCAATATACTATGCAAGTAAAACTCTTACTCCTACACAAGAGAACTATACCACAACAGAAAAAGAATTGCTTGCTATAGTATTTGCCTTTGACAAATTTAGATCATATCTTATCTTATCAAAAGTAGTGGTATATACTGACCACTCAGCTTTGAAATACCTTCTATCCAAACCGGATGCTAAACCAAGACTAATAAGATGGGTATTGTTGTTACAAGAGTTTGATTTAGAAATCCGTGATAAAAAAGGAGCAGAAAATTTAGCAGCGGATCATCTTTCTAGGTTAGATAACCCATATTTGGAAGATTTGAAGGAGGAAGAGATTAATGATAAATTTCCAGAAGAAAATCTTTTTACTGTACAAGATCAAGAAATTCCATGGTTTGCTGATATAGCGAACTATTTGGTTGGAAAAGTTCTTCCACAAGATTTGGATCACTACCAAAAGAAAAAGTTCTTTTCTGAGTTAAAATATTATTTTTGGGAAGATCCCTATCTCTTTAAGATATGTGCAGATCAAATTATTAGGCGTTGTGTATCACATGAAGAAGGGCAACAAATTCTATACCATTGTCACAGTGGTCCCACTGGAGGCCATTATAGTGCCAATAGGACAGCACATAAAGTCTTAGAAGCAGGGTTTTATTGGCCTCATATTTTTAGAGATGCTAATTCTTTTGTGTTTTCATGTGATAGGTGTCAAAGGACTGGGAATATTTCAAGAAGAGATGAGATGCCCCAAAATTATATCTTAGAGTGTGAAGTCTTTGATGTTTGGGGGATCGACTTCATGGGACCATTTCCTAATTCCTATGGTAACAGGTATATCCTTGTTTCAGTAGATTATGTTTCTAAATGGGTTGAGGCTCAAGCTTTACCTACTAATGATGCTCGGGTAGTGCTAAAATTTTTAAAGAAACTATTTTCAAGGTTTGGAGCACCTAAAGCATTAATTAGTGACAGAGGAACTCATTTTTGCAATAGTCAGATTGAGAAAGTGTTGAAAAGATATGGAGTTCATCACAGGTTAGCCACCCCTTATCATCCTCAATCTAGTGGCCAGGTTGAAGTTTCCAATAGGGAATTGAAAAGAATATTAGAGAAGACAGTGGTTCATAATCGTAAGGATTGGGCTGAGAAGTTAGATGATGCTTTGTGGGCATATCGAACAGCCTATAAGACACCTTTAGGAACCACTCCCTATAGGTTAGTATATGGTAAAGCATGTCACTTACCTGTAGAAATTGAACATAAAGCCTATTGGGCAATTAGAACTGCGAATATGGACCTAGAGGCTGCTGGTAAGAATAGGAAATTCCAACTAAATGAACTAGAGGAGTGGAGATTGTTAGCCTATGAAACAATAGATTAAATAAGGAAAGAATGAAGAAATTACATGATTCTCATATTAAGTACCCTAAACAGTTTAAGGAAGGGGACTTGGTGCTATTGTACAATTCTAGATTAAGATTATTTCCAGGTAAGCTTAGATCTAGATGGTCTGGCCCTTTCACGGTGACAAGGATTTTCCCATATGGAACAGTAGAAGTTACACACCCGGAGAAAGGAACCTTTAAGGTCAACGGTCAAAGATTAAAAATTTATCATGAAAAAGTTGAAATGGATGAAGGCAGGGAGGAGTTAAGGCTTCTCCAAATAGAAAATGTTTGTGAAAGAATTGACAATTGTCAAGCTAGGACAATAAACTAGCATGTATTGTTATTGTTATATAAATATTACACTAAGTTCTATAATATCTATTTATATGTTTGTTTGATAAACTTTTCTATGTATTTATGTGTGTGACTTATATATATATATATATATATGTATGTATGTTTATGAGTATATGAGTATGCATGTGGAAAAAATATATATATATATAAAAAAAAAAAATTCAAGAAGGAAATCACGCTGCTATGTACGGGCGTACAATATTAGTTAGGGAAGGTTGAAGAGCAACAGAGGCCAGTACGCCCCATGTACGGGCGCGATTTTGCACAAGCTTGTTTGAAATTGAAACCCGAGGTCAGCACGCCCTTATGTACGGGCGTACATCATATAACATGTAGGATAAGCTTTCCAGAGTCTACCACGGGGTTATGTACGGGAGTACATAATGAAATGCGAAGGATTTGTTTTCATTTCCAAGCACTACGGCCATGTGTACGGGCGTACACAATCAAACAAGGGACATTTCACCAGACCAGAAGCCAGCACGCCCTCTTGCACGGCCGTGCAACACTTAGTAAGCTATGTTTGTTCAATTTGTACGGCCGTACTTCCAGGTTTGTATAGACATATATATAAATATCCCCTGTTTGATTTCATTTTAAAACTCATTTCATTGCTTCGTCTCTCCCCGACTCTCTCACTATAACTCGAATACTAAGGGATATAAGGAATTTTTATCAAAATCTTTACCTTACCACCACTACATTCGATCCAAGAAGGTATGAATTCTTCCTCCACTGATTTTTTTTAGTACTTGCCTCATTCTTTACATGCTACTTAAAATTAGGGTTAAGCCGTTTCATACATACTCATTGTTAGGATTATAATTTTCTTTTGTGATCATTATATGTTAATGCAATTGAGTTGTACATTGCTTTTGGTATATTGAAATTTATCAACCCTACTTTCAACGACATGATTCATGTAAACCCTAACATTGTGCATTCATATCTAATATTAGGGAGTAATTACATTGATTCGAAATGTGAAAGTCCTAACCCATGAATAAGGTTGAATGACTCCTATTGTGATTGGATTGTAGTAGGGAGTGGTTACAATGTTAGTTCATCATATCATTCCATCGAATTAAACATGCTCATAAATGTTTGATGAAATGCCAATGCTTAGAACAAGCCAATTTCCAGTCAATTGAGTTACATAGTTATACATTATGCTTGACTCATCTTGTCAATTTGAATTTTTTCAATAAAACTTCATTGTTTCATGGATTGTTCATAACTACATGTTAAGATGGATGGAATAATTGATAGATATCCTACACTTAGGCTACTTTATGTTTATGTAAGGATAACCACTCTAATGGTAAGATGAATTATGTAGTGGTGCATATTAAGTCATATCTTCAGTTAGTTTCTAGAGTTGTTATAGTATAAAAATTTGTTTAAGGGGTTATTAGAATATTTCTAAAATGAACTAATTGAAGAATTTCAATCTATTTCTTTCCAGGTATGGCTCCAAAGAAAAGCAACCCGAGACCATCTCAAAAGAGTACTCAACAACCCAAGCGGCCTAGGATGAAATATGCAAAGAATGCCGGCCCATCTAGTGCTTCTGTTCCAGTCCCTCCAGGATTAAAAGTGGAACACCAGCCGGCTTATCAACAATTTCATCAGAAGAAGGTGATTAAACCCAATGGGATTTTAGACTGGGATGTACTGAAAGAATATGGGTTGGTGCCGGCAATGAGACGATTGCTGCAAGATCCCGCTTGGTTGAGACTTTTTAGTCTTCAAGAAACGGCCTACAAGGTTACAACATTAGCTTTTCTTGCATCCTTTTCTATAGAAAAGCGGAATATAGGTCGAATGTTGAAATTTAGAGTAAATTTTTATGCATTTGGAGCATATCACTCAATTTCAATGAGGAAATTCATAAAAGCTACGGGTCTTTATACAAAGGAAGAGATGAATGACCCGGAGTTTAATAAGTTGCCTATATTGATGCCTTCGGGAGTTACAATTGAAGTTTGGCGGTCAATCTCAAGAGAAAAAGTATTCAGACCAAGCCGAACCAAGGCATCCACTATGATCTGGACAAGCCACCGGGTGTTCCATTACATTTTGGCGAAGACACTAAACTCTAAAATGGACACTGCGGGTACGGTTACAAAGGAAGATATTTTACCTTTGACAAGTGCTATTCGGTCCTACAAGGTCAATGTTGGCGTATTAGTTGCCTATGCGATCCAACGCCAAGCCGGGTCCAAGATGAATGGCATATATGTGGGGCAAATGATCACCCGTATTTTGAAGAATTTGAAGCTTTGGCCCAAAAGTTCTTCACAAAAACCAAAAGACGGAGTGGCACAATCAAAAGGGATCACACATGCTCCATTTCAGCAATGGGGAACCGCTAAGGTTGATGATCCTTGTTTTGATGCTGAGGCACCCGGAGCTCAGCCACAGCTAGCATCCCACTCGAGTTTCTCAGTCGGTAATTTAGCACATTTGGAGGCGGATGTGGCGGTTATCAAGGCCGATGTAGCAGAGATTAAAAAGAACCAAAATATTATCATAAATCTGCTAACAAAATTGGCTGAGCATGCAGGATTAGCCATCTCCTCTTGTTTTAGCGGGGCCTCCAGACCTGAGCAACCGAGTGAGGACCTCCCAAGCTCTAGTGCACCACCGGTACCCCAAGAAGATCTTCCTTCTGTCCCTGAGCAAGTGGATCCTCTAGCAGATTTGGATTAGAGGCTCTGAAAGTAGGAGAGACTTATGAAAGTTCTGAGGCAGAATCCTCTGGTGATGAGGAGATGGAGGAAGGAGGTGAAGAAGAAGAAGGTGAAACGGATGATGAAGAGGAGTCGGATGATGAAGAGGAAGAAGATGTCCAAATACATTTCTGATTTTTATTTTATTTTTCAGGACCTAAAGACTTATTTTATTCCTAGATTTTCCTTTTAATTTTATGCATTCATCTGTGTTTAATGCTTTTGTTTGTTTTGCTTAGTCGTATTGATGGCACAGTCTTTCATTTTGATCATGGTTTTGGATGATGTACATGCTGGAATTCCATGAATGTAAAGACACTTTCGGAAACAAAATCGGCCTACAAAACTCAGGGGAGTTCACTTCTTATTTTTACTTTGTTTATTTTCCTTTTAACCTAGTTGAGACATTGAGGACAATGTCTTTAATAAGTGTGGGGAAGGGAGCATGCAAGCATGCTAAATGAAGTGTTTGTCTTAAATGATGATAATGAATGCTTATCTCACACTTAAGTAATGAAAGCTGTTTTGTTGTGGTGTTGATGATTTCATTTTAAAAGTGCTGGAATAATGAAGATTTTAGAAGTTAAAGATGCAATTGTTTCTAAGGTTATAGTAGCAATGTGAAATCATTATGGGGCAGTCTTACTCATGCTTTAATTTAGAATTTTACATCTAAATAACATATGACTACAAGTGTATTATCAATAATTATTACTACCACTAAGTAGCATGTAGAAAATTACTTTCATGAATTACCATTAGTGTACAGTTCAAATGATACTTTTCACTTGATGATTTCTCCAATTTTGTTAATTTTTCTCTCCTTTCATAAAAAAAAAAAGAGAAAGATAGAAGTGATTGAGGTTCGATGGGGTCCCTTTAAAACCTAGTCACCTAAGGTCGTCCGGCCTGGATTGATTGACCAAGGATGTCACTTCATCGTTTAATAAATCTTATAACTCGGATAAGTAAGTCCGAGGGATGCCCTTTTTAAGGGAATAACATCTGTTAACCTGAGTGACGAGCTCGGGATTATCGACTGAAAGTCTGCTACATGGGTTTAAAAAAAAAAAAAAAGTCATAAATTAAAAGGAGAAAAAATATATAAAGGAGAGAAATTCAGGGATTGGTTGATGTCTATGCTGTCACTAAGGAATTAAACTCAAAGGTTGGTGGTAGTATCCACTTGGAACTTAATGAAATAAGAGATGAAATATTCAAGTTAGTAATTGTGGTCATGTGTTTATTTTTATGTTAAAAATCTAACTTAAATAATGAGAGTAAAGACTGACTTATTATGATTAGCTTTTAAACTCTAGCTTAAGGAATAAAATACTTAAGAACAGATAAAATAAAATCCTTAAATCCCCAGCATTGAATAGTAACACCATGAGTGCTATATAATTTTCAATTGTTTTTATCAGCTTCTTGCTTGAGGGCAAGCAAGGCTTAAGTGTGGGGATATTTGATAGGCATAAATTATCATCATTTTAATTGACAAATTGGGTCTATTTTATAATATAATTGATGGATTCTTAATAGATAAGGTGCTTAATTGGTATACATATATATTTCAGGTCAATTTTGAACATAATTGTAATATAAGGAAGGAAAATGTGGAGAATCCAATCAATATTCAAGCAAAGCAGCAAGGATGCATAGAAGGAGACTTGATGTACGGCCGACAACTCTCAAAGTGAAGAAAATGCAAGTCAGTGGCTGGTACGGGTCTTGTACGCCCGTGCACCAAGAAATTTTGAAGCAAATTCGACATGTACGGCCGTACATGTGGTGAGGAAGAAGTAATTGAAGGAGATTTATGTTGCACGCCCTACAAGCTTGAAGATTGACTTCCAGTACTTAGCACTCCCCTTGTACGACCGTACAAAATGCATATTTACAAAGAAATGAGTATTGTACGGTCGTGACTTTTAGAAATGGGTCATTATTGTCTTCTTGAAACAGTATGACTGTTAGTTTGTTTTAGTAAAAGGTCGTGTTTTTAAACACGACCCCGATAGAATAAAAGAGGGGTGATTCGTTCTGAAAAGGGATCATCACATCATATATTTTAAAAAGAATTTAGAGGAGAGAGAGAGTCGGATTCCAAGAAGAACTTGAGAAAGTCATTGGATCCAGAATTCGTTTGTACAACCACTTCATAGTCATTAAAAAGGGGTTTTACTTCTTCTCTTTTCTTGTTCATTGAATGTTTATCTTAGTTTCTATATGTTTGTTATACGTTTGTGTTCATGTCAGTATGAATGAGTAGTGATTAAGTTATTACGAAGTCGTATTAACAGGAAGCATATATATATATCTGTTATAATCTGTTTAATTACGAATTTTTAGTGTTGGGTCTTCAAATAAGTTAGGAATTTGTAGTGCACGACATATTCCTACATCAGATCTCATTGGAAAAGGTTGAAAACAATTCCCTTGAGTAGATCTAAGGCACTAGAACAAACTACTATTGTTGATAGAGATGTTAATAAGAAGTTTGCTGCATGTTTTCAAAGAATTTGAGGATAATAAGAGCTTTAATGCAATTCTGAATTGGCTATTAACTTAGAAGAGATTATAGTAGGTACAATTAGGATTAGGATTGATCTATTATGAGAATAAAGATCATGAATTAAGAATTCTGCAGATAAGTAATTTGCGGATGAATTTAGTTAATTCCTGTTAATATGATGGAGTAATCTTTCTGTATATTGTGTTAATAATTTGTTAAAATTATGTTTATTATATGTCATTGTGATAAAAATTGGTAATTAATATAATTAAATTTAGAATTATCTAATTAAATAGTAATTAAACCTACATTGAATTGATTGCTAGATAATAATTGAAAGGGCGAGTAATAGTAATTGTCAGATCCCAAGGAATACGACCCATAAGCCATTCCTATACTCCAATTGATAGGTGCACTTGCCTATTATTGATCTGATATTAGGAAAGGATTAGTGGAATTAATTGTTAAACTCAGATGGAACGCATCACGCACCAACACGCTAAGACAAATGGTCTCGAAAGCCACCAGTATTTGCTAGGCGTTAGGCAATAACTGAGCTAGGCACAGACAATGAAAATTAAAAAACTCCTTTTGAAAAGGAGAAAAAGGCATTCTCAGCCCAAACTTGAATGACTTCTTGTACAAAGCAAACTGCCGACCACTAAGGATGCACACATGATCCGACTTTCGGGGCTTCACAATCACCTAATCTTGTGAAGCATCGCATCTTCTACTCAAATACAACTTGAATCTTTCCTTTCGATGGCTTACTATAAATCCCATGAGGCCGACCACCTTCAGGGCTTTCTTCTCATGCCACCTCCTAGTACAAAGGGACCATCGGTGTCCTCTCTAGACCGTTAAAGGATATATATATCCCTAGGACCCTGATAAACCTTTCTGGCCAACTCAGCGCTTGGAATAGCATCGATAGCATCTCAATGCTAACCTTAAAGATCTGGTTGATCTCTCATCGCGACCACTAATGGAAGTAGAGCCCCCACTCTCTGACCTATGCCTACCACTCGACTCTAAGCCTCTAGACCTTGACGCTGTATCTCGTCTTCTTTCCTACCTTATGGGCGAACCACTGAACCTTGCCATTTAATTCGAGCGAGAAATATTGGGTAGTAGAGGTACATGAACTAGATATCGTTAACAAAGCTTGGAAAACGCATATGAACTGAAGAAGAAAGAAATGTTTGGAAAATCTCTCGATGAGTGAAAAAAGAAAATACTACCAAGAAATCCTCACAAAAAGGCGGTACTTATAGAAGAATGGGAAAAGTAAAAAAGCCCAGCCCCCTCGAGATCGTGAGTAGGCTTTAGGGCACTGACATCACAACCAATCACCATGACTGTCAAATTATTGTCAGGACCTTTCAAATCCATGGGTCCCCTCGAAAATGACACATCCCATCGGACACTGCGAAGCGTATTAGGTACGACACTCCACCAAGAAGTCCAACGATTCTCAACAAGGCATGACCAAGAGGGCATGCAGCTTAAATGGAAAGCTCAGCTTGCCCCGACCTAAACCCTTTGAAGACAACGACCTCACGGGTATACACTCTTCTTGCTCTCACATTGAGAATGAGGGGACAAATGTTGACGGTAAAATATAGCTCTAAGCCCACTCAATCTTTTAGGGCCTAGCAACCTTCGCCCTTAACGGCTCATGGAAGAAAGGGTCTGGTTTATCTTGGAGAACATAACACCTCAGCTAGACGAGCTGGCATAGGATTCGACCTCGAGCCCACACCTTAGAACATCTCTTTGAGCTCATCGGGTCGCTAGATCGATCAGCTCATCCTCAACCTAGCCCAACCTCATCTCCTCATCTCACGACTTAGTCACATCTCTTGGCCGGGAGGACACCAAAAGCTCGGTCACACTCTACGATGTTAAGCCCTCTTATCTGGGTATTACTTTTCATACCTAGTACAAAGCTTATACTGGGTATCCTAGCAAAGAGTGAACAGGAAAAATAGCATAGAGTACAGACAGAAAAACAACATATCTGATATTCTGTTTGCACCACCCTTATTCTGACCTTCAGGCTCACTTGAGCGTCGAAGCAATCATGCCGGACAACCCCCGGCGCCCCTCTAACCTATCTTTTGATATTTGCAAGAACAAGCTCTATTGGCCCAGGCTTGGTTTAGGCAATAGATCCTAATGAGAGCACACGACATTTGGAATCATTATTTAAATTCTTTGTGTACCAAATAATTCTTCAACTCTCTAAATATAAATTTTGTTCATAACTCTGAAGAGACAATGGTAGAACAAGTGCCTAAACTTGCAATTTTTGACAAAATAGTATATCATCCCTAGATTTTTACAAATTACTACTTATATTTTCAAATTATGTGCAATGCAATATTTAAAGATATTTTACAGGTACCTATTTTGATTAAAGGATAATAGCATATGAAATGCTTCTACTTTTATTTTTTAGCAATTTTTCAATAGTTTAGTTCCGCACCATTAGATTGTGATAATTTTTTGCTAGTGCCCATCATTTTCCTTTGATCAAAATAAATATTTATCAAATATTATTTAATAGAAATACTAAATTGTACATAATTTGAAAGTATGAGCATTAATTTGCTAAAATCTAAAATAAAATACCAAATTACCAAAAATTAAATATAAAAGCACTTAGCCTCACCTCTATTCTTAAAATTGAATGATAACATTGTATACTCTTCAAAATTTCAATATCAACTAGTCATCATTAGTATTACAAATGAACTACTCATACTAATTATCTTGGACTTCAATCTCACGTTCCACGTTGAGCACCCACGATAGGTGTTTTGATATGATTTTCCTTTTTCTCCACAGTCTTTGGTAAAATAATAATAATAATAATGTAATCCCACGTTCCACTAAGATAGTTTGAAGCATAGATCATAAAATATCAAGGTCATTATCTATGATATCGACGTATTTAAATATAAAATCCCTACATGGGTGAGTTATATGCAATCTCACACAGGAACACCGTATACAGGTCTAGACACAGAGGTGAGTTAATGCATCCACAGAAGAAGATAATCAATGTTTCGGAGAAAGAAAGTTTAAATGGAAGCTGAACATTTTAAGTGTTTTATAATATTGTCATGACATTGGAAATATTTACACGTGGATATCGACCAACTCCACCTAAACGTGCCGTATAAGCATATATTAGACGGTGTAATGACAGCACAGTGATGGATCTATCGTTTGCATTGCTTTATATAATATTAATATACTTTTTTTATTTTTTTTACTATTTAAAATATTTATATCTTATTTCAACTTACTCATATAGTTTGTTTACTTGACATGAATACTATTTATTCCCTCCTCGACGTAAAGCTGTTATTACGATATTCACTTAAGGAAAATGTCAAGTCAAAATGAATTGCTATTACGTAAAATGATTAATAACAATTTATATTTTCATCCTCATGAATTGTCATTCATTATTTTATTTTTTAACTTTATCATAAATACATCTGTCTTGAAAATATCACATATATAATTATCTTCTTTCTATAGTAAATATAAAGAGTGTTATAGATATTTTACCTTTTACTTCAATAATTACTTATTTTACTTTTTATAGCAAGTGAATATGATAATAGCTATTACAATCCTATTACATTCCCTTTGAATTAAAATTTAATTTCTCCATTATTCTATACGGCAAAAAGAACATGCCAATAATGATAATCCTCTCTATTATAATTCCTCCAATCTCATTATTAGATCCATGGATCATAAAAACATAAACCGCAAGGTAGTAAGATCATCAGTTATTCGATCGTAAGAGTACATAAATACGAAGATTCCAAGGATATTGACTAGTTAGTATGAAAAATTAAAACCCAAAATCTCATATTCAACCAATTGTGTCATACTCTACTACGAATGTTGTTTGGATCATCTTTTCAAACTAAAAAAATACTGAATCGATACAAATATTATATCAATAAAAAATCGATAATTTTATTCATAAACTGGTGAAATTAAATCGATGGCAAACCAATATATATTCGATACAAATAAAAGTCCGACGATCAACAATCCAAACAGGTATATTTTAATTTTGTCATCTAGTAACAAAATATCGTTTATAACAAACTTATCTACATCTATATTCTAAACCTACACACAAAACAAATAGTAATAACTCATGGACTTGCTAAAAGTTCTTAACAATTACATAAGTCAAATCTTATATCCTTATAACATGTTATAAGTTAATATCTTATATACAAAAGATATAACTCTTTAGCTGATTAATTGATAATATACCTAATACTTAAATAGGATTTAAGTATGTTTGTTTTGGTCTCCACCGAACTCATTCAATTGACCTAGGTTATGGACAATCAATCGGAGGCGTGTATCAACAGGCGGGCAGTGTAATAAATTAAGGAGAGTCAACACTTGATTAAGGAGGGGGTGGCAATTGATTAATCATATAGCTATGTCAACTATGTTCTTTTAGTTGCCTAATCAACCTGGGTTTGTCCCGAATGGACCATGCAAAGTTTGAATTCATGTCTTTCATTACAAAACTCAAAAATTGACATGTTTATTTTCTAAATATATTTTAAATTCATCATAATGTAATCTTTTACTCCATAAATATATTTAATTAGTCTCTCTTGATGAGATAGAACTCTTTGTTTCCAATGACATAAAATTTATCCTAAGGTGTAAGAATCCATTCTTTTATTAGCTATTGACATTATAAAAAAACTATTTATGTTTAAAGGGTGAGTATGTTCTATTTTTCAAAATTGTAATTAAAAACAAAGGGATAGTTTGATAAGGTTCGATTTAGGGCTAATTACAAAAATACTAGCCTGTGTTATAGCATTTTGCAATTAACTAACGGTGTTATTTTTTTTAACAAACAACTAACCCATGTTACACTCATTATGTTCCATCTAAGCTAGTTGTTCTATCGTCACATGCTAGTCATGTGTGTCATTAAAAAAAAAAAAAGACAAATCATGTTCCGTGTCCGTTTTCTTACTTTAATGTCTAGTGGAGCTTCTTGTTGAAGAGTGTCACGGCAACTATGGCGATAATGATATCTTCATTCTCTTAAAATTAAAGATTTAGACACCATCACCTTAAAGCACCTACTTTCAAATCATCTTTTACTAATTTACCATTGATATAAAACATTCAGAACCAACACACCCATCAAAATTTAAACTGTTTAAAAGTTTCCATAAATCTCACTTCAACCAGAAATTTCAGTAGATTTATCTCTAGCTTCATGACATCTTTCTTAGGGACAGTCACAGTGAGAACACCATCCCCCATAGAAGTCTTAATCCTATCCATCTTCACATTTTTGACGACCTGAACTCAAGTTAACCCAGTTTCTTGTACATATTTCACTTTATAAAGATTCTAGTTAGCAATGAAAAAAGGCTTTTGATCCTTTTCCTTTTTGGATCGTGGTACGTCTCACTTTTTTTTTTCCTTCGCGATATCTCCATTCTCTGCAAAAATGTTAGTGTTATGGAATTTTTGTGTTTCAATCTAAGGGAATAGATGTGTGAAGGGCATTTGCGGGTTAGAGTTTTATCATGATTTGCTCTTGTCTGTGTAACGATGATGAGTTTTCATGTTTTGATGTGTAACAAGGGATGTAGTACTTTTTAGTGTAAAAAAAGGGACATGGCACTTGATTTCTCCTTTTTTTTTTTTTTAATGACACACCTGACTAACATGTGATATAAATGGCTAATTTGGATGGAACGTGTAACATGGGTTAGTTGATTATCAAAAAACATAATATAGGTCAATTAATTACACAAACACTATAACAGATTAGTTTTTTTATAATTAATCCTTACATTTATAATGATTTTATTGATAAGAACGTTGAAAATTAGTATTATCTCTTTCTTAATTAGCACGAAGTTTACAACGACATATTCTCAATCGTAAAGAGAGATGGATGCTACCATACTTTAGGGTTATGATTCAACAATAAGAAATATTGAACAAGAGATAGAAGCTAAGTAGATCGATAAATTTAACTCCTTTTATTATTTTTTCTTTTTTTGCCTAAATTTTAGTTTTTTTAAAGGAACAAGAGAGGATTTAGCTTCTTTCCCCACCCACCCCCAGTTCCCCCCTTATTGAAAGAGATAGGGAGTGTAATTACTTGTTTGTCTCTTTATTTAATTATTGGAAAATTGCAAATAACTCTTTAAAAAATTCGATTTTAGTATGAATATACCCTCTAAACATTTAAATATTGCAAATAACCCACTTGAATTTTGATAAATTGATAATATAAAGTACATTTGATCTTTTATTTTAATAAAAGTACACTAAAATCAAATTTAGGAAGTGCTAAAGCATACTTATAGTTTCAGGGTATTTTCACACCAAGGTTAAGTTTTCGGAAGCCATGTTAAACTTTTAAGGGTGTTTGCTAATTTATTAAAGTTTGAAAGAAATTTGTATCATTTAAAAGTTCAAAATTAATGAAGTTATTTGCATTTTTCCTTAATTTATTTTTGCAAGATGCTTCAATTAAAAAATACATTAAATAATGTCATTAAGATGGTCAATAAATGAAAAAAAAAAAAAGAAATTTGTCTGAAAAATAATTACATTGACACCTTTTTTCTTCCAAACAAAACAAATACCCATTAGGCTTATATACTAAAGTGTCAATCATTATCGTAGTGATTATAAGATATTGTGAGTATTAATATTTTTAATATTAACACTACATTGGGAAAAATGAAATAATTAAGATGAAACAAAATGCGATAGGAAAAAGTTTGAGGGAAAAGAAAGTGTGTGGAAAGTTTTTGCTTGTATAAGAAATGAATAAAGATAAGATAAAAAAAAGGTTGGAAAAGTTAATTATATGTGTTTTCAATTTATTAAAGTACTAAAAGTTCCTTGAAGAACCTTTTTCCTCTGTATGATTCTTTTCTCTAATTCAGCTAAAGTGTAACTGGTTATATTAAGAGGCATTTTATTCAAATATGACCGATGATGGTTGATGGTCCATTATGACATTGGGCTTATTCGAGTCAAGCCTTTTATCTTACTGGGATAGGCCAAAGTATACTGTCTTATGCCCCATCGGTAAACCTAATTATAGTACCTAAATGGCTTTAGAACACTTTCGCTTAGATACACCACGACTTAGTCAAGATCAACTTACATAATGTGGTATCGTGACACCACAAAATCACCAACTTGCCTATTATGAATATAATCGACAAGCTACCCAACTAACCACCCACTCGTCCATGATGAACATGGCTACCATGCCAACCACCCACTCACCCACAATTAACATAATTGTCAAATCAATCGCCTATAAATATGATCGAACCATCCCGATCAAGATAATGTCACATAAAAACAATCTTCTCCAGTTTATGCTACGGGTTTCTATGATAGACACTAACTTAAGTATCAAAGTGGCCGTGTTTGACTCATGGCCGACTTACCGCTAACAGACTTTCTATTTTGTAGATCTACTTATATTGTATTCCCAGCGCCTTATCAACTAATCCAACCTTTATTGGAATTAAGCAAGTAACAATGGTCATTAACACTACAAATGTAAAAACAAAATAAGAAAAAGTATTTTTCTACTTAAAAAAGAGGGGAAAAAAACATATTCCTTATCTTTAATTGGGGTTTAACAATTATTGATTGCTGCCTTTATCTTCCATTAGCAAATGTTAAAAGTCACCTATAATCATAACCTATCAAGTTTACTGTAATAACATCTAATAACTACAACAAATGTTTAAAGAAAAAAGGTTTAAGAAACATTGTTGACGTAGTACATATAATGCAAATAATTGATCATTTATTAAACAAAGATTATGGCAACGCAACATAAAGTAAAGAAAAAGAATGCTTTGTTGATAAAACATGACAACAAAAAATGAATTTGTGGATATTTTGTTCCACGCATAAAGGCATAATCTCTTTGAAACATGAATGCATACATCTATCCCCTTAAAGAATAGGTACTTGGTCAAGTCTTCCTTCCTTCTTTCCTTACTTTCTTTCTTTTATTTTTATTTTTATTGGGGAACAAAACGGGAGAAGTGTAAATTACCCACTTAAACTTTCACTTAAGTGCGATAAACTTTCATCTATGTGTGGAAAATCAATTGGAACTATAACCAAAAAGGTTTTTTTTTCCTTACTAATTTCATATTTCCATGTGCTACATAGAAAACCTATGGTAAGTAGGTTTCTTCAATTTAGAAACCAACTTAAGGTCTTCATCATTATGTTTAAATAAGTAATTATCCTAACATTTTGTCCTAATATCGATTTCTTGAATATTTTAGCTTTAAATAATTTTTTTCCTCTATGCATCATCTTACCCCTCCTAAAAAGAGCTTATCTACAAGATCAATGCTAAATCTTAGAAAAATCCAATGCTATGAGACTTTATTTATCATTAAACTTGGTATCAGCCACATTTTTAGCTTTTGATTATCCTTCTAAACATGCCTATTGAATCAACATTTGCAATTAGGTTATGTATAGTGGAAGTGGCGAGGCATGGAATGTATTTTAGATTTAATCATCTATAGGGTGATTCGAGTTGTAAACCACTTCTTTTATCTTTCACTTAAAATAGAACGTGGTATCTTGCAAATAGCTTCTAACTATTTGATCCCTTTAAGTTGATTTATGGACAAGATTTTAATTTGGGTAAATTACACTAGAAGGTATCAACATTTAGGGGTAAGTTCATTTAAGATATCAACGTTTTAAGTGTTTAAAAAGAGATATTAACATTTCATAAAGTAAGTCAGATAAGGTATCAACTTTTGCAAAGTTCATTTAAGGTATCAATGTTTCAATTAGTTTTCAATTAGGTTTCTAAAATTTTCATCGATGGTCAATTATTAATACCTTATTTGACTCATTTTGCAAAACGTTGATACTTTTTTTAACCACTCGAAACGTTGATACCTTAAATGAATGTATTCCCAAACATTGATTCCTCTTTTGAACTACTTGAAACGTTAATACCTTAAATGAACTTACCCCCAAACATTGATACCTTTTGTTGTAATTTATCCATTGTAATTTTGATAAACCTAATCTAGTGAGTACCATGAATCAATTTAAATGAGGATGAATGATGAAGTAATGGTTGGTGTTTACTACCATTCCATAAGAAAGAAAAATTGATTCTATTTGTTATAGTGTTCATGTAACATACATCTTAAATAGGTCTTCAAACTTGGGAAGGTAGGACCTGTTGCCGTATTATGTCATGCCAACAAATGTCAGCGTTACATTCACCTCTTACATCATCATAATCAAACAAATTAGCTTATTACTATCACCATTACTATATTGGTGCCATAATGATGGCATCAATGGAACAATGGTGATAAAGCAGATAGAAGTTTTGGGGAGAGGGACAAAAGGACTATGTTAGTGCTTATACTATAAAGATGATGATTGTGTCATGTTGATCCTAATGAAGGGGTAATAGCGTGGTGTGGGCTATGATGGAAGTTATGGTAATGGTAATGTTTTAAAATTGAGATAGTAGGGTTATTGAGATGGTGATTGAGATTACATGGTAGCCTTGTAACTAAGGTTCGGCTCAAAAGAAGTCTTACACTCAAAACACAAACATTAGTCAACAATAAACCAAGTAATTTCTATAGCCCTCTTCCCTTTTTAAAAATCATTGACTATCTACATCCAAAATTAAGGTTTCAAGTTTCAACATTTATTCAGTCTACACAAATCCTTCATAGTAACTTCACTATTTATAGCGTTATTCATATGATCTTCAACGTCTATATTTTCTTCTTGTTCATTTTTTTACTTTATTGCCCAAAATAATTTTAGGGTTTGTAATTTTTTAGTGTTATGTTGTAGGGACCACAATATGGAATTCCAAGCATCCAGAGGTTCCTAAGGCTTAGATTATTATTATTTTTTGGGGTAAAGATCATTCCCATTTCCTTTTTTTGACTTTTATTTATATTCATGCAATTGGTGGCTACAAGTTTGTTAGTCACTAGTTTGCCATGCCTATTACAAACCATTACTTGTAACATAAGCTGGTTGTACATGTTTTCCACCCAATGTTTTAAGACGTAACGTTCTCCTCTAGATAGTGCGGCTTTATTTGTTTATACTTCTTAATCATAGCATTATGGTGATCATTACAAAGATGTAGTTAATATTGTGAAATTGATGCTATCATAAACTTTCGTAAATTTCTAATGTGGTTATATGCTTTCATTTCTTAAACATTTCTACAACTCAACACAAACTGAAGAAATGTTTATTTTTAGTTAGTAAAAGAAAAATTGTAACTTTTCAAGCCTTGTTGTAATCCTAATACATTCTATAAAAAAATTATTTTAATTACAAGTTTATCTAATACATTGAATTGCAAATGCCACAAAGCCCTAATAAGCCATATCATTAAACACGTGTAAAGTTAATAAATCATTCAGGTTGGACGTTGGGTTTTAATATCAATGATAGTTAGATGATTGATCCATATTATTAGGCCTCAAAGCCCTAATAAGCCATATCATTAAACATGTATAAAGTTAATAAATCATTAAGGCTAGATATTGGGGTTTTAATATCAATGATAGTTAGATCATAAATCCATACTACTAGGCCTTTTTCATTACTTGTAAATCTTATTTATGTATTTTTAATTTGAAATTGAATGCTTCTTTTTATCTATGTTTAATATTATTTAAATTAAATGTATAAAACATGTAGAAACTATAACAAAATGTTGGTTAAAAATAATAAAAATGTAAACTTATTTATTTTTTAGATGAAATGAGTGACTAGCAAAAAAAAAAAAAAAAAAAAGAAAGTAGAGAAGAAATATAAAACAAGGTGAAAAGAATGTGTACATGCTCATTTTTTTAGCAGACCTTGGAAACAAAATACGACCCGTCAAGCCCCTTCATTCAAAGCTAATTAAATTTGTATTTTTGTCTGAGGATATTTTCTTCCCCTACTTTATCACACTACAACAAAATAATAGTTTCTTTTGTGGCAGTACGTAGAGGTATTTTATTAATTCAATAGAGGCAAAAGTTAAAATCGCCTCTGTGTTGGTGATTTTGAATAGTAAAATAAAAAATGTGAAAAGTAGAACAAAAAATTCTAGAAAATAGAAAAAAAAATAAAACTTAAACTAAAAATCCTACTTCTACTTTAACTTGTCAATCTTTTATCGCTACCTCTCTCATTCTTCATTATCTCACTCTCGATTTCTCTTGTATAAAACATATTATCAAAGGAAAAGAATTTGAAATTCGTCAAATGGTGATGCATAGTAAGTTCATCTCATTCTAAGCTTTTGTAATGGACATTTTGGAAGTTTGTAGTATTATTGTGAAGCCGAAAGGTAAACTATGCTTTCAAGTGGAAGAAGAAGTTGAATATCGACTTGGAGGAGAAGTCACAATTTATAAATCCTTTTACTTGTTTTGCAAGTAGATATTTTCTGTTTGATAATTATTTTGTTATCTTTTCAAAACATTCTGTCACAGTCTGTTGAACGTCTTGAAATTCCTTGATTTTTGTATGTTTTTAAGGTCAAACATTAGTGGGTTTGATTATTTTCTTGTTTTCTCCAATTGTACCATTGAGAATTTGTTATTTTCAGTGTTATAATGGTGAAAATTGTACTTAGATATATATTGTTTACATTTCTTGCCGCATTTGTTGTGTTATGAAAGAAGTACATGTTTCTATTGTAAACATAAAAGATTTATCTGAAAATGGTTGATTTTTGTTGTTCTATATTTTAATTGCTTGGTGTTGCTTGTTTTTCTTAACTAGTTCATCATATTTTACTAATTTTAATTTAGGTTAGCAACAATTTATTTATTTATTTTCCAATTGCATTACATAGAGGAAGGAAATTGTTTCTACTGGTACATCTGCTTTTTTCATTTCGCTTTTTTTTTTCTTTTCTTTTTAATGAATTTTGATTGATTGTCTATAGGAAGATATAAGGCTTGAAATTGATAAAGATTGATTCTTTTAAGGATTTCAGACATGAATTTTGTGTAAAATATAGTTTAAATGATCTTACTGAAGGAAAGTTTTGATATTTTAATGAACATTAACTATTGGGTGTGTCCTTATGCATTAGGAATTGAAATGACTTGCATCAAATTCTTTTCATTATTCAAACCGCCACTGGCTTAAATATTTATCAAATTCCTTTCTCATATAGTGGCGGTTTGGACTACTAATAAAAGTACTTAAAATTGTTGTGCTAAAATTTGTGGGGGTTCAAACCACCACTAAATAGATTGTGTGTAGATTTCTTTTTATCATGTATTAGCGGTTCAAATCACTGTAATGAAATATTAGTCTATCCTAACAAATGACAAAACTGCCTCTACATCGTAGAGATAGTCGAAATCATGACGGTGATGAGGTGGTTCCAAAAATGACCTCTAGGTTATATTGCGGTAGTTTAAACCAATGTTATAGCATAAACAAACTGTTGTGAAAAAGCTAATTTGTTGTTGTGTCAAGTGGTAACCTTGATCCAACTAGGAACATTAATTGACAAAAATGTATCATTTCCTAAGTAGCCACCCCTTTTCATGATCCCAAAGATATCATTAGGCTTGATCTAAAAGTCAGTAAGTAAAAAATATACACCAACAACATCTGAAATTAAACTCTTTAGTGACTTATAATCTAAATTTTTTATGAATCATTTAAAAGTAAGAAGGAAATTGAATTCCAATTCAACATGACTGTAATAGGATTGTAATAAATATTACAATATTGATATAAATTGCTATTTATGTGTAATAACACTTCATTATAAATTCTGATATAGTAGTAGTAGCTTTATGCAAAACAATGGCAAAATTAATAGCTCTTCATCTCAAGTGAATTGGATGTTAATTTACAATAAGAGTAATTATATTTTCCTTTATTTTGTTTAAAAAACTAAAAGAAACCAAAAAAATCACAAAAATTGAAAAGCAATTTTCTTAATAAATCATAAAATTATGGGGATGGTTTTTTTTTTTTTTTTTTTTTTTTTTTTTTTTTGTTCTTATGCTTTATTTACGGGAAAGTAAATCAGCTCCTTGCAACTTGACTAAGATATATATGTATAAATATATATATATATATATTTATTGTAGTGGTTGAAGTATGAGGGTTAGGTATTGGTATAAAGTTTAATGTCACTTAGCAAACAACTAATTAGTCAGAACATATAATCTCCAAATTGGTTAAAATATTCTCCAATAGAATATGTCACATGGATTAACATTGGGTATAAATGACATTATAGTATTTATCTTCTAATTTTACTATTATGTAATAATTAATGTTCATACAATAAGCGACTCATATTACTAAAACTTATTCATGGACTAAGCAAGACCAAGTCCAAGTTGGTTGATATACTTTACCCATCTAACCTTTTCTTTTCCTTTTTTCTGTCTTCCTTTATAAAGAGAAGGGAAATTATAACCTACTATTACTTGAGAGATTAGGGATAATATCACTAGAATACAAAACCATTAATTTTACCTATCAACTTTGATTTAAACTTTACTTTATCTAACTTTAAATCCATTATCTCAATATCACTACCTAAATTTGAGAGTACTCAACACCATACTTTACTTCTTTCTCCTTCTTCTTTGAAATCTTTGACCCTAAATTCAACAAACCCATATCAAATTAAAAGATATTAAATTAATAAGAAAAGTAAAACTATCAATTATATATTATGATTGACTAGATATATTAAGTTTTCGCTTACCTTTGTCAGTCCACTGACATTTATATATACATATAGCCAACAATTGAGTATATGAAAAACTTTGAAAATTACTATTAAAACTATTCATGTGCAAAGTGGATAAGTAGAATAGAGCCATTATAATTATCTATAGATATGTTTGTAATAGGATGGTGTCCAAAGCACCCAACAAATGATTTTAGCAAACATAGAAAATTTTAAAACATCCGTAATACCTTACTTCTAAAGACTAGCCCTACAAAGTCAAACAACTATAATCATAATCATGGATGCTAATATAGACAAGGAAATCTTGATCAAGGTACTGGAATTAACTTGAAAGCTGGTTTCCCTAATTTTAAGGGCATTTAGGGTGTATTTTAAAAGGGAATGACGGAAGATGTCATTATCCGGTCATCATCTAATTCTAATAATGCCTACTGCCATACTCTCTTTTCAATCCTTCAATTTTTATTTGAGATTCTTGGAATGCCGTTTTGTTAACAATGTATGCAATTTGAATGCTCTTATTGTAATAATCAAAACAACATAATTTTAAGTATTGCAAAGAGCGAAACTCATTTCATTAATAGTCTATCCATTTGGTATCAGTAATTATTTATTTCCTTTTTATTTAACAAAAAGCTGTTATTACGATCATCAAATCATAATGAATTGCTACTTCGTAAAATGAAGCACTGAACATGGTGAAACCTAGAATCTGAAAGGACACGAAGGAAGAGCATCGGAAAAGGACAAGATATAGGTTCTTCGAACAGGATCCCCGATCAACAAAAACCAGAGATCGTCATCTAGTAGATGATATAAATCGACACACGAGATGTCTCTAAGTTTTAAGGATGTTGTTTTAAATCAGAGTCGTCCCACCAATAACCATGGAGAACAATGACAAAGTGGAGACTCTAATGGTTGATGCTGAACACACTATTTTGACTTATAGTGATGATTTGGAGGCCAGGGAAGTAGAGGATGGGGTGGGACATATAACCTTTTCAAATAATGAATAGAAAAAACTTCACGAACCATGGTCCAAGGCGATTATGGTGAAATCTACAAGATTCTCTCTTGGATATGTTAAATTGCAGGAGAAACTAAAATCAATATGGGATGACAGGGGACTTTTTAGGCTTATTAGTACGGGCATGAGATTTTATATTGTAGACTTTCAACGTATGGAAGACAAAGAATCTGTAATAAGAGAGGGTCCATATTTTATTAATGGCCGATACCTTGTGATTCGTCAATGGACTCCTAAGTTTTTACCCACCAAAGGAACTTTGATTCAATTGCGGTTTAGGCGAAGATTAATGGACTCCCCCTAGAGTACTACCAATCCTGGACACCACGGAAAATAGGTAATATACTCGGGAAATTCCTAAGATTTGATGAATATACTATCGAAGATGAAAGAGGCAGATCTGCAAGGATTTGTGTTCAAGTTAATTATGATGTCCCTTTAGTACATACTGTTGCTGTGGATGGTATAGATTTAAAAGTCCAATATGAAGGTCTCTCCCTTTAAGATTACCATGGAAAACCTTAATTTTGAAAATAAAGATCAAACCACCTAGAATAATAATCCAGAAGAAGTGCCTATACCAAACAACTCTGCACCAAACAGCTTTGACAATCCAGATGGCACGTTAAAAGATAAAGCTCAATAAGAAACTGAATCCTATGGTGATTGGATCCGTGTGGAACGTAAGAAGAAGAAAGGACAGATGAAAAGACAGCCTGAGAAGAAGGCGAAAGGTCAGCCAGACAAGAGAGACAAAAGGCAGAGGGACTCTAGTAACCTTGGAAAAGAACAACAATATGATACTCAAGACCAAGCAACCAATAGCCAGGGAGATTTCAACATGCAACCTGAAAAAGACAAACAATTAATGAATTGGCCGCAGAGAAGAATGGTTTCATCTATTCCAGCAAGAAAAAGAAACTAAAGATATCAACTGAAAGGCTAACAAAGGTAAAGCACTCTGCAAGAAAGATGTCCATGTCTACCCAATTTACATTAACAATACGAATTCTTCATAGAGAGTCATCAACGTCATTGATGGAGGAGAACTCAGCGGTGCAGCTAATATACCCTCCAGGCAACTCAATAAGAATGCACGTGGATATCTCAGGCATTCGGTCAATAATCATGCGACGTCGTCCTCACCAAATGTCAAGAATGTTTCTGAGCGTGTTGTTTCAACAACGGTGAATGCTAGCCAATAATTTAGCATATCAGATACAAATAATAAGGGAGTTCTCTCTAGTGATCATGTCAACATGACAATAAGATCGAAGCGTGAGACATAACCCTCTAGTACTCCCAGCTTTGTAGGAGAGAACAATAAAGGTACTTACACAAACAGTATGCTTTTGAGAAATTTTACTAGAGGGACTGCCAATTTGGCTAATATCACTAATGATCCAAGAGAGCACACAACAATGGATGTTTGCTTAGGAGGAAGTCATGCTGTTACTTCTAATCATGGAAGTTCGGCCATCTATGATAAGACTGAAGATTCTTAGAATCAGGACTGTGGAGTCTGCTTACCTATCCTGGTATCAACTTTCGGTGTCCATCATGAACTTATTGATGATAGAAATAGATATTAACAACCTGGGTGGTATTCGAGAGATGCATTTCAAAATCCTCACATGAAATACAAGAGGATCTTCTTTGAATCGAGGATGGCGTGTATAAACATTTTAATGGATCTTTATACAATAGATATTCTAGTGCCGATGGAAACTCATATGAATGAGGCTGAAGTGGAAATTCTTCGACACATATTGAATTTTGAGCACAAGCTTTGTGTGGAAACTGTTGGATAATTACTCTCCGTCGAGAACTTGTTCATGTCAAGCCAAGAAATGTATCTTCGTGTCAAGGTATTAGCCTCAAACTCTTTTTTTCTATTTAATTTTATCTATGCTAGTCCTAGGTTTCACGAAAGATGTTTGTTGTAGAATAACTTGGAAAAAGCTACTGACATTTTGATGGGACCTTAGTCAATCATTGGTGACTTTAACAATATTATAATGGCTTCCGAAAAGTAAAGGGGAGGGGAGGTGGGGCTTTTAGTTAGTACATATCACAAATGTATCAGAAATGTATGAATAAATGCAGAACGATTGATCTTGGCTTTTCTGGCTTTTGTATATGTGGATAAATATGAATAAAGATCTGAGAAATCTAATTAAAACAAGGATTTATGCGGCCTAGGCCAATCAAGAATGGCTTAACTTGTTCCTTGAGGCTAAGTTATAATATCTCAATCATTTACAATTAGATCATAGGCTTATTCTTCTTAGTACTTGGTCGTCCCTCTCCTTGGAACATAAACAAAGGCCTTTTTGATTTCTGAATATGTGGACCGAACACCTTACTTTTAAGATGGTAATAAAAAACTACTAGGTAGTAGGCAAACACATCATGTAAACTTAAACTCTTTAACGAAGGAACTATAGAAATGGAACAAAGAAACATTTGGTTTGGTCCATGCTAGGAAAAAAGATATCATTGAAAACCTAAAACTTTTTGAAAGCCAAGATGATGGTCAAAGAGATCAAGAGTTTTAGAATAATCTAACAGCCCTAAAGAGAGAACTAAACAATGCTATGGAGCAAGAACAATTACACTGTGCTGCTAAGGGTAGGAGTAAATGGATTATCAAAGGGGATAGGAATATTAGATTCTTCCACACAACGACTTTGGCTTGAAGAGCCAAAAATAGAATTCATGGCTCGATGAATGATAGAGATGTTTGGTATATGAATAGTGAGATAGTGGAACAAATGATTGGAGACTTCTTCATAAAAATGTTCCAATCAAGCAAAATATAAGCTAATATGAATGAGTTACCTGAAATAAGGGGAAAAATGCTTATGCAACAACAACAAAACCTACTTTGCATGTAGTTTAATCATGAGGAAATTTGGAAAGGACTAAAATCAATAGGAAAGGAGAAAACTCTAGGGTTAGTATGGATGTAACTCAGCTTTCTACCAACACTGCTGGGACATTATTGGATTAGACATCTGTAGTGTTCCGAAAAAAAAATACTCAAATGATGGTTAAGTAGATCCTGAAATTAATAAAACTCTTATTGTCCTCATCCCAAAACAGGTTGGTGCATGCAACCTATTAGTTTATGCTCCACTTTATACAAGATCTTTCTAAAGTGTTAGTCAATAGACTATACCCTTATTTTAATGATCTAAGTTGCCCAACATAAGCTAGTTTCATCCTAAGTCGTATTGCCTCGAGTAATGTGATAATTCTACAAGAAGGAATGGCCAGGATAAGAAGGAAATCTGGGAATTCAGGCTGGATGGTATGGAAATTGGATCTAGAAAAAGCTTATGATAGAATGGCATGAGATTTCATTATAAAGATGCTTTAACAATTAAAGTTCCTAGACAATTGGATTATAATGATAACTTCTGGCTTAAACTCTAGTTTTAAAGTTATCATCAATGGATGCACATCTAAACCTTTTACTGGATCAAGGGGCTTAAGAAAGGAGATTCTATGTCTTTGTATCTTTTCATTATAACCATGGAATGGCTGAGTAAAGCTATAAACCTTTGATTGAAATGAACTGGTGGAAGCCAATTCAATTAAGAAAATCAAACTTAAAGATGTCCCATCTTCTCTTTGCAAATGACATCATTCTTGTAGGAGAATCAATCATAGAAAATGCAGTGTGTATGTGGAAATTCATGGAATCTTTTGAAAAACTTTTAAGGCAAAAAATAAACCAAGGGAAATCAAGGCTTATATTCTACCCCAATATGAAGGTAGAAGACAGATCAAGGATTTTGCATATGATAGGGCTAGCGGATGATAATAAAATTGGAAAATACCTGGGTTTTCCAATTGGGGAAAATGGTAGTATCTCAACTAATGAAATAAGATTCATTTTAGATAAGATTAAATCAAAATTAACAAGTTGGAAAGCTAACATGCTAAGCTTAGCAGGAAGGAACACTATTATAGAATCTGTGGTGCACGACATCCTTAGTTATTACTTACAAGGTATGTGGGTACCTTGTAATGTAATTGATAAAATTGAATGGCAGATGGGGTTTTTTTTTTTTTTTATTTGAGGAGGGACGAAATGATTTTTATTGTATTAGTTGGGAGAAAATAATGGAACAAAAAGATGTTAGAGGATTGGGAATCTAGGATATTAGAAGATGGGATGAAATTGCGTTTGTGAAACATGTTTGGACCCTTCATTGCAAGCGTCCAATATGGGCTAATCTTCTTTGAAAGAAAAATCAGACTGGTGAAATCAAGAGGAGAAAATGTTTCTCTAAAATTGTGGGGTAAATATCAAGAAGCATGGAAGGCTTTGAGGATTTTTACTCATCGTAACCTAGGAATGGAAGATCTATAAGATTTTGGAAGGATAACTAGTTGGGGAATAGAAGAGTGAATGAGTTTCTATATGGACCCCTATATCTTGATATTGAATATGTAACTTTAAAACATTGTTGGGATAGTGATAAGGGATTGATAGAAGAGCTGATTAGCCATCCAATTGATGAGGATATAAAAGCATCACTCGGAGACATTGCTCTCTCGGATGATGAAGCACACGATTTGTTGGTTTAGATACATCATCCTAGTGGTATGTTCACCATGGAAACAACTTACAATGCCTTTTTAGAGAAACATAAACCGAGACACCACAATCAAAGGGATAGTAAACGGATTTGGAAAACATGTACCTATCCAAAAATATAAATGTTCATATGGAGGGTAATTTGGGATGGTCTTCTACTAAGGTAAATCTTATTCGAAGAGGAATGAACATAATTGGCAAAATGTGTATTCCGTAGATTACCTGAGACGACTGAGCACTTAATGAGAGATTGTAGGGAGATAAGAGCTGTTGCTGCTAAACTTCGCATTATAAATCAAATGTATACGGATCAGAATATGGAATTTATGATTTGGCTAAAATGCAAGCCGAAATGGAAAAAAGGATGATTGCAACAAAATAGATGGCCCATGGAAGTGGTTGGAACTTTTCTACTATGGAATGCCTGGTGTAAACGAAATAAATGAACAATGACTGGACGATGTAATCCTACCTGGGTTGATAACTATTGAACAATAAGTCATGAATTCTAGTCTCTTGTCAGGAAGAAAAGGAAAACTATAGTGGAATCTTAGATTGCAAAATGGCAACTACCTCCAGCTAGACTTTAAAGGTGAATTGCGATGTGACTTATGATAAGAATAATATATTTGTAGTAGCAAAAATTGTAATAGAAATGAAATGGACGCTTCGTAAGTGGAAGTATCTAATGTTTCTTAGCCACATTGACCCTTATTGCAGAAGTCTAGGCAATATTCCATAGCTTGACGTGGCTAGAAACCCATAATATCTTCGAAGCAATTATTCAATTAGATTTGATTGAAGCAATTAATTGGATTCTGAATAATAATTGCAATGAATATACTCCCAACATTGTCACACAATGCAGGCTTTTGAAGCATATGCAGTAGAGAACTAACCAGATGATATGTTTGAAGTGGATGAGTAGGGAAATCAATTGGGTCTCACATGATCTTGCTACTTAGGGAAAGAAGGATCGGATCAATGAAGACTTCACTGTTTTTGATGTTTCAAGTTTATGTAATCATGTTCCTAAACGTACCTTAGGTGTCCTTTGTTCTTCTTTTGCCAACAGGCTGGAGGTCCTTAATTTTACTTCTTCCCTCATGGGTAATGTTCTTAGGCTAGAATTGGGAACAATTGTCTTTTTGCTCCTTTTTGCTTTCTTGGATGTGGTCATTTTTCTATTTTCAATCTACGTAAAAAGAAATAATGAATAGCAATCCATGTTTCCACACCCGTGAATTGCCATTCAATGGTTTAGTTTTCAATTTCGTCATAAATACATATATTTTGAAAATATCACTTATGCAGTTATCTTCTGTAATAAAAATAAGGAGTATTATGAATGTTTTACCTTTTACTAATTGAGGGCTTTATGGAGGTGTTTAACTTTGACATATAGAGTTATGAGTAGCATCAGCAGAGGGTTTGTTTGGGATATAGGTTGCATCCGAAGGCGGGTTTAGCTGCTCGTGAACAAACTAGTTGGGAGTTGATACAGCTCTCCTAATGAGGCCAAGATAGGCCAAAACCAGTTGATATAGTTGAACCTTTCAAACATATTGGGGATCATGGCAAAGCCCAAAGGGCGTTCTTTATGAGAATGTAGGGCTCGAAACAAGCTTGGAAAGTCTGGGAAGATAAGGCTAGTTCGCCATCCAGATTAGCAATAAACGATGACACGAGGGATAGTCAAGTATCGTACGAGAACTCTTTGAGGGGTGAAACTCGTGACAAATGGTATTTTTCACAACGAGTGAATGTTGTAATAGCCATCACAATTCTATTACATTACTATTGAATTTTCAATTCCCTCTTAATTCAATACGGCAAGTGAATAAGCCATAAGTATACTAATTGGTAAAGAGTTCCTCTTTGATAAGAAATGTAAGGTAAAAAAAAAAAAAAAAAAACAGCTTATGACCTAAGTTTTATATTGTTAATGTAATTATTCTTCAAGCTATACTCAGAGAAAGAAGAATTGAATGTCTTGATAGTGGTCAACAAGAGTATAATCTATGTATTAGAGACAAATTAATACCTTAATTTAAGTTTTAATGTATTCCTAACACTTTTAAATCACTAGTATAATAATATAATAGCAAAATGAACAAGCATACTAAAAATTACTGTGTCTGTGAAATAATCAAACTATATTATAAGATAATTATTTTTGTACTTGTTGTACCAAATTATATAGGTTTTCCTATCTATATATTTTTTTTTATGATTATTGAAACAAATAAAAGATACTTTTATTATAAAGAGAATTTTACGACTATGTTTCAACTGTTTTAGTTAACTCCTATTTAGTTATTGAGGTCATTATAAAAATTAATATAATAAAAAAGTTATTTAATTGATTTTTTAATAAAATATATAGGAATTTATGTATATGAAATTGAAAACCAGATGGTGAGGTGAAAGTGTGAAAATACCATTGGACCACTACAATATAAAGAAAGAGTAGGTGGAGCGCATTGTCATCTATATACTATGATTGTATATCTTAATTTTCGCCGTATTAAAGTTGCAACAAAACCCATGCATCTAAGTTCTCTGTAAATTACAAATGCGTTAAGTGGAAATTTTATGATACCATTATTAATTTTATGAAATCATTTAATAACTGATATCATATTCAATCGTGATCGAATCATTAAACTAACCAATATCTTAATTTTTATATTTATTTTACCTTGTGGCTTAATAGCATCTCTCCTTAGCTCTTTTATAAGAAGTCTCGGGTTTAAATTCTCCCTCCCCGATAGCACCCGAATACTGTTTAAGCCCACAATAGGCCTGGCTCACTTCCACCAAAATAACCCTAAAGGAATTAGGGTTTACTCACCTCTCTCTCTCGTTTGTACCTTGCCTCTCACTCTCGTGTATGCCCTCTCCAGAATAGAAACCTTAAGTTCAATCTCTTATCCTCTCTCAAGTTATTTACTCGCAAAAAGACAAGTAAACTAACTATATTTTTATGTGATGTTTACAGGAAGAAGAGAGCCTATTCAAGTTGGCAAAACTCCAAAGATATTTTCCAGAATTTAGGGTTTGATGTCCCTTTCTGATATATTTGCTTTCTATTTATAGTGTTTGTTACATGTGAATCTGAGCTGGCTAATTGTAAAGTAACTAACTATTTTGCTGTTTACACTTTACGTATGCTTTGTTACGTGAATCTGTTACAATTTTATATTATCATGTGTATAAGTCCAGCTAATGTTGTATAATCTACAAATCTTAATGGTTTCTGTTTACTCCTAGTAGATGATGGTCTACTCGAAAACACTTGTCTTATTTGGTCCATATTAGTTTTCCCCTTCTCTTGAAACAGTACCTTGTCCTCAAGGTAGAAATCTGGATATAGACGCTTGAAAATAGGTAAATCCTCCCAGCTAGAATCTTCTAGAGGTAGACCCTACCACTAAATTAATAATTGAGACACCTGATGTCCCTATCTGTGAATAATCCGTGTACCCAAGGTACAAAGAGGTACTAACAATGGATGGTTTTTGAATACAGTAGGAGGCAACTCTAATGTAGGAATGGCAAACCTATGAGCTTGTTTGAGGCATGAAACATGAAATACATTATGTATGCGAGACTAAGCTGGAAGTTGAAGTTGATAAGCAGAGAAACCTATTTTCTTGAGAACCCTATAAGGCCCATAAAATCTCTGTAAACCCTCAAAGTTTTGTGATCAGTTTAGCTTAAACCCTAAATGGAAAGTCAACCGGAAGTCCTAAAGTCAACAAAACCTTAGTTAGATGTAATGGTTTAAGTCCGGCAATCCCGTGTTAGTAACCCTAAGAAAGTAAGTAAGAAATTAGTATGTAGAATAGCTCGTAATTACACAAGAAAGCTTAAAAAGATCAGATTAGTAAAACCGCAAATCGTTTTGAACCTGGACGGATACAGTTCTTGAAAATCGTGTCTCGAGACTCGAAATAGTAAAAATATTCCGAATATACCGTTAGACTCATAAAAATATAATGTTTTTAAAAATATCAGTTTATAATTTTTCGGTAAGTAAAAATATCAGATATCATAATTATACGCGTATTTTTTTACTACCGGTACTTTATTAATCATATCTACTCTACATTATACTATTCATTACTATTCTATACTATTCTTTTATCTCTACTTTTCCTAACATCTATTCTTACACATATACACCTATTACCTTCACTTTTTACCTTTCCCATAACTTTATTTCACATCTACCTTATTTATTATTATATTTAATCAACAAAAATACAAAATAAAAACTCTCTCTCCCTCCTCTCTCCTTATGGCCGGTGCACCATCCCTCTCTCTCCCACTCAATTTCTTTCAATTTTCTCTTTATTTAAATCATACAAAAATTTACTCCTCATTTCCTATAAATACCCTCTCCTCTTTTACTTCTTTCACACAATTACTACCCACAAATTCACTATCAAATCTCTCCAAAATTTTCCTCTCAACACTCTCTCAAAATTCTCTAAAAAATACTCTCAAACCACCTTCTACATACATAAAACCCATTCCCACATAATACTTCAAAAACCCTCTTTAGGTAAACTGTTCTTTACAAATTCTTCTTCCCATGTCATGTAACTTTACATAACCATGGTGTGAGTTTTCAAAAACTAAATGTTATGGAAGCTACACTATATTCATGTATTGTTCTTGTTAATGAATATCTATTTATTTAATTATGCTGTTACTTTACTTTGTTTATATTATTATTGTTATTATATCTAACTAAGTATTATTATGTATCTACATATATATATATGTATATTCTTTAGAGCATATAAGCTCACTTGCAATTTATTTATTTTTATGCAAAGTAATTTATTTATTCCTTCAATTGTAATTTATTTATTTTTTTGTTATTTTAAGACTAGTCTCTAGTCTTAGACTTGTCCTCATCAAGTCAAAATAATTTTCTTTCTTTCTTTTTGGGACTAGTCCACTTTTTAGTCCGAGAGCCTTGAAGAAGCTAAGACTTCAATACTTGACTTTATTATTATTTATGTTATTTTTTTTTGTTATTATTTCTCATAATCATGCCCATTAAGATTGTAAAATTACTTTTGTTTTGAAAAAGCTTTTTAAATCATTTCTATATTATTTTATTTTCTTAAAAGAAGATGACTTTGGTACTAAAATATTTTTTTTATAAAAACATGATATAAGGAAACCCTTTAAAATAAAAATGATAGTTTTCAAAACCAAGATTTTTCAAATAAATAATCAAAGAAAACAAATAGGAAAAGTAGTACTAATGTTGAGAATTTAGAAAAGAAGAAATTTATCTTAACAAAAGTCATTTAGGAAAATAGTAAGATAAACATAAAGTGATTCTTGAAAACAAAGGAATCAAAATATTCATTTTAAATGATTTACAAAAAGGATTTCTTGTAAACTATGGTTTTCTATACTTTTAATTAACATTGTTTTACTCAAGAAAATTGAATGGACAGCAAATACTTGAGTATGGATAAAATATGAGCTATATATCTATAAAAAGGGAATTTTTTTCAACCATATAGATAACTAAGTATTTATCAAAGCAATTTTTGGATGGGTTAATGTTTGAAACAAATTGCTTTTGGGTTGGGAAAATTCGTGGTGAATCTGATCACCACTGTTTCGAAGCTTAAATGATCTAGTATGATGAAAATAGTTTTAGAAATGGATAGATCTTTTCAAGTAGGTAGAAATCGGTATATTATATGCGCGATTCCGAGTTAAAATGACCAAGTTATGACCATTTTAAATTGGAATTCTCTTTTATACGAACTTTGACGTTCTTATGTCATAGTTTTGTCAAATTTCAAGAAAGTCATCAAGAAATACTCATTTTGGGTATTTTCCTTGAGTAAGTGATTCCGAGGAAGAACACCCGTACCATGAAAATTATTTCGACTAAGTGGATTGTTTGAATGACTCATCCGTTTAAAAGAAGTGTCGACATGGCAATGTGAGTTTATTTCCTTAAAAAGGCTTTACTTGTTTGTGCTTGTAGTTTAGTCGCATTAGAATTAAGGAAAGATAAATTGATATGTATGTGAAAATAGTTGAAAGTACTATAAGAATATCGAGACAAGAATTGATTGTAAGCAATTGTTTATTTTAGTATAGTATTTGATATGTATGAAATTTTATGATCACCTTAAAATTGTTAATAATGATGATATGATAATTTAAATAAATTGATTCATGCATACTACAAAATGAGTCACATTGCATGGGGTTATTATCCTTGGGTGAGAAGGATGGTAGCTCGGTCGAAAGCAACACTTGGCGGTTATAATCAAAAGCAATTGCTTGGCGACATGGAATTAAATGCTTGGCGGAAGTCCGGAAGCATGGCTCAAATCAAGTAGACTTAATATGCTTGGCGGTATTGATCGAAAGCATAATTTATCTAAAACTACTCGTTTTGAGGTTACGTATAACCAAACCCCAAATGGAGGGCGTAAATCCATTCAACATATAGTTCCCGGAAAACTATATGCCTTGTTTACCCACGTGTATGTTGCATTACACTTGATTGCTTAAATAACTTGTTTGAATTTCATTACACAAGAAGTTTACTTATGAAAATAATTCTCACTAAGCCTATTAGCTTATACCCCTATAGATATCTTTTGCAGTTGACTTATTTGTGATGAGGCCACGTGGACCTTGCAGCCAGTTATTTTCCTTTTTTATTAAGGAATTTGTAGATGAAGTTTAGTGTTGGATAAGATATAGACTTCATATGAATTTCCTTGTAATAGATTATAGTTAATTGAGCTGGGAATGCCCCTAAGACCCACAAGACTATTGTTATAAATAAATAAATATTATGAATCCTCTTTTGTTAAGTTGTTATTGTATCTTCTTAAGCTTCATAATTCCATGTATGGTCCTCTAAAATTATGAGAGTACGCCTTACACTTAATATCGAAGCTTCTGGGATTGACTAAGGTTGTCATACTTAAGCTTTAATATTGAGTATGCTAGAATGTTACATTTAGAGTACCATTTGGGGCGTGACAATCTCTTAGAAAGCTTGTGATAATCCCTAGTCATAAAGGTCTGTTTGTATAGTTGTAATTTGACAAACATCAGGTCCCCCGGTTGAAATGTCAAGTCTGATATGTGTTTATCAGCTTGTGCTTTCATTCTCTTTGAGCTTTATGTAAGTTGGCTCGAAGGGTAGATAAAACTTCTTCTCTGGACAACATGTTAGAGTCCACAACCTCTAATTTCGATGTCCCTCTTAAATACATAGGAACTGTGGGAGGGAGACGACCATAAACCAATTCAAAAGGAGATTTCTGAGCACCTTCATGACATGATGTGTTATATGCAAATTCTGCCCAAGGCAAAAACTTAACCCATTCAGTTGGTCTATCCCAGGCATAACATCTGAGTTACTGTTGCAGTACCCTATTTAGGACCTCTGTTTGTCCATTCGACTGTGGGTGGTAGGCACCACTAGTAAACAGTTTTGTGCTACTCATCCGAAATAACTCTTACCAAAATTTGCTAAGAAAGATAGGATCCCTATCACTAACAACGCTCCTAGAGAATCCATGAAGCTTAACCACAGTAGACAAAAATAACTGAGCAACCTTAGTTGCAGTGAAGTTTGTATCAAGAGGTCCAATGTGACGGTATTTAGATAATTGATCAACCACAACCAACATCACAATGAATCCTTATGATGGAGGTAAATATGTGACGAAATCCATAGAAATGTCCTCCCAAATCTGCTCAGGAATGGGTAGAGGAGTAAGAAGACCAGCTGGGCTTCTAGTAATGTACTTTGTTTGTTGGCAAATAGTACAGCCCTTGACAAACAATTCTACATCATGCTTCGTTCCAGTCCAAAAAAATGGAGACACCAATCGTCTACAGGTTTTAAAAACCCCAAAATGACCAGCTTGAGGAACACTATGGAATTCATGTAATAAAATGGGAATCAAAGCTGAAGTGGGAACTAGAAACAGTTGCTGACTTTTGTATAGCAGCTTATTCTTCCAATATAAAGCCCATTTCAAACGTTTGTCAGCTTGTAGATCACCAATAATCTTCTAAAAAGATTGTAGAGTCATGTATTCTTGCTGGAGCTGGTCAGTAAAAGCAAATTGTGTTAATGAGTAAGCAAGATAGGTAATCATAGCCAAGTAGCTTTGCTAAATACTTGTTTTGATCTGGAGTTTGAATTACCTGAGTGACTAACTCTTTGAGACTCCTATGATCAGTTCTAATGATAAAATGAGAACCCAACAAATATTGTCTCCACTTCCTTACTGCCTCAACTATTACATGTAATTCACGTACATAAGTTGATTGTTTGCACAAGTGAGAAGGCAACTTCTTACTAAAGGAAGCTATAGGCTTCTCTTCTTGTAATAATACAGCTCTAATATCAGTCCCTGATGCATCTATCTCTATAACAAAGTCCTTTGAAAAATCAAGTAAAACAAGTAATGGGGATGAAATGAGGGATGTTTTCAGCTGCTGAAAAGATGCTGTCACCTGATCAGTCCAATTAAAATTGTCCTTCTTGAGGAAATCTGTTGATGGGCTAGCAATAGATGCATAAGACTTGACAAACCGTCGATAGTAGCCTGTGAGACCCAAAAATGCTCTAAGTTACTTCAGAGAAGTGGGTACTGACCAATTCGAAATAGCTTCTAACTTATGTGGTTCAGGTCTAAACCCATCAGCACCTACAAAGTGTCCCAGATATTCGATAGTAGACTGACCAAAAACACACTTAGATTGTTTAAGAAACATGGTATTATTAGCTAATATTGTCAATACCAATTCTAAGTGTGTAACATGCAACTCCAGAGTCATACTATAGATCAAAATGTCATAAAAAATGAAACAATGACAAACTTTCTTAAGTACGGCTTAAAAATTCTATTCATGATAGATTGAAAAGTGGCTGGTGCATTACAAAGGCCAAATGGCATTACTAGGAACTCATAGTGGCCCTCATGAGTCCTAAATGCTGTTTTCTCAACATCCCTAGGATGCATTCGAATCTGGTGATATCATGCCCTTAAATCCAATTTAGAGAAAATTATAGCACCATGTAACTCATCCAAGAATTCATCAATAGTTGGTATGGGAAATTCATCTTTCACCGTAGTTGCATTCAGAGCCTTATAGTCAACACAAAAGCGCCATGTCCCATCTTTTTTTTTCACTAGAAGAACAAGTGAAGAGAAAGGACTAGTACTACATTATATCAGTCCCTGTTCCAAGATTTCTTTGATTTGCTTCTCCATCTCTCCTTTCTGAAAATGTGGGTATTAGTATGGTTTGACATTGATAGCAGAGATACCCTCTTGTAAAATGGTCTGATGTTGTATATCGCGCAGTGACGGTAAATATGACGGTGTCTCAAAAATATGAGGAAATTTGCCCAAAACACTTGTAAGTGGATTGTTGGTGAATTCCTATGAAGATTCTCTTGTCTGAGCCACTAAGTGAAAACAAGTAACCACTGAGTTTGTACTTATGAGTCTGCGTAATTGGTGATGAGAAATCTATCCCATAGAATTAGTATGATCCCCTATCAATGTTACAGACTGACCCTGATGCAAAAATTGCATAGTTAATGCAGAGTAGTCTATTATAATAGGTCCTAGATCCTGTAACCGTTGTATACCCAGGACTAATTATGCACCCTGAATAGGTAAGATATAAAAAGAAGCTACAAAAAGCCTTCAATTTACGCAAGAATATCTTTGCAAATCCATTGCACTGTAGCTTTTCTCCATTGCCTATCATTACAAAAAACTGTGGGGCTTTATGAACTATCAAACCCAAATGTTTAGCAACACGACTTTGAATAAAGTTGCGGGTACTACCTGAGTCCACCAAAACTGACAAATTGGAATTATGTATAGTGCCTTGAAATCTCAGGGTTTTTGGAATAGCCTCTCCATTTAAAGCATGATAACCGATTGTACATGATGTATCCTCAATAGTGTCTGGTTCCAGAATCTCCACACTCTCCGGTATGTCCTCTACATCCTCAGAATCATGAATAGATAATACTACTAAAAATTTAGCCTTGCACTTGTGATTTCTATGAAATTTTTCATCACAGTTAAAACATAATCCTTTCTCACGCCTCATTTGCATTTCTTTAAGACTCAGACATTTTATAGGCAAAGAAAATTTACTTGTAGTAACATAATTAGAAGTGGAAGGAGAAAAATGTGGTTTAGAAAATTGTAATGGAGAAGTTGAAACAGTAGCAGTAGGAGTATAGGGTTTATATGCTTTGTACTGATCATTTATTTTATCCTCATGTAATCATGCAAGCCATATAGCATCCATCATGTTCTTAGGGCGTGAAATTTGTAATTCTCTTCTAAGTGTAGGCTTTAACCGAAAAATGAAACAACTGAGGAGAAAAAGGTTCAGAAAGACCAACTGTACGATTAGAAAGTGATTCAAATTGAGATTGATAATGAGCCACCGTGAATGTTTGAACTAGCTTGGATAGAAGTCCCTGAACATCCTCATTTGTAGATGGACCAAAACGGTTTTGTAAAGCTTCCACAAATTTTGGCCATGAAGTCAGTTGCTTGTTAACATGCATCTATTTATACCATTGAAGAGCCTCTCCTTCCAGAGCAAAGGAAGAAATGGTAAACCTTTGTTCGTCTTTAACATCATGAAATTCGAAAAATTGTTCCACTTTGAACACCTATCCCAATACATCAGATACATAAAATTTTGGAATCTCCAACTTAATTCCCTTAAGCAATGAATCTGTATTGCCATTTAACCCTAAAGATGATGAGTCATTGTTGATATGATCAGCATGAATAGAAGTGGAATGATTCTGATTCAATTCCAATTTGTCAATGCGAGAACCCAGACTTGTAATATTTTCTCGAATAGCTAATAGAGTAGTTTTAAAGAAATCCATGTCTACTGCTGAATTTTGTGATCTTGTTTCAGGTGTTATGAATGAAGTAGATAAAAGAATCAAAGAAAAGATAGAAGGATAAAAAACAAGACAAGAGCACCAAAATGATAGCACCCAAATACTGTTTAAGGCCACAATAGGCTCGGCTCACTTCCACTAAAATAACCCTAAAGGAATTAGGGTTCACTCACCTCTCTCTCTCATGTTTGTACCTCGCCTCTCACTCTCATGTATGCCCTCTCTAGAATAGAAACCCTAAGTTCAATCTCTCTTCCTCTCTCAAGTTATTTACTTACGAAAAGATAACTAAACTAACTATATTTTTGTGTGATGTTTGCAGGAAGAAGAAAGTCTATTCGAGTTGGCAAAACTCCAAAGATATTTTATAGAATTTAGGGTTTGATGTCCCTTTCTGATATATTTGCTTTCTATTTATAGTGTTTGTTACATGTGAATTTGAGCTGGCTAAACTGTAAAGTAACTAACTATCTTGCTGTTTACATTTTGCGTATGCTTTGTTACGTGAATCTGTTACAATTTTATATTTCCATGTGTATAAGTCCAACTAATGTTATATAGTTTGCAAATCTTGATGGTTTTTGTTTACTCGTAGTAGACGATGGTTTATTCGAAAACACCTGTCTTATTTGGTCCGCATCACTTCCCTATTGTAATTGACAAAAAAAAAAAAATTACATATAAATTACTGAGAAAAACCCAATTAACTCTATAGTTTCAAAAAATTGTATTATAGAATTATATCTATCCATCTACTTATCTATCTATCATCTTATTCACTTCAAATTTTTAATATATGCTTTCAATACATTCATTTTATGTCACATTTATATTTTTTATCCTATATTTTTCTCTAGTCTATTTATTACCTATATATATATTATATTTATCCTCTTCTACTATTTATTTGATTATATCACATTTTATGGATAATGGTTTTGACATGGAATGATAATTCTACTTTTATTTTTTTTCCCTGGAAAGGTTTTCAAACATTAGAGTCATTAAATTCTAAGCAATTTCAACTTTAAGGAAGACTAGATTTTGCTGTTGAGAAAATAAATTTCACTCAGTCCTCATTAATATTTTACTTCAATTTCCTGTTTATTCTACACATAATTATAATTTGTTTTAGATATATACATTTTTAGTTCTCAATATATTAATATTGTTTTTTTTTAGTTCTAGACCTAATTTTTTTTTCTATTTAAATGTCAATGTTTACAAACAGTTCATAGAATTGCACTTTTATTAACACCATTTTTGACAGATGGAGAAATCGTAATGGTCCAAAATTATTAATTTAATAACAAAATAATTAAATAAAAGTTAATCAAAGAAATTAATAAAAATTAAAATTAAAAAAATAAAGGGGGATTGAATCTTCTTCTTGATTTTCATCTTCTTCCTGAGGGAACTTCTTGTTTTTCTCTCTCTAAAACTCAATGCTCTCTCTTTAAAATCTAGAAGTGAAATGTAACATGAGCCATCCATTAAGATTCATCGACATGAAAAGTCTCCTTCATTAGGTCTCACCAAATGCAAACCAAATTACATTGGAAATTGTTGCCACTTAAAAAAAAAAATAGAAACCCCATCTGCGTAGTATTAAACTCCTAGTGATATTTAAGACTAGATATATAGGTGGTGGTTATTTTGAAAACTATCCACTACATTATTCATATATTAGCATATATTTATAAGTTACACACCACACATGTACATCACGTGGAGTATATAACCCACCCAATAGTTTTGCCACTGTATGACTCCCACACACATCATGCACCATGGACCAATAAGCATGCTACTAGAACTCTTCGCAAATTGTCAAACTCCACATTCCTAGACTCCATCCATCCCATAGACTCTAAACCATCGTAAGTCGAGGCTATATCTCCATCGTATCCAAACCACCAAGTGATTGAGTCACAACCCACATCTACTCACCAAGTTGTCATCTTCTCTAGTCAAATATTTGCCAAACAACTTTTGCTTGCAATTAAACTCATAAACTACAATCGCAAACCCAACAAGCTTAGCCTATTCATGTATTTGCATCTTCCCTCCAACTTGCATCGAGACAGCTTGACCTTCTTCCCATTACCATAGTGTAACATGTACACTATCTTCAACCAAAGTTGTGCATCGACAAACCAAACTTACCACCCTTGCTACCTTCTTTATAGTCATCGATAGCTTCTACACGAATGTGACTTATTAGAAATGGTGTCACGATCTTATCAAAACTTTTGTTAGTAGTACTTTTTTTTTTTTTTTTTTTTTACTTTTTTGAGTGTTTTGCAAATTTTTTGTTTTTAATTTTTTAAATATATTATTATTTTATCTGACTAATCCTTATTTGGTTTCTATTATTAAATTAATAATTTTTGACCAATAAGATTTCTCTTTGTATTTTTTCAAAAGTTAATGGAAAAACTAATCACCTTACTAAAAGTATTATTTTGTAAACTTATGTGAACATAGACTTAAATAGGAACAAAAATAAATTTAGGTTTACTCAAATAGAAAAACATTGAGGACCAAGAATTTATTTTTCTCTTGTATACTTTTATAAGTATTATTATACATACATTTCACTTCATAGTTTCGTATCTAAAGGTATGCGGGATTTTTCATTCTATTATTTATTCCAATCATTTATTTCCATCCATTTTCCTTACGTTATGTTTGATACATAAGAATCGTTAGGAATGGAAAGGGATGGGTGGCGAGATAATGTATCCATTCTTTGTTTCACATTGTGAAATGCAATGAAATTTACATGCTATTTATCAAAAATATTTTTATAATAAATATGAATAGTAAATATATAAGATGATAAAAGGTTACTGGTAGTGACAATGCATCTAAACATATGAATAAGAATGAAATCGAATCTACAATTGTGTTTTTATTCTTTAATTTCTGTATATCAAATATTACATTAATGATCATTAGACATCAAACATGACATTATATCAATCCGACAAGCTTTCTAAAATTATATAATTTATTTTACTATCATCTAAAAATAAGTCATCAGTAATGGTTTATAAATAAATTAAAATATATATTTTAGTCAAATTAATTTTACATAAAAAATCTTATTTTTAAGGGATCAAACCCAATTGAAAAGTAATATACAACTCGTAACTTGGCATATTTGACAATAGAATAATAAGAGTGTACGTGTAGAGTAATATTAAAATAACTAGTATAAACAATTACAAATACTGTGTACACTAAGATTTTATTTATTCATATGTTAATGTCATTCTATTAATCAAATATCATGATTTATATACAAGGTTGTCAAACTTGCACTTCCATATATAATTGTCAAAGGATTATAATTGTAAAAACTAAAACTACATGATAGAAGTAAAAAAAAAAAAAAAAATTTCTTTATTTCGATTAAAAGATGTTATAAATTAAAGGACAAATCTTTTGTTTTATGCTAAATTCTTAATTATATAAATGGAATAAATAAGGTTTTTTTTTATAATATTTATAGCTATAATATGACTTGAAGGAATTTTATATACATAGAACTAGAATTTGAAGGAAGAAAAATAGAGAGAGAAAGTGTGTGTAAAAATAAAATCGGAATGTGATAAAAAATGTTTCATCTTAATAATTGAAGAACTTATAAAAATAATTATATTTTTTTTATATTTTAACTTATTTGTGTTAAATAGATAAAATCGATAAATTTCGTTAAAAATATAATCTTTTATTGTGTTTATCATATCCTAAGATTAAAAAAAAATTTACATATGATTGATTTAAAAATCATAAACTCATGAAATCTTAGGAATAGGAGTGTTTTTTTTTTTTGGCCCAAGGAATAGGAGTTTTTTTCAAACTTTGTATTTCTGCACAACCATTTATTGCTTACCCATATAATATATGTATTTTTTGTGAACTTGCTTGCCTTCTTTCTCCTAACTCATTTTTATTTTCCCACTTTTATTTTTTTTTTGGGCAAACAAAGGAAAAAGTACTATATTTTACTCGAAAATTCATATTTCTAACACATAATTTTTGAGTTTATATTTATATAAAATTCATTCCTTGAAAATACAATACCAATTTACAATGAAGTTATGTTTCCAAAACATCATTTGTAGGCTGATGTTAAGTACCAAAAATGTTTTGGAAATACAAGAAATGATATCTTTAAAATGTAACAAATATTTTTTAATAAATTATTTATCAATAAATAGATACAATAAAAAATTGATAATTCTTATGAAAAAATCAAATATAAATAAAAATTAAATATATTTACATATATAATTTTAATATAAATACATATTCAGATGAAAAATAAATTATCTAAACACATTTTGAAAGGCTTTTATTTTCAAAAGTTTTTCGTAAACGACCTTTTTTTTTTTTTTTTTTTGCCCTTTATTCCTTCTTTTGCTTACCCATGTGTTATATATTTTTTGCTGAACTTGTCTTGCTTTCTTTTCTTTCGTCCTAATTCATTTTTATTTTCCCTATTTCCTTCATTTCAAGAAAACCCAATCAGGCTGTCCACATATTTGCATTTGTGATTCTAGCACGCGCTAGCACAGCACACAAATCACAGCAACAACGTTAAAAACACCACAAATAAGTACGAAGAAGTAGAAGAAGATTTAATCCTACCATTCAGCGCCTTATATTAAAATTTAAATAAAAAAAAAATATAAAAAAGAAGACTTAGAAGAAGAAAGAACAAGAAAGATACACAAAACCCTTTTCTTCTTTCTTTTTTCTTTTTTCTTTTTTTTTTCTTTTTATTTCCAGCTAGCGAAGTTCTTCAATTTATTCAGCACGCATGCTTTTACTTTTGTCGGATCTTGCTTTGCCGGTAAGTCTAATTTAACCGTCTTTTAAATTATATATATATTTTTTCCATTCTATGTTTTGAATGGAATGCTTATTGTTGTAATTTTAGTTGGTTTATTCTTGTGTTGGATTCCGGTTACAATACGTTGTCAAATTGTTGGGATTTTTCTTGAAATTTCTTAGTTTTTGAAATCAGGGTTAGGTTGATTATAGTGGATATGTGTTGGTTTTATCATCTGCTTGGCATTTGCATGGCATGTTGACTGAAGAATGAGGCTATTTGTTTAGAAAGTAGCCTCCTTTTTCTTCTGGGTATTGAAGAATTGATCAAAAGAAAGTAACTTGAATGATCAATTTTGTTGCTTTGTTGAAATAATGAAATGGAAAGCTATTTGGAACATGGGTCTTATGAGATTTTTGAGGCTTTCCTGTGAAATTCTTATTGTTTTATCATCAGGATTACTGGATAGATAGATAGATAGATAGCAGTGGTAACTACTTAACATTAGTCATTTCGTTTGCTCGCGGGGTAATTTTTATCGTCACTTGGCATTTGCTTGCAGGATGGTTGAAGAGATAGATTTAGTAGTTGAGGAGAATTGGCCTGAATTATTTTTGGGGTGCTGGCTTCTTCATTTACCAGAGGGTGGTTTATAGAATTTTCCTGATTCTTTGTTGAAAGGCCGAATAAGGAGTTTGCTTGAGTTTTCTTGGGGAAGGAGTTATCGTGTGACCAAATGAATGTGGTGGGGAAAGTTGGGAGCCTTATTTCACAAGGTGTTTACTCTGTTGCAACTCCATTTCATCCATTTGGTGGTGCTGTAGATATTATAGTGGTTCAGCAGCAAGATGGCACCTTTAGAAGCACCCCCTGGTATGTCAGGTTTGGGAAATTTCAGGGTGTACTCAAAGGTGCTGAAAAAATTGTTCGTATTAGTGTAAATGGTGTTGAAGCTGATTTTCATATGTATTTGGATAACTCGGGTGAGGCTTATTTCATAAGGGAGGTTGATCCAGATAATGAAAGTAAAACTGATGAGTTCTTGAAGGAGTCAGATACTTCAGGGATTTCAACACAGAATGAGAGCAACAATGAGGAGAGACATAATCATTATGTCGACAATTTCAGACTAGAACATACTGTGTCTGACTCTGGAGCTATGGAGTTATCTGTTTCTTCAGTGGTGGGGTGCTTGGAGAGGGCAGAATCTGATGGTGATAGGAGATTCTATGATTTTCAAGATGAACCACCGTCTCAAGAGGATTCCATCAGTTTATCAGAATATGGCTCTTGTAGATATGAGAGCCTGGATGGTGAGAGTTTTACAGAATCTCAGAATTCAAATTCTGAAGTGGTATTGGTCAGTGTGGATGGTCGTGTACTTACGGCACCGCTCTCAGCATCTGAAAGGAATGCTGGGAATGTTCAGCTAGACACACCTCAATTTCATTTGGGCCCTGGTGAAGGTGCTGAATTTTGTGAGGGCAGTGAGGATTTTGCTTCAGGTGAAAATACATGGGGTTCTGATTACACGGGGGAGCTGAATGCACCCACTGCCAATGTTGTGTCTGATAACCTTGACACAGCGAATGATGAGCCAAAGGATTCTAGCAATGACCTTCGAGTCTGTGAGGCTGATGGGGAACATGCATGCGAAGAGGAATTGACCCAGATTGTTCTAGAGCAGGAAGTGGATATTAATGTGCAAAGTGATTCACTTGATACTTTGAGAAGAACTAGGCAGGAAGAAGTTTTCAAAAGCTGTTTGGAGCTGCCTGATCTGGCATCACAGGATGTGACTCTGGACTCTGACAATATTGTTTCTCCATCTGACATCCAAAGCAAAGAGAAATTGGCAGCACCAAACATGACTGTGGATTCTGATTCTGTTGTTTCTCCATCTGACATCCAAAGCGAAGGGAAATTGACAGCACAAGACGTGACTATAGATTCTGATTATGTTGTTTCCATATCTGACAACTTAAGCAAAGAGAAATTAAGGTCTTTTGCTGCAGTTCATGAAATTGAAGGTGGCCCAGGAGTTGAAATGAAGACTAGTAATGAGGAATCTCATAGTTCTGTTGACAAGGGCACATGTGGCAACCCTGATATTATGCATGAACCTGATAGCAAAGATGACTTAAAAACAGAACATGGAGGCTCAGTAAGCAAGTCTGACCGTTGTTATAACTTTCTAGAACCTGAGAATGAACAACTTGGAGCATCTGAAGCAGTTGAAACTGTGAAAAATGATGATGAGATACGTCAATCTGAAGATGGACATGATGAAATTGTGACAGCGGAAGAACAATCTGCTGCCTTGAGTGAAGAAGTAGAAACTCATTCGAAATCGAGTAAGCAGTTTAATCTCTTCTTAAATAACATCACAGATTAGGTAACAATAATCTAAAAGAATCTTCATTTCCTATTTTCAAATATTCCAGGATTTGAAATATCACTCTGTAGACATGAACTCCATGTGGGCATGGGTTTAGCAGCGGCTGCTGAGGCTTTTGACGCACACCGTGTGTCTGCAGAGGATTTCTCAAATTCCATGACTTCAATTGTGACAAACGAAAACCTTGTTGTTAGATATGCTGAAAGGTACCTCACATGGGAAAAAGCTGCTCCTATTATTCTTGGGGCTTCTGTATTCGGTCTGGACTTGCCTGTTGAGTCTATAGAAACAATTCCTGTAGAGCAAGAGGAGACAGTGAAGCCTGTTGAAAATGATGCTGGTGCTACCCCCACTTCCGGTAGTCGTCGATGGAGGCTCTGGCCTATTCCTTTTAGAAGGGTTAAAACAATTCAGCATGAAAATAGCACCTCATCAAGTGAAGATGTGTTTTTAGATTCTGAGTCTTCTTCCCACCATTCACACGCTGGACCAGCTGTATCACCCCAACACGAGGAGTCTCCCCATAAACAACTTGTAAGGACTAATGTTCCTACTAATGAACAAATAGCATCTTTAAATCTTCAAGATGGTCAAAATATGATTACTTTCAGCTTTTCAACAGGGTCTGGGGAAAACAACAGGTATGCCTGTTTAACTTTTGCTCTCTGTTAAAACCTGAAGACAGGATTGAGTTGTCCTTGAAAGTTTATTCTGCTTCATCAAAACAGGTTGATGCTCATATATATTTGTGGAAGTGGAATGCCAGAATTGTGATTTCAGATGTTGATGGGACAATCACCAAGTAAGGTTCCTGGTTTGTTTGCTTTGATGCTTTTGATATATCATGCTGCAAAAATTGTGTGGTGACTTCAATGAATTATAAATGAAGAAGTTGCGGTTTATCTGACTGCTATGTGGTTCATTCCTTTGACCTTTTTATTCCTATCATCCCTTCAACTTTTGAATGTACTCCAGCTTGATTTTCTTTCTTTTTATACCATGGCTCGCCTTCCTGTTCTTGTATGCACTACATGTAGATTTTTCCTTTTGCCATAATATACCTTGTGGTTTCTGATCGATTTAGTATGTGAAAAATGTATGTATTTCTTGGTCAAAAACTCTTCAGTTTAATTTTGTATACATCTGTCTAATGCTCTCCTGGGTTGGCCAGAAGAATTTGCCTTTAGTGCTTTCTTGTCCACTGTGGTGTCTAATTATGTCACATGCTTCCTGCAGAATATGTTATGAGTGTAAACAACATATGTTGAAGCTAAATTTCTTCATATTTGAAGTTATTATACTTTATAGTTCCTCGTCTTATTTTGGATTTTATTATGCAATTGGTAGGATAATATTCACTTTTGAAAGAGGAAGTGGGACTAATTGATAAATAACTTTGCAGGTCTGATGTTCTAGGTCAGTTCATGCCTTTAGTTGGCAAAGACTGGACACAATCTGGAGTTGCCAGACTTTTTTCTGCCATTAAGGTATGCTTACATATCTCTGAAGCTTGACCATCAATAATAATTTTCCTTCACAATTTTGAGGATTGATTTCTGGAGATTCTTTTACATATCTTGTACATTGGCCTTAAAATTGCATTAACATAGAATTGATTGCTTCAAAATCTTCGTAGTCCCTGTCTTCTGATCTCCATACCTCTTGAAATTCACAATTTCAAGATGTTCTTTTTCTCAGCTTTTGTAAGTAACTTTTAACACCACACCCCCCCACGAAAAAAGGGTTTTTGTCTCTGATTTTATTCTGTTGTTTATTAGATTTTATGGACAAACTTTAAATTTTCTGTAAGGAGTTCAGGTCTGCTTTTATTGCCAAGGGGGAGAATCCATTTGTACTCAAAATTCAGTTTGGTTTGCCTTGTCCCATTACTGTTAAGTGTGATCTGAAAAGACATTAATACAAATGACTATAACTTGGCAACTTGTCTACATGATTGTTTCACAAATGAATTTTCGTGAAGACTGAAAACAGAAATAAGCTTTCTATACTATAAAAATGGTGATCTAGGCTTCTGAAGTCAGTTTTGGATTAATCTGATCCCTGAATTGTTGGAATGGTTCGATTTTTTATTTTTGGCCGATGTTGGAATGGTTCAATTAAGATGCTGATATATGAATTATCCTTAAAAAAGTGTGATTTGTATGAGGAAAATAGAAAGGTCTTGACAGGAAAATTGCATGGTAGTTTTTCTCCCCAACAAAGTGACTAAATGATGATTCAAAGGTTTTTTTAGTCCCACAAATCATCTGTAAATATCTTAAGCTCAGCTGATGCTTTTCTGAAGGACTAGGTTCTTAATTGGACCACTCAGCAACTCAAGTCAACTTTTCAGTTTATGGGCAACGTTTTACTTCTGTGATATTTTTGATGGTTGCTTGTATTTTGGCCCTCTGTCTATGATCTTTTCCAATGCTTGTCTGGTTTGAGTTTGTATCATAAACACGGCTTGTTTTCTGTAGGAGAATGGATATCAACTACTTTTTCTGAGTGCACGTGCTATTGTTCAAGCTTACTTAACCAGAAGCTTTCTGCTCAATCTTAAACAGGTGAGAGTCTATCCTCTTTTAGTTGCTATTGATGCATGTCATATTGCTGAGTTCTTGTAAACTTGTTTTAAAGTTAGGTTAGATCCTTTTATGCATGAAATTTTGAGCTGTATAAGCATTATTGGAGGTTGCAGGAAGTGAGGGAGAGACCCAACTAGGTCCTTTTGCTGCTATATGTACTACTTGCTCAATTTTTATTTCTATGGACATGATTGCGAATAGCTGATTTCATTGGCTGCTTGCATATTAACATCATCTTCTTCCCACTTCCAGGATGGAAAAGCTTTACCCAGTGGACCTATTGTCATCTCTCCTGATGGATTGTTCCCATCTTTTTATAGGGAAGGTGAGGAAGTCTTCTCGAGTTTCAAATCCTGTGTACTGTATCTTTGATTGAATTAACCATGGATGCTATTTTTTCACACCAAGCTTACTTCTGCATCTAATATCTCTGTGTTGCCCAAACTGTGACAGTTATTCGGAGAGCACCTCATGAATTCAAGATTGCATGTTTACAGGTAAATTGTCAAATACGCTAATGTTGGTTTAGGTCTTGATTTGGTGATTTTGAATGATATGACGTTATTTTCCTCATCGCTATTATAATTCTAATAAGTTGCATTTTGCAGGATATAAGAGCTTTATTCCCTTCTGATTACAATCCATTCTATGCGGGGTTTGGTAATAGAGATACAGATGAACTGAGCTACCGGAAGATTGGAATCCCGAAGGGAAAGATCTTTATTATCAATCCAAAGGTAATAATTGCTTCCCAACCCTGTAATTTATCATCTTATTTTTTTATACTCAAAGTTAGGTGCTTGGCAGGGTGAGGTGGCCAGTAGTCATCGAATTGATGTCAAGTCATACACTTCTTTGCACACTCTTGCCAATGACATGTTCCCTCCTACGTCGTTAATTGAGCAGGTGAGTGCAGCAGTTTGCTGTGATAAAGTTGGATCCATGTGTACCAATGCTGTTATGCCCAGTTCTAGTTTTGTTCTCTAAGAACCGGATAATTTTGCAAATGCAGGAAGATTTCAATTCATGGAATTACTGGAGAACACCGTTGCCGGAAATTGATGATATTTAGGTATAACCTGTATAAAAACCATTTGATTTTGCTGAGAGTTGCTGCCGGTGGTTCTCTAATTTTCTGTGCCTGGAGAGGTGCTCAAAATTTCTTTTCCGGGGGGCACCAAATTTCTCGGTTTTCGTTTACAATTATTGGGTCATGATTTCTAAATAGTTGCTTGGACTATGGACGGTTGGACCATCTTCTTTTAACACTGATTTTCAGGATTTAGAGATCATGACCTGACTGTTGGAAAATGCGCATAGAAGATACAGGGCATTGGTTCTTCCATTGATAGTTTTTTTTTTTTTGACTGACGACATTGATGGACGTTAGCCATAGTCCCAGGATGATGATGATGATGTTGAATAAGATAGGGAAGGTATATAGTTGTAGAATTGGCAGGTTAATCCAGGAATGAGGACAATTGTATCAATATGTTTCAATTCAATAGCCACTTGATTCTGTCCTTTGTATCAGTTTTCGTAATAAATGCTTAGTAAGAAGTCTTATGTTTCTGAATTTTGTGTTGATTGGATGGATCAAGTTTTAGTGATATTTTGTGTACTCTAGTTTATGGACAATGGCTTCTCAAGCTTTGAATATGTAATTTTCGAATCTGTGAAATTGCAAATACAAGCCAAGCCCTGATGTTTGATAGCTACATACGTCGTGAGTTGTTTTTTGGATAGTGTCAGAAATTTTATTAAGAAAATGGTAATTACAAAGAGGAACTATAAAAAATGCATTATAGGACTCACACGAGTTCTAAAATCTCAGTATGTCATTAAATAAAATAAAAAGTGTTGAAATTGAAATCTTAGTATTATAAAGTATGAGTACTATTCATTTGAAAAGGAAAAAAGGTTAGGAGTCATACTAGCTACTTCATTAGCTATTTTGGAATCGATGCCTAATCTTTCCTTGTTTTGTTCCATTCACACAAAATAAATAATTAAACTTGCAGTGATTTTTCGAGGAGCTAAACAGGACCAACAAGATTCAAGGAGCTAAATGGGAACCAGCAAAGTTAAAAGAGTTCTTTTATAGTATTTGCACCCAAAGGGGAGATATCACTGGCTAGGATTGCCGCTTTCATGCTCTTCCATATTTCTTGAGCAAAGGTGCACTTGATGAAAAGATGATTACGAGACTTTTCTTCTTCAGAGCAGAGCAAACAATAGTTTTGGGAGATAATATCATAGAATAAGCTTATCTACAGTGAGTAGCTTTTGTTGAGCTACTAATCACATAATAAAAAAGATGTCTAGGGGTTAACTTTTGAGCTATACAAAGTACAAACTACTCCATGGCACTTTTGCTACTTGTGTAGGAATGGAAAAGTAGGCTTCTTGATTGAAACTTGTTAGGAGGGATTATCCTTTTACACCAATTTATCTCCATAATGTAAATTCGAGTACAATTTGCTCTTCACGTCTAGTTTGATACTCTTACCAAATTTCCCCAATAGGCTAATCAGATCCTTCATCATTAATAATACAACTCAGTCGTGCTTCTTAAGAGTATCTAGATGAATAAATTATTCTTTCCCCTAACCAATCCACTAAATCTTCTTTTGGATGCATTCATCATATCAAAGTGAAATAATACTTCAACTCCTAACTTTCCATTTGAAAAGTTTACAAGCAAGAGGTCTAAGTTATAACAACTTCTTCCATGACCAAGAAGCTATATATGACATCTTTGTTGGCCCTAAGTTCTTGCTTTTAATAAGTTCGGATCGTAAGTTGCGATCCTCTAATTTCTAGGATATTATTGTAAACTCTAAAACCTTCTTGAAAAGTGAATTTGGACTATTATATGATTGTTGCAATTACTGCATTTATTTATTAAATCTTTTTGAAATGAAATACTAACCTTTAGTTGATTTGAAGTGATCGAGCTGTGTAGAACCTCAAGAAATAACTCTTGTGGAAAGAAGTAGAGACTTGGAGGTGGAAGAGAAAAGGTGGATAAGAGGTGCATGTGGGCTGTGGTGTGAAGAGTGGGTGGCATAAGAGGTAAGGGTGTGGGAAAAAAGGGAAAGGAGAAGAAAGTGAAAAGGTGCAAAATGGTATTTAGAACTCCTTAGCAACATTTTCTTTCTACTTTGTACAAACATGGAATTTGGTACTTCAACTCTGAAATGGTTAATTTAATACGTAATTAAACTTTTTATGAGTATTTTTTATTAACTTACCAATATCGTTTGCTATGTTTTCTAATAGGTAAGACCCATCTTATCAGTGTTAGATGGTGCTATGAGAAGTAGTCTAAATTCAATGATACACCGTTTTTTCCACATCACTAAATAGAGTAAACAATATTAAGGAGTGGGTATAAATAGTTATAAAAAGTTTGATTGGATATTAAAGTTGACTACTTTAAAATTTAGATACCAAAATTTGATATTTACTCTTTTTATTAAATTGTATAAGATTATTATTAGAGAGTATTTGTAAACCCCTAGAATTTATGCTAATTTTGATATCTAAACCCTAGAACAAAATGTTAACCGAAAATTAAAGTCAACAATTCTATAGCAAATCATAGTGAAATTAGATCCGGCAATCCCGCACTCTTAACCGTAGAGTAATAAAATTGAAATAATCATAGATTATAGACCGTAATAATATAGTAAAGTATAAAAAGATTATATTCGTCAAAATTTAATTCGTTTCGAACCCAAACATGATCGGTTTTCTAAACCAGGGTCTAGACACTCGAAACGGTAAAAATATTCCAGTAGCATCGTTAGACTCATAATGATATAAGGATCCCAAAAATATCAATTTTATAATTTTTTGGTAACTAAAAATATTTGATATAGCCTTTTTACGCGTATTTTTTCCACTATCGGTAATTTAATTTTCTTATTTACTATTCACTACTATTTATCTACCTCTACTTTTTCTTACTACTTATATATATATATATATATATATATTTCTTACAATTCTCATTTCCCATAAAACTTTCTCATATCATACCTTACATTTTATTACAAAAATACAAAATCAATCACATCTCTATCTCCCCTTCCCAATAGTCATGCCGGCATCTCTCTCTTCTCTTCTCTATTTTTTTTTTCAATTCATTTTATTAATTCTAATTTCCTTCCACATTTATTTATAAATACCCTCACACCTCCCATTTACCACTAAAACTCTCTCAAAATTTCTCCAAAAATTCTCTCTATAAAGTTCTTTTTACTTTCTTTGCAACTTTCTTCTTCCATAGCCAATGGGTAAAAATTCCTAATATTTTTTCTTTATATCATGCAACATTACATGACCATAATATGTGTTTCCTAAAACTATGGTGTTGAGGAAATAACAATATGTTCATGTTTTATTCTTATTCATACTTATATATTATTTTTATTATTGCTATGTTATCATGTTATTATGTTGTCACATTGTTATTATTGCTCTAATCTAACTCTATATATGTATTATGTATATGTGTATCAATATTTTAGAGTCTAAATGCTCACTAACTTTACTAACCTCTTACTAATATGCTCTTATTATTATGCTTTTTCCTTTTTTTTTTCTTTTCTTTTTGGAACTAGTCTACTCTTAGTTCCGAGAAGCCTTGATGAAGCTAAGACTCCCAATACTTGACCTTATATATATATATGCTTACTTGATTCTTATATCTCTTTCTTTCTTATTGTGGGTTATTCTTATATTTAACATAGCTACATGATCATATTCTTGCATGATCATATTGTGTTGTCTCAATAAAAATGAAGATAAGTTTTTTTTTTCTTTAACAAAGAAAATGTGACTAAACTTTTTTTGAAAATAAATTTTTTCGCTTAGAAAAGATTTTTCCATCAAGGACATAGAGTTTTGTCCCAGCAAATTCTTTTCAAAAGTTAGACAAATCAATCACAAATTTTTTTGTGATATTTTATACCAGATTTAATTAAGTAACTTTATTACATACTCACTTTTCAAACAAATAAGATAAAAAATATTAATTAAAATTTAATGTTGATAATTCTTTGTTTTACAAATTTTCCTTAAAAACTTATTTATAGGATTATTACCAACCCTTTAACAAACACTAAGAACTAAACAAGTTTTACAAGCCAATCTAAAATCAACTTACTAGATAAAATTTCACTTAAGAAATAAACCTTGATAAATAACTTTAAAAGCCAACTTTTTGAATTTACCTTTGAAAAGTTAAGAAAATATAGTTATGATAGGAAACTATAATAACTGTAAAGGTTCTTATATTTTTCTTTCCAACAACTTAAAAGAAATTATCAAAGTTCAAATTTTCAAGCTCTTAAGATAAGTTGTTTTATGAAAATCATTGTTGAAACATCATCACCTGAATCATGCATATAATATGAATTTATTTATGTAATCAAAAGGATTTTTCAATTATAAATATCCATATGTTTGTTTGAGGATTTTTGGATGAAGAAAAGTTTGGAAAATTGTATTTTGAGGGCTGAGAAATTCGTGGTGAATTTGTACCTTATTGTTTCGGGACTTGAATGGATTTTTATGATAAAAATAATCTAAGAAATAGATAGATCTTTTCGATTAGGTAGAAAATAACATATAATATGCGAAATTCCGATTGAAAGGGAGCAAGTTGTGACTATTTTAAGTTGGAATTTCTTGCCATACGAATTTTAACGCAACTAAAAAAATAGAATGAGAAAATTTAGGTAGAACTTGGATTAAATACTCACTTCGGGTATTTTTTTTTGTTTAGGTGACGAGGACCAAGATTTTCTCTTTCTCGAATATTACTTCGACTGATAGAGATCGCCATGATCGAGTGAGTTTTCCTTTATGTTTAATGTATTCACACATGTACTTGTAGAATAGAGCACTAGATATTGAGAAAAGATAAAAATGGATATGCATGTGGGTTATGTGGGGATTATGTATGTGATTCGTTATGTGATTAACGAACGATAAGTATATTGAAACACGATTGATTGATTAATGCAAATTGTCTTTATGTACTATGCCTTGTATGTGAATATTAGTTGATCGCCTTAAAAGAAATTACTAACGGAATGGAGATTCCCTTATAACTAAAATTGATCATGCATATCACTTAGAAAATCATATTTCTATTTTGCTACTACTCCTCAGCGTGAGACCAAAAATGTAAGTTGCCTAACTACATCTTAAGGAATTAGGGCATTTGGGGAATACGACCTCATAGTGTAGTCGAGCCGGATCGATCTCTATGGGTAAAGAAAACCCGGGGACTAGTAGTATGGTTGGTCAAAACCCCAAGATGCGTGTGCAAATTTCAAGGAGGTCAATTGGGACTCATTCAAATCATTCATTAACTCTCGAATGGAGGGCACAAATCTATTCTACATATGAAACCGGAAAATCGTATGTACTTGTTTAATCATTTGGATGTTGCATTGCATATAGTTGCTAATGGACTTGTTAAATTGTTTTGTTATGAGTACATTTGCGTAAGGGATATCTCACTAAGCTCTTTATACTTATTCTCTAATAGATTTTTGATGTTGCAGGATTATCGCTTTTGTACCTGAGACCACCTTATCCGTCCGGATAGGACTTACGCTTTTGGGAGCTTTTAGGGGAATTCCATTTGAAGACTTTATATTAGATTTCCTTTAAAATCTTCTAGTTATAGTTTAAGTAAGACTATGTTATTTTAAAGATTTATCGAGGGAATGCCCCTATGATAATGTAAGATTGTTGACCTTTAAGTTATAAATGCAAATATTTAAGTATTTTCTTGATTGCCATATTTTACCATTTTAAACAACGTATCCCACCGACATCTCCTATTGTTGTGGAAGTACACCTTGCATATGGTGTTGAAGCTTTTGCATGACCAATGAATGTCATTCATGAGCTTTAATATTATATGCGGCAGATTATCACATTTATGATACCTTTTGAGGCATGACAGTATTATGAAAAATAGTTAAGTAGGGAATTCTATCCACCTTTCACCCTTAAGGAAGACAAGATTAAAAAAAAAAAGAAAGGTAAACTTTGAAAGTATAAGGATTTCTTTAACTTGTTATAATAGTAGTGGGATAAATTGCTTAGAAGTAGGTACTTTTTCTATTGAACTTTTGATATGTAGGAATATAGGTATTAGTGATCCATTTTTCTACCTATTATATTTAATAACCTACGTGTTTGTTTTCTATGCAGAAAATTGTTTGATTATCCATTCGCTCAAATGAAAATTACATAAATTCAAATCTTAATAAACATGATTTTGTATATAAGTAAGTTGCATGTTAGACGTATAACTCTAGTGCAACATATAAATCGGGTACTTACACATATTTCAAATATATAACATGCTATTTACATATAAACGCCTATAATATTAAATGGCATTCATTTGAAAGGTAGAAGTAGCTAAGTCGCAACTATTAGGAGTGATTTATCTTTATAGAATAAAATTGCACTACTTGCATGTGATCTAACAATGTACATGACTTCTTGAATCACACTTAATATACGGAATTTTTTTGTTCAAAATGAGACTGCATATATTAGATACAATTTCGTGTTGGAAATCTTGTAATTAATATTTAACATTTATATTTGTGTGACTTTTTTCCAGTATTGATAGGTATATCTTTCACCCTATATTATGATATGCAAAATTTTTTTAGTATTGTTAGGCATGTCTTTTACCCTATATTACGATATGCAGAATTTGAATAATGGGGTTGAACATATTATGAAATACCCTAACTCTATACCTAATTTAGAAATTGAATTTAGATAGATTAAAATGGTGCAAGAGAAATTGATAATGGGTTATCATTAGATAAATGAATGAAAATAATTTAGTAAATAGAATTAAGTTGAAATTTGAGATTTGAAATTTTTAAACCCCTAAACATGTCGTTTAAATGTTTAGTGCATTCTTAAATCCCTAAACTTTGGCTTAACATTCCATATCTAAAATCCCTACTAATTTGGAATTACCTGCTTTCTTAAAAATATCAGATTTGAGTCTAAGCTCAAATTATATATTAATTTGATAAAAACCAATTTTTCTGAATCAATTCTCTATCTTAAGTTCTTTATTCCTAACCTATTGATTCTTAGATTGTTTCTTAAATACTTTCAGAATTAGAGATATCGATATGAAAGTTTTAAACTTAATACGTTTGTCTAAAAATATCTTCTAAATTAAATATATATATATATATATATGACCCTTCTCTTCCTTCCCTTTCCTTTATTTTGCTACCCTCTTCCTTCCTTTTCCTCTTTCCTTTGTTTCTTTTTCTCTTTCTTTCTCTTTCTTCCATTTCCCAAATCTCAAGCCACAAATCTCAATCTCAACAAGTTAATAGAGGAAATCAAAGATGGAAGAACAAGATTGAAGTAGGGATTAAGCTAGTAGTAGCCTCAACAACAAATAAAAAGTAGTAGTAGAGAAGATTAAGAAGTAGAATTTGCCTAAAAAGATAAGTGTTGTTATTTTCCTTGCTTTAAATCTTGTATGTGTATGTAAATAATGTATTAGGACTAGATATATGTAATTCTTATGATGATAGTAATAAACCAAAGCTGTATGAACATATTTATTAAAAACCTAAAAATGAGCATATTATGTAGACTAAGTATTTGATGAAATGAATTGTGATAATATGATATAGATATATATGTAGGAGTGTTTAGGAAACAAGATTATGCATGTCTATGCATATAACAAGTTGTTGTTGTTGTTGATGTATGATGAAAATAAGTAGTTAGAAGTAGTGTAAAAGATGAAGGAAAAACGAAGCATGATCCCCCTGTTCATCACGGGCGTGAGACGGCCCGTAATGCTTGTGGAAAATAAAATTTAGGTAGATAACAGGCATGACAGAGGGCGTGATCTCCTTTGATAAAAAAAAAATAAAACATGATAACGGGCATAATTTTGTAGGTTATGAACATCACAGTCATTACGAAGGGCATGATCTCCTCTGGCAAATATTTTCAAAATAAAAAACCTAGATCTTGGTCGTGACTAGGGGTTTTATCTCCTTGTTACGAGCATGACGAGATTGTATTGGTGATCACGGTCTTCATCACGGGCGTGATGAGGAAGGTGATAACGATCACGACCTCCATTATAGGCATGATCTATCGCTTAGTACTGTTCATAAAGAAGAAGAAAAAGAAGAAAAGAAAAAGAAAGAAAGAAAAAATGAAATAGATAAATGATAGTTGCTATGTTTTATTAGTTAAATGATATAATTAAGCATGAGTTAAGTGAATTTAAAGATATAATGAATAATTTAATTAAATATAGAGTTAGATCCTAAAATGAATTAGGTTGATTAAGTGTAATCCCATTGACTTAGTAATAGAATTAAATGATTAATTCTAATCAATTTGGAAAGGATTTAGTTAGAAGGAGTTAATATTTAATAATTGGTTTAAGTTAATGAGATAGGATAACCTAAGAAGAGCATAAAGTATGTGTTGTTTCAAATGTTTATTTGCTTTGAATATGAATGTTTTTGAATGTGAATGACATGATGATGTTTCTATAATGAATGAACTATAAACAAAGTGAAAGAAATACTTTGACAGACAAAGGAGAACTGTCCGTATTTTCATGAGGCGATCTTCGCAGTCATAGCGGGGTTCCTAATTAGTGTATGAACAAGTAAGATAATAAAATAAGTTTGATGTAATTGATGGTTAATTCAATTTCTTATATGAGTTTAATTCATGAATAGATATGGATGTCTGATTTATCTTTTGAGATAGCCTTGGATTGCTTTTTATTTCTGATTAGACTTTAAATATAAAAGGTACACAGTAACTTGCGTGTTGGATGCAATGATAGACATTTTAAATGGACTAAAACTTAAACTTGGCTTAATAACTGATGAGTATTGGCTATGCGTGTGCCGTTGAATTCGATCTAGGGAGCGGCAACCTTATCCGAGTGGACACGGTAGTTTGGGTGCTTAGGCTACCTTTGTCATGATGTAATGACATTTGTTGGTTACTCGGTAGGTAGCTGATGGGACAATGTTATCGATGTAATGTCTACTTAGGGTCGGAAAGAAGTAATATAATCTAGTTCACGTTTTATGAGGACGACTGAACTAGATGATGCTATGGACTTAGATGAGCAGAATTATGTAATGGTTATGAAACTTAGATGAGGCTTCTTTTCTTTATCGGTTATATAGAAGATATAAGTATTTGGACCACTTATATCAACTCCCTAAGTAGCTGTGATTACTCAGGACTCCTAATTCCTACCCTAGGGTCGTCACCTATGGGGGCTACCGATGCGCTTCCCCATTGCTACGGTGGCGGTGTCACACCTCGAGGGGTATCTTAAATGTGGTAGTCTACCATACACAATACTAAAGCCTAACGCAAAGGCTTCCATATCATATACAAGGCGTACATCACAATCAGGGGAATACATCAGAGTAGCGCAATTTACATTGATAACGATTAAGTAACAAGGCAATGAGAATACTTATCATAAACATAAACATGGTTGATTACAATCTTAGAAGCATACCCCGCTATTGTCTTCAAGTGTATGGTAATCACCAAAATACTAACATAACATATATTGCATATAAGGAAATTATAAAATAACTTCATCCTATGTTCCCATTACTTCCATAAGAGTTTAAAATCTATCAATGATTTCCCTAATGTCACGATCTTTGAATAGAGCCATGGGTATACTTGTTTCAACAAAGATCTATGGGAGTGTAAGCTTACAATTAGCTTAGTGAGATATTCTCTTTCATTCGTACAGTGATATCAAAAAAGTTTATTTAATTTTCACACATATTCTATGCATGCTATGCAACAATCACTTTGTTACACAAATATATATAGTTATCCGGAAACCATATATAGAACGGATTTGCCCCTTTGTATCGAAGGTTAGTGAAGATCCTTTCAACATTCTACTGTTAGTCTCCAAGCACTCGCCCAAAGCGTTCGGTTGGCATGGCTTCGATCCTAGAGTTGCCTTCCCCGAGCGATGTGGATTCTCTAGGAAGGAGCATGGCCTGTGTCCTAACACGCTAACAACCCATCCAACTCTACGCGTAGGAGTAGCAGCCTTTTGAAAGAAATGTGACTCGATGGATGCTATGCCTGAATGTTTTATTTTTCTCAAGCAAAACCTTATTAAGGTTTTTTAGGGGCGATCAAACAATTTGGCAAACAATAAGCAATCATATATGTAGGTAGATAAAATACTTAAACAAACAATTCGAAGTTGCGATATTCTAAATTCTCATTTCATCACATAAGTATAGAATCACACATGCATATATTATATATATATATGTATCCCTAAATTCCCCATATATGTCTACTTTAATCTTTTCATAGTATACTAATGCCACTACTCTACAAGCACAAGGAAGGTAAAAAATTAAAAGAAAAACTCACTTGTTCATTTCGCAATCTTCTTAGTCGTAGCAATCCTTAAGAAGAGAAATCCTATATTTCTCATCACCTAGACAAAAGAAATACCCAGGATGAGTATTTCATATAATTTCTTCTTAAAGTTTCTAATTTTATTTCACTATGTTCGTAAAAAATTGCATAGAATGAAATTCTAACTAAAATGGTCATAACTTGCTCATTTTAATTTGGAATTTTGCATATTATAATCTTATACCTACTAAAAAAGATCTATTTATTTCTAAGGTTATTTTTATCATAAAAAGCTATTTAGGTTTGGAAACGGTAGGGTACAAAATCATTACGAAATTCCAAGTCCTCAAAACACAATATTTCAAACTTTTATTCATCTAAAACTCTATAAGCAAAAATATAGATATTTATATGATTGAAAAATTCTTTGAAAATAAACTCATATTGTATGCATGATTTTAGTGATGTTGCCTCAAAATAAAGTTTGTAAACAATTTTGTGAAAGATAGAGTTTTATGAAGGTCCATTCTTTGACTTGTGATTAATTTGCTATTTTTTGTAAATTTGTGACTTAGCAACAAGAAAGTCATAATTCAATATATTTTCAAAATCCTTAAGGGTTTTATATTTGTTCACAAATTTTTATTCAACGATTTATTTTTATAAAACATGATTTTACCTATTTGTGGCATAAAAACCCAAATGTATTTCTTTTTAAAGAATTTTCTAAGTTTGACTCTTTAAACAAAATTCTAATTTTTAGATTTCGTAAGTGTGAAACTTAATTAAAAAATCATAATTTCATACTTATTTTGAGCTTATGAATGTTTCATTTTTATGTTAAACTCTTTTAACTAATTATTTTCCGAAATATAAACCTTTATGTAGTTATGAGGAAAATCATTCTAAGTTGTATAAAAGATGTTTCAAGTTTTAGCATATGAGAAAAATTAATGAGTGACTTATTATAAACCTTCATACTTACAATATTTTTTTATTGATTCATAATTTTTCCATACATGGACCTTTATTTGAAAATCTTTAGTTTGTTACAAGTAAGTGTCTAATCACTATAAGTATTATTTGTATTTCCTTAATTCCATAAAAGATAATTTTTAATTCAAAAAATTTAATCTTTCTAAGTTATTCTCACATTTTATTCCCTAAGTATACTTTACTTGGTGAGTTGATTTTTAACTTATTTTGGAAAGCTTGTATTGGTCTTTGTACTTACTAAAAATGTTAGTAAGGATTTTATAATCAAGTTTTTAAGAAAATTTCCTAAAAAAGTATTATCAACCTTAAGGTTTAAATGGTAGTTTGAAAAGAAAATAAAGAGTTCCTTAGTTATTTTTGTATAAGCTTTGTATGTCAACAACACTAGAATTTATGGTGATTTTTGTTTAAAAAAAAATCCTTTGAAAAGTATTTGGTTGAAATAAAATTCTAAATCTTAATGAAACTTTTTCCTAAGTGATAAAACTACACTTTTAAAGTGAGTTAAACTTGTTTTCTTTTATTTTAAGAAAGAATTTTTTTATTCCTATTAAAACAACAATCAATATGATCATGCATGAATAATGAGTGTGTAACTAGTAACACAACAAAATAATAATAATAATAAGAAAAATAGAAAATATAAGGATGAACAAAAAATAAATATCAAGTGTTGGAAGTCTTAGCTTGATTCCAAGGCTTTGGACTTAGTCATAGGCAAGTCCAAAAAGAGAAAAACAAAAGAAATAAGAAAATCGTTTTGACTTGATAAGGATAAGTCTAAGAGTAGAAAGACTAGTATTAATATTAAAGCATGTAATAAATAAACAAATTACAAAGCATATAAATAAATAATGGTTATGTTAGCGAGCTTATATGCTCTAAGAAATATATATAGATACATAAATATAGATAATATAATATAGAAGTTAGGTTAGAACAATAATAATAGCATGTAACATAATAACATAATAATAAAATGTAATTTATTCATGAACAAGAACAAAACATGGATATAGTGTTGCTTCTATAACATTTAAATATTTAAGAAATATACACCATGGTCATGTTAAGTTACATGACATGGTAAGAAAATATAGGAAAGGAATTTACTTAAGGTAGAAATATAGGAGTGGTAGTTAAAGAGAGGTTTTTGTAGTATGTGTGTAGAAGAAATATGGATAGTATGAAAAAGTAAAAGAGATTTCTGAAGAGAGGATTTGTGAAGTGATTTTGAGAGAGTTTTGTTATGGTAAATGAGTGTGTGAAAGAAATGGAGAGAGATAGAGCATTTATAGATAAAGTTGGAGGAAAATTATAGTTAATTAAATAAATGAAAAAGAAAAGAAAATTGATAGCATGAAGAAGAAGAATAATTAAGAATTAATTTTAGAAGAAAAGTGTAAGAGAAATTTAGTAATATATAGTGTAGAATTTTTATGGGAAAAGAAAATTGTAAGAAATATGTATATAGGTTGTAATAATAGGTAGTACAAAAAGTAGAGATGGATGAATAGTTGTGAATTGTGTAGAATAGGATAATGAATAGTAAACAATACTAATAATTTACCGATAGTAAAGAAAATACACATAAAAATGCAATATCTGATATTTTTAGTTATCAAAAATTATAAAATTGATATTTTTAAAATCCTTGTATTATTACGGATCTAACGGTATTATCGGAATATATTTACTATTTCGAGCCTTAGAACACACTTTTCGAGAGTTGATTCCATTGAATTCGAAACGCACTAAAATTTGAAGAATATGATATTTTTAAGCTTCCCTATATTATTACGAACTATTATCCATAATTATCTTAACTCAGTTGCTTAGGGTTTAAGAGCGCAGGATTGCCAGATATAAACACTAGGGTTTATTGTAGACTTTGTTGACTTTTAGAGTTGTAGTTTGACTTTCGTTTGACTTTCGGCTTTTTGATTTATTCGTAAGATCATAAAATTTAGGGTTTTTGATTGTATTATATTTTTGGTTCAAAATTTATGTTTTATTTGATTTTATTATTATTTTTTTGTGACTCGTTTAATAATTTTTAGTTCTCGGGATTATTCAACCGAGTCTAGGGTTATTGGTTGACTCTGTTTGACTTTTGGTGGTAATTGAAATTTTTTTATTTTAAAATTCACCGAATGATTTATGGTTTTAATATTTTGTCATTGAGTGTTATTTTGGATATACCATCTTGATTTACATGTTAGGGATCAGACAGATGATTTGGTTGACGTACGGATGTTGAATCAAACAATTGATGGATTTTCCATTTTGTTTTGATGGTTCTCTTTTTCTCAAGGTTAAGAATTTTTGTATTTGATCTTATTTAGAATTCAATTTTAACTTAGGTCAATTTTCAGGGTCTTGGATTTGGTATTTAACTTTATGATTATTTTTTTAAGAATTATGAAAAATTCAGGGGCTTACAGGTGGGCCAGGGATATTGGTAAATCGTTTCCAGGATTGTTTCAGAGTGTGAGTGTTCAATGTTGATTTGTTTAACTTAAAGTAAAGATAATAACCTATTGTTGCTACATTGCATTTAGTTAAGCTCGTGTGTCACTCCGTGTGTGCCTATGTTACTGTGTACTGGGCTTCAGCTCATTATTATTATGGTTGTTCTTTTTCCAGGAATTGGTGATTAATGATGGTGATGTGATGTGATGTGGATGTTGGTGATGATGATGTTCTTGTTGAATGATGTTGGTGATAATGATAATGTTAGTGATGATGATGCTTGGCTCGGGTTTTGGGCGATGTTAGACTAGTGAAGTGGGTTAGGATTCGAGTTTTCATGTGTATTTGTTTATTTATTTATTTTGAAGAGTTGGATTTATCTCTTGAATTTGTATATTCTTTTAGAAGGGCTTGATGGTGCCTATATTTTTATAATGTTGATCTACCTTTAAGAGTAGATTATAAAATCATTTTATAATATTTTGTTTCTTAGAAAGTTAGTTTGCTCTGGTGGGAGAAGTGACCTTTACTATGTTTTTATAAAGTTTGATTTTTCTATAACTAAATCAAGTTGTTCGAAAATCTAACTAAATGATTTCAATATTTAAAACTGGCTAGTAATGTTCAACATAAACAATGTCTTTTTGGACAACTTACGTATAATACTTAAGTATTATGTGTGATTGGGGACTTGGCATGCTTGATTGTTGAATTAGGTATGTTACGTCTTTACATATTATTAGGTAAATTGTATACACGAATGCTTGAAACTGGCTAACTAAATGATTTCAATATTTAAAACTGGCAAGTAATGTTCAACATAAACAATATCTAAATGATTTCAATACTTAAATCTAACTAAATGATTTCAATATTTAAAACTGGCTAATAATGTTCAACATAAACAATATCTTTTTGGATAATCTTATGTATAATACTTAAGTATTATATGTGATTGGGGACTTGGCATGCTTGATTGTTGAATTAGGTATGTTACGTCTTTACATATTATTAGATAAATTATACACAATGCTTGAAATTGAGTAGTTAAATCCCAAGATATTATAAAATTATAAATTTAAACATAGTTATTGAAATTGAGTAGTTAAATCCCAAGATATTATAGAATTTTAAATTCAAACATAGTTCTATTATTTTTCTCTTAGATAAAATAATAGTAATAACCAAAAATATTTTTCTATTAAAAGAATTTTTTTAAAAAAATATAGGATTAAACATCTAAATTTCAAGAATATAAATACATATGAAAAAACAAGAATTTCTATGTGAAATTTACCCATAAACAATTTCTTATACCATCTTAATATGCATTCATTAATCTTCTAAAAATTTACATAACATTTTCTTTTCCAAATTCATCTTAATTTAGAATAGACCCATTCATATATATACATACATATATATATATATATTAATAAGAAAACTAAGAATGAACAAAGAAGAGGTAAAAGGCTAGAAGGAGAATATTCCATTTTGCTGTGTAAACTATATTAGGAAAAAAAACGAACATATGATATGTCAAAATATTAAATCAACAACTCTTTTTCATTGGCCAATGAAATTAGCAACTTGATTCATATGAATAAATAAACATAAACATAATGTCACTTACTTGATATTGTAGAAATAGAGAAATGAGTATTGAGAAATAATGGCTTAAATTTTCCATTGATAAAGAATGAATATATATACACAAAATTAGGTATTGTCGTGATATTCAAAAATAGAAAACTATCCTAGAAATAGGGAATTGCAACTAACTATAAGGATATTATAGCTAATTACAACAATTTAAAATATAAAAAAATATTGTAATTAATTCTCTAATGATATAAGGAAAGGAAAATCTATTGTAATTAATTCTCTAATATGCCCCATCAAGATGGAGCAGCAGAGGAGATGCTAATCTTGAACCTTAACTCTTGAAAGTGGCATCGTGGAAGCAGTTTGGTAAGAGCATCAGCAAGTAAATCTACTGATGAAACATGAGTGACACGAAGAGCACCTGATTAAACTTGATCTAGAATAAAGTGATAGTCAATTGCCACATGTTTCATGCGCAAATGAAAGACTAGAATAGAGAAGAGATAGGTGGCACCAACATTGTCAGAATAGATAACAGGTGGTGTAGGAAATGTGAGACCAAGCTCTATGAGTAAGGAACAAATCCGATTGATTTCTAAAGTAGTAGTAGCAACTAATTGATACTCCACTTCTGTAGATGAACGAGCAACTGTATGTTGTTTCTTAGATGATGACCAAGATAGACAATATAGGCACTCGTAGATGTATAGTCATCTTTGTTACTAGCCCAATCTACATCGGAGTGGGCATGAAGATAGAGTGGAATTTCCTCATGAAGAAATAATCATGAGTTAATGTGCCATACAGATATCGAAGCAGCTGTTTCGTAGCATTCCAATATTTAGACGTTGGAAGATGTGTGAATTGGGAAAGTTTGTTAACCACATATGTTATGTTTGGGTAAGGCAAAGATACTATAGACTACGAACAATTATTCTATATTCTGTGTAGTCATTTAGAGCTGTTCCTAAACAAAGTGTGAGATTTACATCCATATCAACTAGTGTAGCAACAGGTTTAACACCACACATTTTTGTCCGAGCAAGAAGATTAATGATGTAGTGCCTTTGAGTAAGCAACAAATCATATGGAGTGGTGAGAACCTCAATGTTGAGAAAATAAGACGAGGTCTAAAGATACTTGATTGAAAATTTTTGTGCTAAGAGGTCAATGTAGTGTTAAATAATATTAGGGTGGGTGCCTGTGATAATAGTGTCTTTTACGTAAACAAGGAGATATATATAGTAATGTCTCCTGAGTGAAGAATGAATAGAGAAGTGTTTGCATGAGAGTTTGTGAACTTAGACTCAATGATAAATCGGCGAAGTTTAAGGTACCAAGCCGTGGAACCTGCTTGAGTCCATATATAGCCTTATTTAATTTATGAATTAATTTCTTGTTTAGGATACTAATTAAAATTAATTCCTTAAATAAGGTCAAAATGAAAATAATTACCAATTTATCATACTAAAATCGCGTTTTTATCACAGGATATACAAGTGAATAGTAAATGCACGTATATCGCATCTTTAAAACGCGATATCACGTGTATATCGTGACTATAAAACATGATATATATTTGACGTACAGAGCAATATCGCGATTATTAATCGCGACATTCGTACAAAATACTTATATCGCAATTAATAATCGGGATATTGCGACCATACTCAAACATTAAATCGCGATTCTTTTACGCAATTTTTGTATAAAATTACATATCCTGTTTCTTAAACGTGATTTTGCAATTGGAAATTGGTAATTAATTTCATCCAGACGGTATGTTAGTAATTATTTTGTATAGGGACCTTAGACATATATTGGACTCTTTAATTTACACACATGTGTTGGATGATCTTTATGAACAAATCTTGAACGTTAGGCCATGTAGACATCCTCAAAAAGATGACCTTGAAGAAAGGCATTACTAACATCCAACTTAAGCAATTGCCAAACTCTATTGGCCACCAAGTTGAGAATAAGGAGTATTGTTGTCTCTTGGAAACCGGGCTAAAGATGTCATGATAATCCACTCAAGGTCGCTGATGAAAGCCTTTGGCAACTAATCTAGCTTTGCACTTGCCAACAGAACCATCAAGAGGTTATTTAATACGAAAAACCCATTTACATCCAACAAGATTTTGCACAAAGGTAGATGGAACAAGCTCTCAGGTTCCATTCTAAACAAGAGCATCAAATCATCATCCATAGTATGTCTTCATTTGGGATCTTTTAAGGTTTCGACAACAATGTGGGGTTCAATGTCAGATGGTTGAGACAGGATAGCAGTGAGATTCATCTTGGTTAAGGGTTTATGGATGTTTTTTGCTCTAGTAGTCATAGGGTGGGTATTTTGATGGGTGGTTTGACTTATGGTTGAAGAGTAAGATGTCTTAGAATCATGTGGTTCAGTTGGTAAACGATCACCCGTTGTTTCTTGGTAGGTAATCGAACTGTGTCTCAGTAAAGGGAAGTATATGGATTAAAGGTCGACTGGTGAGGACAAGCAGTCAACGATTGGGGCATTTTATGATGGATGTTGACACGGGGAGTCCCTCTGTGGAAGCATATGGGGTAAGCTACTTGAAGTGGGTAGATTTGAATAAGGGGAAGCTATTTGGAAATGATCTACGAGGTGGGACGAGCTAGATGAGAGTGGTGATTTGTAAAAGGAAAGGAGTTTGCAAAAAATCGACATGATGAGAAATATATGTTTTAAAAGTGGATGGATCAAGACAGATATAAGCACTTTGTGTTGACGAGTAACCAAGAAAAACACAGGGAGTGGAACGAAAGTTTAGTTTATGTTGGGAATAAAGACGAAACCACGAATAACATAAGCAACCGAACACTTGAAGTTTAGTGTAGTTGGTTTAGACTCAAATCAAAGAGTTTTTGGAAGGGAGATGAAAGTTGTAATATGGGTATGGTATGGGTATACAGTTGATGGGATACACAGCAGTGGAAAAGGCATGACGCATGAGTGAGTAATAGCTATTACATACATCTGATATTGTGTGTTGATTAAAAAAAAAAAAAAATAAGAAATCATATTAGAGCAAAATCGAATTAATATTTATTACATTATTTATGGCAGATGGGTATGGGTTAGCGGTGGTGGTGTTTCCAAATAAGGTGTTATGAGAAGATGATGAATACACCATTCAATAGTATTTCATGAGTAGAAATATCAATTGCTATTCATAATTTTACGTCATAATTTTTTATAAAATTGCAATGAAAATTGCTATGGTATTTAAAATGCAATTAAACATCATAATAGAAAGGGGGAATACTATAGTTATTCATCTTTAGTGAAAATACAATCATAGTTATTCAATTTCTTTTTAAACATATGTCATCTTATCATACCTTTATTTAGCTCAAGAAAGTATTTATTACTTCAAATTGGAGATCGTAGAGATTTAGAACAACTAAATTTTCTAGACTAAAATTGGTTGTCGTGCAATGCTTCACATTATGCATATTATTCCATCTTAAGTTTAGGAAAAGTCCCTCAAAGCTTCCCTCTATTTTGTTTGATTACAAATTAATAAACTTTTTATGCAATTTGGTGTTTGAATTTTGAAGTGATGAATATAATAACCAATCAAACTTTTCATTGTTATTTTCACTACTAGACTTAATGTATCGTTTGTTTCATTTGCTGAAATAAAAAGAAAAAAAATCTATTAGTATTATATAATGTTAGATGATAAAGTTAAATTTAATGATAAGTTATCTCTAAATTAGCAACCAAAATATTGTTAGGGAGATAGTAAAAATTATCATGGAAGAAATAGTTTGATTGAATAATAAATTGAAAAATTTCAAAGTTCATGTACCAAAATAAATTTTTATGCAAAGTTTTAGCATTTACCCCATTATATAATAATACATGCCATCTATAATTTTTTAAAAATAATTTTATTAATATATAAATCTTAATATATTTCACTTTTTAAACATATATGCAAAAGTCCACTAATAAACCAAAAAAGGGGATGTGTTATGTTGTAGTTTGGTAATTAGTAATTACAAATTAGGGGGCAGTGGCTTGGCGCGAAATTGCTGGCGCAAGACTCGAACCATAATTAAAATCCTACCAGAAATAACGACCTCCTCCTCCTCCTCCTTCTTCCTTTCACCTCTCATTCTCTCCCAATTTCATACATAAACACCATTCAAATTCAATCCGATTCGATTTTCTAGTGAGAGAGAGTAGAGAAAGAGAACAGAGAGAGAGAGATGTCTTGGATCAAATCGGCGGTAAGCAAAGCAGTGGAAGTAGGAGGAAGGAACAATTTAAGCAAAAAGGTGCGAAATTATGCCGATACGGTCGTACATCATGCCGGTTATGCCGTCTCCGAGGGAGCCAAACTCATTCATGATCGCATCGTAAAACTCCTCCTCCCTCTCTTGCTTAAGTTTCAAATTCTTTCTTCAACTTTTTTTTTTTTGGTGGAAGATGATACGGTAATGGCCGAGAACTAGCTATGGTGGTTAGCAGTTAGGAAATTGGATTAAAAAAATAATTTTTTTATTTGCGTTCGCAATACTTAGATGTTTCGGCACGTACTGAAATTTTTTTTGGCTGTATGCTGTGGTCGAATGAATGTTACGCCAATGGCCGGGTTCTAGTTGTGGTGGTTTGATGTTATAAAGAATGCATAAATGTGTTGATTGCAAATTTAGGGGTTTATTCACATGTGAAGTGATTCTGGGTTCTCCTTTACAAGTCCTGTTGAGCATGGTCTTAAAATGCATTGAATCTAAACTACACCTGAAAGTGTAGAATGAGCATGTAAGCGTAACATATGATTGACTAAAATGGTGCCATGGTTACTTAATGAATTGAACTGAAATGAAGCCTTATAGAATTGTCCATAATAATTAAAAAGACGTAGGTAATGATTGAATGAAGACAAATGGACAAGAAAGCCATGCCTGTGAATGGGGATAACCTAATCACCTTCTCCAGTGATAAAGGACTATTTCTAACTATATGCACACATATATACACACATTTTGATGGCTCATATCATTTTGGGGATGAGATCTTAGTTTAGTGATATGGATGTTTGACATGGAGAAAATACTGGTTAATAAATTTGAGGAAAGAAGTGAGTGCTGCATGTTAATCATGCTCTGCTTGTCAAGAAAGTTTGCACTAGTGATTCATCCAAATAAAAATTTTATCTATCGCATCAAAATGACACAGCAATTTGACTTTTACGTTTGAGCTTTATCTGAAGTACTCTTTTACTTCAAAATTTGAGCTTATAATTACAATGTGTGCTCCAAACTTACTACTGGGTGGCCCAAGAACATATTACCAATGCCCAATGTTGTGCTTTCTGGTGAAGATCATTGAGTATGCTTGTGGTCTGTTACTTGCTTATTAGGGGTCCAGAAATGCCCAAAATTTTAAACAAACTGTGAAAAGATTGGAAGAGGTTTCTGTCTCTTGTCGAGGAGAGGAGAGGGTTCAACTATTGAGAAGGTGGCTAGTTGCACTTAAAGAAGTAGAGAGGGTAACAACGACTAAAACTGAAATCAAGGATGAGAATGGAGAGGATCTCTCTGATGAGGCCAACGATTCTTCTGAGAAACCTGTCTTGGTAAGGTTATCGTGTTCTGCATTGTAATTTTAATTCATTCAGGGATAAAATATGCTTATCTAAATTTATTTTAAAGTACAATCTCAATGTTGCCTTGCTTTCCATGAGTTCACTGGTGTACTTCCTTTGTGTACAACGCAAACCAAGCTGTCATGTATTAAAAAATAATATATAAATGCATCTGAATTTTTCTTCCTAGATGCTTAATTTTTCTATCATTGATGTTGCTCAGGTTTATTACTATGACACAGACCATGGGAACGAACCTTATAACTTCCGTGATGTTTTTCTTCATAGTCAAGCCCTTGAAGGCATTACTCTGAACATGGTAAGTTGCATATAACAATATAAATAGATGCAATAGATAAATTTGTACTTATAGTGTCTTTGGTTCTTTTGTGTTGCATTTGCATTACTTGCTGTCCCTTGAACAAGTTGGTGATATGGACCTAGACATTTACTCAGGTCATTATTGAGAAACATTCTGGTACATATAGTGCTGCATGCTCAATTTGTATACTTCACCTTCACTGATGCATTATTAAGGAGCTTTGTCACTTCTACAATTTATGTTGATAGGAGGTGAAGGGAACCCAAAATGAAAAAGCAGCTTGTTATTCTTTAATACCTTGATGTAAAAGAGATAAGAGCAGATTGCAAATACACCCCAATGCTCTTGTCAAACATGAATGGAACCTTGAAACTTCTGAAAACGTGTTTTTACATCTTTGTAACGTTTAAAAATATGCACTTTTCTTTCAAACCATTGTTAAGACCTTGCTATCGACGGTCTTTTGGTGATGGTTTTAGGGGCTTCAGTAATGTTGGGAACGTATGTGCCTATTTTTCAAAAAGCTATGGAGAAGTGGGAAAACATCCTTAGGAGTCTTTAGGGTTTATCTGCACTTGAATAATAGTTTTTAGGGTGTATTTATGATTGGCCAAGAGGATAATTATATATCTAACTATGTAATTGATCTTGATCATGTTTTCTTGACGAAACATATTAACCCTCAGACTAAATGCTAAACAACTTTTTCCAGCTTCTGTTTTTAACTTATGTGTAAATCTTATTGTATTTGCTGATTCATGGAGTTTAACCGCAGGTTAACTCTTTTGTTGATTCAGATTCTTGAAGAACCTAATGAAGAAGAAATATCATTGCTCCTGGAACTCTTTGGGTGCGTTTTTCCACTTTTCATAGTTTTCTTTATGGCATGCAATTCTTTTTTCCTGTCGTTTTCACTTCTTGGTTGGAGGCCTGCATGATTGGTTTTGTGCTTATTTTTTTGACCTTAACTTTGGCTATTTCACCCTTATTATGAGGCTCATGTTTTAATGCTTACTTATGCTTTGTACAGGCTTTGCCTCAAAGGAGGACAGGACATTCGGACTGCAATATTGAGCAGCATTCAAGATCTAGCTAAAATGTTTTCAGGTTATGAAGAAGAAGTACTGGTATGCCCATGTGGGAATCTGTACTGAAATGCTCTCTAACCGCTGGGTTTTATTTGGCAACATTTTTAGGCCTCTAAATTCAAGATACACAAGTAATATTTAGAATATTTTTTGATGTGCCATATAACGTTAAAATATTACCTTGTTAGCTTTGATTGATGGAATACCTTGATGATATTTAATATTGCTTGTCCTCTTACATTTTTACTTTGCATTGTGCTGATGCCAGTGTTACCATTAAATCTGCAATTTCAGGCTGAGATTTCAACTACTAATGATTTTTCCTATTTTAGTTGCTCATGCTTGGATAATTATTTATATTTATGACACTCTAACTATAGACTTGTGACAAGCCTTTCTTTTAGGCTTTAATATATCAAAAAAGCAAGTGATATGACTACACAATATATTGCCTGCTATCATAGTATAATGTATGATACATCATGTCACATAAGTTCCTTTTGCGGCTGAGATTTGGTTGTTCTATTATAGCTTCTGTCAAACGAAGAGATCTAGCTTTGTTTGTCTTTGTCTTAAAGGGTAATGCGCTGGTAATAACTCCTTGACATTAGGGTGGTGACTAAAACCATTGGGAATTCTGGTGAATTCAAAATCTCTACTGCATTTTTCTGCAGATAAAACGAGAAGAATTACTCCACTATGCACAAGGTGCTATTACCGGACTCAAGCAAAATGCTGATTTTTCTAGGTACTTGAGAAACTTTCCTGTATCAATCTAATGACTTCATGTTTCTGTTTTGGCATTACTATTTTTACATCACTAGTGACTTGCAAGTTGACACGCTAAAAAATTTTGTTTATTTGATTGTCAAATATGATATATCACATGCAAATGCATGATGCTCAAACAATTATGTTAGTGTGTGATCTGATGCAGCCTAATAACCTTTCTACTAAAATTTGGAATCTTGTGACTGCCTTTGTGAAATTTCTGCTTCCTGCCCTTTCAACTTCTTTGCATCTGTCTTGAAAGTATTTTTGCATCATTATGGTCTCCCGGGAGCTTCCAACTCAACTGCAGCACTCGTTTTCAAATCCTGAAATGCTTAATGCATCCTTTATAAATTTGGTTCACCTTGTGTAGTTTTGTTTAACTTAGTGTTTTAACATTTCGAGAGACATGGCTCTTCAATAGTACCATAACTAGCTGCTCTAACACTTATGAATCTAACTCTTGTTTTTTGTATTGAATTTTGATACAGTTTACTTGAATGAATTTTATTTTGAGTACTTTTTGATGAATAACATTGGAGGTTTTAATTGAAGATGGATACAGTTTTTCTCCTGGAAAGCTGGTCAAAGAAAGCTATTTGAAGTGTGGACAAAGTTGGCTCTGTCTTTAGAGAACTGAAGTACTAGACAATCAATTTTGGGTTCTGATCTTCTGGTGTCAATGTCACAACGATGCTTCATTTATCCAGTTTGGCACTTGAAAATAACCAATTTAACAATTAGCCTTAAAACATAAAAGGAAGATGGATAGTTACACCTTGGGTCTTAGTAGTATAGGATGATGTTTGATATGTCCCTCCGATGTATAAAATTCTGCTTCAAATTTATTGATTCCTGTCCTATTTACTAAAAGCTATCCATTATAAAACTGATGGGAGAAGCTCACACGAAAAAACAATGCTGCAATGTCACAGCCTTTGTTTTCTTAGAATGCTGGTTAGGAATTCAGGCCCACTTCTACTTAATGGCTATCATTTATGATATAAAACACCATATAAGCATTGGTATACTTAGCTCGATAATGCAAGGACTATGATGAGCAGTTGGTAAATCAGTAATAGACTAAACTGAATAAATTCAAAGTAGAGAGATCAGAGTTGCAGTATATTCTATGGGACAGGGAAATGATGTAGTCGTCCCAAAAAAATAAAGAATCCAAACTGTGAATGCGTGCTAACTTGTGAGACATGAAATGTACACAATGAATTTTTTTTTTTGTGCTAAATTTAATTAAGCACTCTTGATCTAAAAGAGTCATTTAAGTCATCTTTTTATATCAAAATTTAATTAAGTCCTCTATGTATCAAACGAGTCATTAATTTTTGTGCTGCTGCATATAATAAGTCCTCTATGTTTTGGTCATAGTCCATGGAAGATACTAATGAAGGGATTTAATTGGTGTAAAATGTGAAGGATTTGGATAATTTTCTTAAAACATATAGGACTTAATTGAATTTTGATATATAAAGAACTTGATATAATTTTAGCATAAACATAGAGTATACCTCCTCCTCCCCCCTCCCTCCCTCTTGTTTTTATCTTTCAAGTAGTTGAAGAATGCAAAATTTTTCACATAGCATGCTTTATTCTTCTCAAATAAAAATTGATGATCATGCCATTTAAGCATTAATTCAGGAACCTTCATTTCTTTATGATTTGTTACTTGCCTCAGGATAGATGCTGAAGTCCTTACCCTGAAGGAAAAAATTGACAAATTGGACACACTGCCTGACTTATCAAGTGAAGTTAATGAAAATTCAACTGTTTCAGCAGCAGAGGTTAGATCTTCTGGGATATGTCTGCAAGACATATTTATAAAGCTCATGGCATTACTTGCATGCTTATTCTCATGATTATAGGATAGGTAGATCCATGTATTGCATAAAAGCATTAATTGCATTTATTAATAATCAACTCAAACCGTTGCTATCCTTGTAACAAGGAGGAGCAAACTCATAAGCATCTGTTTTTGAATTGTGATTATTCTATGGAAGTACACACACACACACACACACACACATTTATTTGAAATTTTATCTATGCCATAATCCAGAATTCAGCATTTTAAGGCTTTCTTTGTGGGCTTCAGTTGCTGAAAGCCTGAAACCCAAGTGCTTTGACTATTTGCTGTCTTTTTTGTGCAGGGTTTAAGGGAGGCATATAACCAATGTCAGTTGTATGCAATCATGGAATCGCTATTATGTAGAAAGAAGTCGATAAAAAGTGGGGATCCTCCTGAAGTTCATGCAGGAAAGGTCAGTTTTTATCTCTACAGCAGACTTTTGGCCCTGCATGAAAGTATTCTTTATATGGGGTCAGATATTTGGAAATTGAGATCATAAATTAGAAGTCCCACTGCAATTCTCTACCTTATCCACATTTACATTTGGTAGATTTGAGGCATTCCCAATTTAGATGATTCACCACTAATCTATTGCTTGCTTTGTGGTTGGTCATAGTAAGTACGACAATGCAATTTTTTTTCTTAGGTGCCCATTTTCTTGATGTAAGACTTTTTGTATGTAATGCTGGTGGCGCTAACTCTTTGGATAAAATTATAAGGAAAGCTTATAGCTGAGCCAATGCAATCACTATTGCCTCATTTTCTGCTGCTAGATTGCAGTAGTATTTTGCTATCTCAGAAGGCCATGTTGATTGAACTTCGATTGATTTCTTTGGATGAGTTGCATACGATGGATAAGTTGGTTTTGCATTTTCCATGTCCATTCTCTAGAGCAGGAAGACTTCTTCTGCTGGGGAGGGTAATGAAAGGCATTAACCTGGACAGAAGTGGAGATTTTTTGAAACTGCAGTTTCATATGGTTTACTCTATTTCTTTGGATAATATTAAAGTTAATTGATTCAGTAATTTGATTTGTATTCTTTGAAACCGTTTTACAATTTTGGCAAAGAGAGATGCCTGATTTAACTATTGATTGTTGGTTTATTCTAACAGTCTCTCTCGTTTCCCGGTTTCTCTTTTAGCTTTTGGTCAGTTGTTCTAGTTTGTGATTTCACTCCTTAATAAGATTTTATTGTATGATTGTTGTCCACTTCATGAACACGGTTGCATATCTGCAGGTTGATAAGTTGAAAGTATTATCAGAATCTCTCGCGAATTCTTCATCAAAAGCTGAGAAACGCATCTTAGAGAACAGGTTTGACAACGTTAAATTATATTTATATTTTTGCTAAGCAGAAAAGAACTTGCTAGGCATCTCAACTATACGTCTTCATTTGACCGACATCTGCCTTGATAACATAATTATTAATTATCTACAGATTCAATATCTGTTAATATTGATAGTTTAATATTTCTTGGATATATATGGAGAAGATGATGGATATGCTTCCTCGGCAACTTATTGACGTAAAATTAAAAAATATCGTGATGTCATAATTATCAAACTAGGATAAAAAACTAAATAAGGTGCAATATGAAACTCTATTCTTGACATAGGAATATTCACGAGGATTAAATTATCTAAGAGCTGTATATCCTTGCAACATTCTAGTTGACTGGCTTTGTATAGGTATAAATCTTCTCAGTATATATAGCGAATGAGGACTTACTGCTTCGGTACATCCAACATTAATGTTCCTCCATTTACATATGTTAGCACTCAGTTTCCATTAACAGACTATTAGGATGAGGTATCATGGTGTTACAAAGAGGAACATAATCAACAAATTGATCCTTGTCTTCAGAGATAAATGATAAGCAGTATATGCTTATTACTTTTGAGTAAGTACTAATGTCCATAGGTTTCTTAATTATATGTTCTCATAATTCATTGAATGGATTACACTAGAACGGAATATATGGGGCAAAAAAAGAAATTTCCTATGCAGTCTTAACTAATATTAGTTATTCAGATGTTTTAGTCATCCAGCCAAATGGCCATTCTCAACTAGACACAAAAGGTAGGATTGGAGGTTAAGCCACAAACTAGATCAAGCTAGCACCCTTCTTGATTGGGGGCAAGAAGGGGCAACCTTAATCTTAAAATAGACTGAATTTGGGATATGAATGCATCCCCTTCATGGAAATGGGTGTTCATTATGGTGGTTGGCAGCCATTCTTGTGGGTTTAAATTGATTATACAAAATTATTTCATTTCTTAAACTGTTTAGAATTTTTTTAATTTGATTAGTTAATTTAACTATATATAAAATTTAAACCATCCCATTCCAAATCAGCAGCCAGAAAATTCTATACATCGACATCAGTCTCGCCAATCATCAAATATATGAAATGTATCACCATGAAGGGTTTCTAATATGGTAGCACCTGCTTTATTCTTAAAACATATTCTCACTATGCTAAATAGATACGTTCTTTAAAGTTTTGGACCTTTGCATGGCCTTCGTCTCTCTTCTCCTAGTATTTTGCCGGGAGCTTCTTGTTAGAATTTACATTTTGTTGATCTCCTCGTCAAGTTCCCTAATTCTTGCTTCCTGTTTAAACAGATCTCAAAAGGAAGAAGCACTCAATTTCCGTGTCACTAAGACCAATGAAATTGTCCAGATGGAGAAGGTATGGTTCTGAAGGCAAAAGCTTTTTGGTTTAAGTTCACTTTCGATGAAATGACTTGATCTCATTGATGTTTATCGCCTGAGTTCCACTTCAAGGAAAATTTTATCTCATTAGGTGTATTTAACACACACCAGCCCTCTATAGACTCTTGGTCTTTCATTTTATTCACAACGTCTTCTTAGTCCGCATTGTAGTTAATTCCTCTAGGCTCCAACAACTATTGTCGGCTTTCTTTGTGTACCTTTTTTTCTATGCTTTTGGGAAATGATACTGACGCTAATTTACACCCATTTGAAGAACATTTATTTCATTTTCATTTATTTTCACTTTTGATGCTATTGGTAACGTAACTAGATGCACATTCGAATGCATGAGGAACACTCTTTTGTTAAAGAAGGGAATCATGGTGTTAATGGATACTTCACAGCATAAGGATATCCAAGCTGTCTTTACAAGTTAACCAAAATCTTAAGATTTCATTCTCTAATATCTTTTAGCTATCCAATCACTATGTTTGTGCTATGTGGCTTTCATGATATATATCATTATATTCAGGAATTACAGATTCACTATATGACTGAAGTAAAGCTCACAGTTTACTTTTGATAGGCCATCGAAATGAATTCTTATTCTATGGTAACGTAGATATTATTTCATTTTCCCATTAATTCCTGCAATATGGCCATGGTCAACCTCATATGGTTGGCATCCATACAAGGGGCTGAGGATGTAAAACTGTCTCAGACAATCATACGTATGGTAGAATTGACAAAGAAAGCTGTCACCATGCTCTTGGTTCTATATAAGGTTTAATTTGCCAGGCATATACAATTTTGGGGTGGAAGCTCCGGCAACTTGATAGGAATTACAAAGGGTGTGTTGTGCCATGTTTGCAGGAACTGGCAGTGGAGATTGGAGGACTTGAGAAACAGAGGGATGACCTTGAAGCTGAATTAATTAGGGTTTGTTGTTTGTTAAATTGAATAAATTTTATTAAGGGTTAGCTTTTAATATTTTAGTACTGCAGAAACAGCCATAGCTTGGTACATTTTATGTTTGGTCATCATAATTGCATTTTAATTGCCACTGATGGGCAGAGAACAGTCTTTATGGAATTAAGTTCTATGCCTCACTTCTCTTCAGGTTAATTCCGCTCCTGCTCGTGCACGCCTTCATAATGCTAGAGAAGAAAGGGAGCAGTTCGATGATGCAAGTAACCAGATTCTTGTCCACTTAAAGTCTAAGGTACACCATTGCTTAATGTAAACTTGGAAACAATTTTAATGGTTTAGAAATAAATTGAGTATTTTATAGCACAATATGGATCTTTGATATAGGAAGATGAGCTTTCAAGATCAGTTGTTTCATGTAGAACGGAGGCAGATGTTGTCAATACGTGGATTCATTTTTTGGAGAATACGTGGGCTCTTCAAACCACCTTCTCCAAGAAAAAAGTCAATGAAATTAAGTATGTTTTTTTTTTTTCCCATGAATTTTCTCTTGATGAAAGTGGTGTATCTTCTTATATCATTTACCCGTACAGTATTGATTCTTCACATTGTGTAGACAAGAATTGGAGAAGTATGGAGATAATTATGTGAATTTGGTTGTCAGTCTACTCTCTGCTTACAAGGTGTTCTTCATCCCATTCCCATTTTATTTCAACTTACTCAAGATGTCAAAATTTCATTGGCATGGCAATTATTTTCATAATTATTTATATTTTCAGGACGTCATGGGTTCTTCGGTTTCTTCTGTCAAAAAAATTATGGAGAAGTTGGAGCAGAGTCCAAGGTCAGTCTTCCCTTAATTTGAAAAGTATATTAGAGTTTAATTGATTTTTTTTATTATTATTTTTTCAATTATGCTTGTATATCAGGTCAGAAGTGATAGATAAAGATAAGATTGAAAGCGTGAAAGGTACAGAACCAAGAAAAAAGTTTGAAGAAGAATATCTGGATATTGAAACCATGGTAAGTTCTTGTCAATACTGTTTTTTTTAGGGTAATTTCAGCAAGTTGTCAGTGCTTCTTTCTTGTTGCAGTATTTGGCTTTATTCAGAATTCATATTTATTTACTCTCTTTAGGAGTTTGCTAAAAGAAAAATGTCAAAACTGTTTGAATGCATCCCTTGAGAAACTCAAAAAGAAACTTTACATTTCTTTATGTAATTGCTTCTTTCTAATCAGTACTGTGTGTGTTGAAAGGATTCCTAATCGGGCTCTCATTAACGGGACACGTGATATAATACTGCTAATCATGCTCCTTCAATGTAGTCAGGAAATTTTTTTTGGTATTCTTTCAGTTTTTGAACATAATGAGTAAGGTGGACACAGTAAAGAAGCAGTTCTACAATGCATCTGAAGGCATTTTCAGGTATAGAATTGTTTTTGTCACCCAACTCTTGTTTGGCTCTTAGTACTGTAACGACCGTGGTCTTCGTATTCACCAATTTACAGGAAAGATGTTGAAAAGGTCAAAGAGCTCTTCGATGCTCTTGAAAAATTAAAACATGAATTTGAGTCCATTGGAAGACCAACTCTTGAAGCTGAGACCCCAAGAGAAAAATCACAATCTCCAACTAGCAATACAAGCCATACAAGTGCTTTTCCTACCTCCACAGATATAAATGAGGCCGCAGTTTCTGAAAAGGATGAGGCCACAGAAGGGTCCTATAGGTCGGTTAGGGACACGCTGGATACAGAAGTTGAAATGGCAAAAATAGAATCAGAATTGGAAAAGTTTGAAAGTGACAACTCAGAAGAGGAAATCTGTGATTGGGAGTTTGACGAAGCTGAATAGGAACTCAAAGAACCACTAATTTGATCACCTTCAAGATGAACTTTATCATCTTATCTTATAAGATCTTGTCATAATCATAACATTTCATGGCAGAAATAGAGATGGCGTATGAGATTCTTTCCACTGAGAGGTTGAAAGTGCTTCAGGTAAATGTGTGGTACTTGAAAGCTATGTTTGGAGCTTCGAGGTGAAAAGGTTGGATGAAACTTGAAAGTTGGTTGGGGATGTTATTGTAATTGTGAAAATTGTTGTTGTAACTCTCCTAGACAGGAAAAGGCCATGTAGATAATAGATGCAATAAATTAGTTACATGTAAGATATGTTTGTCGCGAATTGTCAAAGGAATCTCATGTTGAAAATTGGTACTTGTGTGGACTTTGTTTATAGTGAAGTTAGCCTTGTGATTGCCTTGATTTTCACGTAGTTTCCCAGCTTGTTGTCCGCATAGGTATCATTAATATGGAGGAAAACAACATTAGGTTTATATGATATGAGATAGATATTTGCTGTTTTCAATTTTTATTCTTCTTCTTTTTGTTGTTTTTTTTTTTTTTTTTTTTTGCTATTTCAACTGGAAAGGGGATTCAAACTTGAAACTTCTAATTACAAAGATGCTACTGGGTTACAATGCCATTGATGCTTCTAATTTTTATTTGAATGCATTATATTTAACAAAATAAACTAATGCTTGAATTCCTTCAAAAAAAAAAAAAAAAAACACTAATGCTTAAATATTATTAATAAAAATATGCTTGAAAAAAGGAATTTAAAATAATAAATATCTGTTCTTATGATATAATACAACTTTTATTTTCTTTATTTCTCTAACCACTCAAAAGCAAGTTAAAAACAAAAATATTTTGGTAATGTTTTACCCCTTTGAAGAGAATGTTAACTTGAATTCAGATTTTGGACATTTACTAAGATGCCAAAAAGAGAACCATTTTCTCAAACACTTGCATTTTAATAAGGTATATGGTTAATTATAAAAATATGAAAAGGTTTTCTATTACGAGAACTTGGTATCCCTTAACCATTTTTATTCAAATCTTTTTATATAGGTGTTTGAAAGTAGACTTCATCACAGTTTGGTTTAAGTCTGGAACCGAAACCGACTCATGGGAGCTAGTCTAGTTTCCGATTCTTAGGAATCACTAGTTCCCACGGTTCGATTCTGGTTCTAGAAGAACCGGGAACTGTGAAATGGAAAATATAAAAAACCAATTAAATAAATTACTTAATTTAACTAAGAAAAAATACAAAATAAATTTTTAACTTGAAATAACATTAAGTCTAACAATAATTGTTCATAGCTTAGTTAAAAGAAATTCTACAATTATGTATTTATTTATATATAATCACTTGCACCTTGTTAGTTGTTATATTAGAAATGTGACATTATAAAATATTCAATATACAAATTAGTCCCAACAACACAAAAACAAGCCACATATTGTTAAAAAAGAAAGTCTATTTTGGTTAGAAGTCTATATAAATTTAATAATATATGATTTCAAATATATTTATTATTTGTGTTGTTAATAATAACACATTAAATATTATGAATAGGAGATAATTTTTTTTTATTCATGCAAAAGTAGTTTTAAATATTTGTTTTATAATTACAATTTATTTTATAATTTTCTTTCCTTTTTTTAATAATTTTTATGGCATAAAACTACGAGAACCATCGGTTCTGCTGGTTCTCAATTGGTTTTTGAACGTTGGTTCCAAAACCGCCGAATTACGCGATTTTTAAAGGTGGAACCATAACGACCCGCCGAAACTGACGGGTCCTTCACCGGTTCAGACCCACTATTTTCGAGCTAGTTTCCAATTTAGAAACCACTGATGATGGGTCTTGTAGGTTCCTGGTTCGGAACCGACCCGTGATGATGTCTATTTGAATGAAATTTTCCTTACATAGAAGATTAAAAAAAAATGCATTTCTAGAGAAACTATGTTTATGTATTTGGGTTAATTTTAGTGTGATAAATGGTGTCTAAAATTTAATAAAATATATAATTAGATATATGAATTTTGAAATTGATTAATTTAGTATTCAAATTTTAAAATTGATCAATTTAATATCTGGATTTTAAAATTGATCAATTTAATACCTAAAAATTTTAAATTGATTCATTTAATACTTAAACGAACTTTTCGGAAGTATTGTAGCATACATGAAAAGTTTTTTTAATTCAAGTATAAAATTGATCAATTCAAAAATTCAAATACTTAATTATATATTTTAGTAAAATTCAGATGCCATTCATAATATTTACTTTGTGTATTTCGAAATATTATCCACAAGCTTTTCTCGAAATGGCAACGTGCAAATTTTTTAGCGAGGAAGCAGAATTAGCAGGTCTATGAGCACGCACCATATTCAGAAAAAGCGACCATGTGCTTTTGCGGTGTATCGCCATAATTCCAATAGATAGGGGTATCACTATCACGTGAGTTTTCACTTAAGATGGTGTTTAGGGAGCTGGTTGATGGTCGGACACAAACAGCTTTTAACATATGTGAAACAATTATTAGGAATTTTGTTTCCTGTGTATCAGAAGTCAGAAATTGAAGTTCAAAATATTCCTATGGATTCACTAATCATCATCTTGATACATGCAAATCCACTTTGTAACCATGTGTAACACTCATTCTGACAACCATACTTCCCTAGAAAGGTAAACAAGAAAAAGCTTTGTAAACCCACTTAATGAATAATAATAATAATGCATGCCTAATTATTTCATCTTTAAAATCTCTATTACATTAGATTATAAATAATGATAAAAATTAAATGATGAAATGAAAGGCCTCTCAATAGAGTTATATTATTGGTCACCATTTTAGTCAACACATTAAAAGTTAATGTTGATGCCTCGTGGACATCTGGCAAAGAAAAGGCAATAGTGGGTGTGTAGCAAGAGACCACATGGGGAATTTAATTATTGGCCGGTCTTTGACATGTTCGGGGTCACGGCAGAGGAAATAGAAGGTAAAGCTTTGCTGATAGGCCTTGATTTTGCTTTAGATATGGGCTGGGAAAAGGTGGATCTGGAGTCTGATTGTCTATCTGTGGTTAATGCATGCTTGGGAAATAAATCAAATGTGCACTGGGCAACAAAACCTTATCTAGCCAAAATCAAGAGCTATCTAATTGCTGCCCCAGATATTTTTTCTATTTCTTTTGTTCCTAGGAAAGCTAATAGAGTAGCTGACTGGGTAGTTCTATGACAAGAAGAGGGATGTGTCCAATGGATTGATGGTGTAACCCCCCTTCCCATCTCCATAAGCTACTCAAATTAGACAGTATGATTGTTGATTCGCTTGAGTCAACTTCCTCTTTTGTATATGACAATGGCTAATCTTATAAAATCTCTCTTTTATGTCCAAAAAAAAAAAAAAATTGGTCACCATCTTACCACTAATATCCCAATTGAATTAATTCCGATAGTCATCTCAACATTTCAAGTAAGGAATTGTATGATTTGAGGAAAGAATGTAAAAAGCCCAATCATCAGATTATTGAAACTATTACTATATTAACTTCTATAAATATTTAACGGTTATACAAGAGATTTACTAGTCTTGTTAACAAGATATTAGAATTAAATTTCTAATAAATAGTGCATCAATAAAAGATTATATTGGTCAATACAGGCAGTGTATTCTTAATATTTTTCTTTGATGTTGGCAGGGAAAAAGAAAAAAAATAATATTCCAATGTGCATCTAATAAGTCAGAGGTTTGTGGTTAGGGATGAATTATTGCTAAAAAATGTATAGTTAATTAGGTAGACTTTTTATGCTGTTTGGCAACTTTATATAAAGTAGAAATGGAGAGAAATGGACAGAAAGAAATGGAAGAAAGCGAAAATGAAAAAAAATAGAATTTTTATTTCATGCTTGCTAATTTATGAAGGAAACGAAAAAAAATGAAGAGAAATGAAGTAATTAATAAAATTACTGTCGTATTATTTTTATAAAATATTATTGTGGATAATTTTGTAGGGACATTTTTGTTATTCTAGAGAATTTATCTTCATTTTTGTCATTTTTCTCCCAACTTTGACGAAAACAAAATGGCCTCTCACTTCTCTCCGTAACTCTCGACTTCATCCCATTTCACTGCTGTTTACAATAGCCAAACAGACCAAATTCATCCTATTTCTCTTCTCTTCCGTTGGATTCAGCCGTCTTCTACCGATCCAAACACAACATTAAACTCCTAAAACGTGCTTTGCATCATTTTAAAACTTTTTAATGTCAATAACTTTTGTTATGTTGTATTATAAAAATAGATGTAACCGGTCAAACACACAATGTTGAACTCAAATGCTAGTTTAACTTTAAGTTTCAAAACTTAAACAATCTAAATGTGATTAAACTTAGAATTTTAAGTTCGATTTCAACTTAAGATGGCCCCCAACAGACTCGAGCTTGACTTGACTAGAGTTGTTTAAGCTTGATATTTTTATAAAATATTTTATTTTTATTAAAATAATTTTGATATGTAAACTTAAGCCAAATTGAACTAATTTTTAAACTTAATTCGCCTAATTAGTCTGTTGAGTTAAATCAAACAGTCTAAAGTTTAATATCAAAAAGCTCAAGTTAAATTTGGTAAACCATTAAAGTTGAATAGATTCAACTCTTCTCCGTTCTTGAAAGCAAGTCGCGTCACTTCCCATTTGCCAACTTCATTTTGTTCTCGATGGTGTTGTTGATGTCGGATGGGCCGGTGATGGTTCTGACCTCTGAGGTTTGCTTCCGTTCCCGCTTAATTCAACCCTGGTTAAGATATAAGATCACCACCATATTTCATCAGTAAAAACAAGAGGAAAATCGCTAATAACTTCCAAATTTTGTCCTTAATATAAAAATATTAGCAAAATTTTAAATGTTAAAAAAAACCTTTTTTTTTTAATTTTAATAAATTAAAATATAATGTCTAGAGATCAAAGTAACCCTCAAAACATTTGATGCTGATGTGGGAACACCTTTTCAAATTGTTGAGGTATAATTTAATTCCCTTAAAATTTGATCTGGGAATTTTTTTTTTTAACTAAAATGGTAAGTGTTTTTTACGTTATCAATATATCAAAAATTAGAAATATTATTTGTTAGAACATTTAAAAGTATATTTGTTGATGGTCACATATGGAATACAGGCTCTCCAAACCCAATCTAATTTATTCAAGGCTTGACCTGACTCATTGAGTATAAGTCTTCTGTTAAACTCATTAAAAGCTCCTTGAGGACATCAATTTTCTCCCCAACTCACCAAGTCAAGTCCTGAGTGAGACAATCGATAACACTAACTTGAATTACTTGGTATGCACCTCATAACTTCTATTATCCTTCACAAGGAAGTGGTTGAATGTGATTTCAAGACTCAACTTTCATATCCTTGACAATCGCTCTCAACTCTTCATTACACCACATTCTTCTTAGAACGTGTATCTAGAAGGAATCTATCTTCTATAAATATTTTCTCCACTTGCTCATATAAACAAGTATGCCACTCTACCAATTCTCATACTTAATTGTGATTCATTTCTCGTTTAGAAGGAGACCAACTTGAATATCAAAGCGATCATACCATACAACCTCTTATGTATCCCTAGCTATGTTTTGTCTTTACAGATCCTATTTTATAGATTCATAACTAAGCTCAATTATCGGAAACTTTGAACGAACGACAATATCCATATCCAAATCAAATTTGGGGCTACCTGCAATTTCCATTAATACTAATATATGCGACAATCTCAATATAATACTCAATGTCATGAGCCAATTTCCTTAACATCTCATCCAGTAACGAGTTTCCCGGAAACCATTTGGCCCCAAAAGCTACGGGTGTGGACATATTTCTCATAATCATAAGTCACTAGTTTCATAGGTTCCATAGCTCATAGTTTTTGAATTACGGGATCATGATTCAAAACTCCCACCTCATAGGGAGAAAATGCGATAGGAGATAACTCAAAAACTCCTTTCTTTCTTTTTTTATTTTTAACCTTAAGTCGTGAATCAAAGACATGATTTCACGTGAGATATTTTTGTAATTTTATAACGAAAGCTGTATTTTAAGAATTCTTTAAGAAAAGTAATATTCGCATCCTTTTCCCGTACTCTGCTCATCAGCTTTTAAGTGGATTAATGATTCTACTCTTGGATTTACTTTACCTCATCATTTCTGAGACTCACAGTTGGCACTTTCTGTGGTCAACAAGGTCAAAAAAATTGTAATTTCCGAAAATGGAATCCGATAAGGACAAAGAAGGCTAGGAAACAAGTAGTGTTTAGTTTAATATTAGCCCTGTCGAATTCTGACCAGGTCAAAATTGCTGGAATCTATGTATGTTTCGTTTTCCGATCACCCATACATTTAACATGTGGTTGAGACGGAGACAACATGAGCATCACGTTAATAAGCGGAACAACACTGAAAACACCCAGTGTATGCGACTCAGTCGGTTTAAATATCAATCTCTTTAACAAATGGAATAAGTTTGATTTCCATTTAGAGATGTAAATAAAATAATTTTATTTGTAAATTATTTGAGTTTTACTTGATATTTACTCGAGTTTTATTCAACAATATCTAATTCGTAGTTCGAGCTGGAGCTGGGTGATTACTAATTGAGTTTGAGCTTTATGATGTTGGAATGTACAAGTTTGCTTGCTTAATTGGGTTCAAATGAAGTATAAATACTAATCAACTTTAAGTGAAATTTAGATATTACTATATTAATTAGAACTTTTCTTTTTCAGATAACCAAGTTGAGACAACTTTAATAGAGTTGAGCTTAAACTCATTGAGGTACCATTTTGAGTCCATATTATTTAAATTCAAGTCATTTATGATCCTATTTCGACTTCTTCCATATTTGTAACGTATATCTATGAAGTTGGGTTAGAACTTCCCACTGTAAAACCACCTATCCTACTAAATTAAAGCAAAGTTGGAAAATACTCCGCTTAACCCGTCGACCCAAGATGGATGAGTTTTGGAAGTAACTTTATAACTCATTTGTTAAACTAGTCACTTATCCTAGGTTGTAAAAAGGATCAAGTAGGTTGGTCTATTAATCCATTTGTTGCAACAATAGCAATGGTGATAGTGTAACGGTTAATAATGATGACATAAGTTTTTGTCGTGGTAATAATGGTGCAAGAAGCGGCATAGTGGTGGTGTTACATACAACGGTGATGGTAATATTATGGTAATGGTGGTGGTGACTTGGTACTAACATTGCGCTCATGATGATAGTGGTAACAATAATAGTGAAATGGTGGTAAGGTGGTGATAAATGTTGATATAAGATTCCCGTCATGGAATTTTATTTAATCTATCTTAAGCCTTTTGTACTACTGATTAATAGATAAAAGCTTTGAGATTTGTCTAGTACTACAAAGAAAGTTTATTCACTACCACAATTATCTTATAAACCAACATAGTACAATCAAACACTATTGGAAAGATTGTATATCTTACTAATAAAATTTACATTTTCATTTAAAATGGGGGTTTTCAATGAGTGTCTTGAGAAGGTACTTGCTGAATACTTGAAAAAAAAAAGAAAGGCGATGTTCAAAATTTTTTATAGATATCTACTATATGCAACTCGTCTTGATCATATCTCCACCAATTACATTATATATGTGAAAACTTTTACAACCTGTCAATCAATGATCTAATCATAAAATTAAATATGATAAGTGATATATTAAATATTTTACTGATATAATTACGGTTGTATATGAATTTGAGTCGTTAAATAATTGATGGACTGATCCATAAAAAAATATAAATTCTATGGTCCTATCGTTAATTTTGATGGGATCATCGACTATCAAACGGTTCATACTACACCCAATCATGATTGAATCATTAAAATAGTTAATATTCTAATTACTATATTTATTTTAACGGCTAGATGGGTAACTGGATAAGACCATAGAAGCTCCTAAAAACATAATGAGAGCATATGAGTTTTCCTTGCATATATACACTTGGTGTATTAGAATATAGTTGTGTAATTAATTATGCATTTACTTCTTGTTTAAATATGTGCACATGATTGCTAGGTATACATGATTCTTCCCCCCTCTAATCTCTCTGTAAATGTCCGGACATCCATTATCAATTTTGTCGTGATGACACAAGTATAGCGATACTATATGTATATGTTGGATCAAATCTGTCAAATGGTTTAATTAAGGAAAATTATGAGTCCATTTTTTTTTCTGGCAAAACAAGAAAAATTATAAGTTGGAACGCACCTAATTGCATTAATTCATTCACCCGTTACCAATTTATAAAAATCCAAAAGTTTCGGGAAATGTTCATGTTCTTGGCCTAATTTCTCATTTTGAAAATTGTTTACCACCGTAAAATTTGATTAAAATGTAATAAGTTTGTTTTTATTGTATACGTTTCAAATAGTTAGAACTTGGAATGTTCAACTCAAACCATATTTTTTATTGTTATAAGAAAAAGTTCTAGCAATTTCTTCCATCGGTAAATTAAAGGTTCTTTGTTTTTATTTACTAGAACCTTTACTTCAAGAATAGAATGATTGAATATTTAGAGTTATTTTACAGTCCTATCATGTGAAGGAGTAAATATTTAGACTTTAGAGTATGCTTTGCAAGTTTCTAGTATGTTCATAGAAAGGAGTAAATTGTTGCATTTCGTTTTCCTTTAAGAGATTTTTTTTTTTTTTTTTTTTTGGCCGACTCTTTAAGGGATTCAAAAATGGTACAAACACATTATATAAATTGGTTAATAACGTCTTTATACGAGTAATTGTTTCATATATCACAGTTTTTATAAAATATGTATAATGATCTTGTAAAAATTACCTATTATTGTTACCACACCTTGATATATCATTTATATTTATTTATCGCTTACTTATACATGTGATGGATTGATATTAATAAAATCCTTTTTCTTTAGGTTCATATAGTTTAGTACAGTGTTGTATGAGAGAAACCAATTAGGGTTTTGAAGGAGGTGTAATGTCAATGACTCAAAATAAGAGAGAGAGATTTTGAAAACCAAAAAATGCAAAACCACTCTTTTGATGTAGTCTTTAGCCAAGTCAGATGATTTTCAAACAATCAGTTAGGTCTTTAGCAGAGGCCATAAATAAACTCTTAATATAGAAGAGAAGTCATTCATAAATTGCAGATAGAGTTCTTTTATAAACCTTTGTCTCTTTCCCTTTTTCCTTAATTTATCTTTTGAGAGACTTATCCTCATCTAGATTATAGACATTCTTTTGCTTTTCTATTGTTTTCTACTTTTGTGCTTTGATTTTAGATCCACTTAGAGGGTGAATAGGTAGGGACCCTGTCCTATATCCATACCCTATCATAAGGATGCAAATTTAAAAAAATATGAAATAGAGAATTTTCATATATTTTGTAAAATCTATTGTTTTTAGGATATTCTTCAATTTGTTATTTATTTTTCTTTTAACTTTTTTCTTTTTCCAAATTCACAAATCATATCTCTCTATGCCTGAAATTTTGATATTGAAATTGCAAGTCGATAATGTTTGTGAGGATAAATAAAAATAAATTTAAACATAACTAACTTTGTTTTTGGCCGGTCATAATTAATTAAGTTAAAATTATAAAATAACAACAAAATTGAACAAGCTAACCATGGTACCATCTTAAATTGAAGATGCATCACCGCATTTTGAGCATGTTTATCACAATATAGGTTATACAAAATTAATTACCAAATATCAATATAAAATCGCATATGATTTTAAGAGATTAAAAAAAAAAAAATTCACTCGTATAAGATACAATTTAATGAAGTATCATGATCACAAAACCCCATCTCAAAAATCCAATTTACCTTGTTAGGGTAACATGGGTTGTCTTGGAATAATGAAAATGGACATGGGATTTTCACTCTAACATGTGGATTTAATAATGCAGTAAAATGGTAATTAATTTCACATGAAGCTTATTTGAGTAATTAATTTTTTCAAGTGCTCTAAATAGATTAAAAAAATTATATTTCAATTATATTTTCAAGCTTAATGGTATTTATCAGTATAATTTGCTTATCAAGAAGATTTATCGTTGCATGTATTGAAAAATTGCAAGTGACACTATAATGAATTATAAAGTAACATTGTATATTGATTCTACTACAGGATACATAATTGATATGGGATTATATCCTATGTTCAACCTTGTATGATTATGTTTCGAAATTTAAGAATCGAAGCCTAATCCATGAAATTCACTGTTTTATTGCCGACCATTCCCAGCCATACAATGATTTTAAGAATACTTCGGCAGAGAGCTCCATTTCCAATGCAACGGTGATGAGAATCAAGCCACATAGGACGATTAAATAATAGTGCAATGCATGTGATATATGATCTTACAAAGACAAAAGAGTTTAAGATAGAAAGGTGTAGGCCATGGAGGTATCGGAAATTTTACATAATATGGGATTGGACCGGTCATGCAAGGTGATGAAACAACACAATTTTTGAATAGTTTCTATCACGTACCACCAAATACCTTCTCTCTATTATATCAAGTTGATGTATATTGTATAATGCCAAATATTGCCTTGTAATTATCTAAAACCCAAACATATGCAAAAAGAAACAAGAACACCCGTCAACATCTTCCACCAGATTGAATCTTACTTCTTCCCACGTTAGCATTCATTCACGGATCAAAAGGAATTTTCAGATTCATCGTATTGAGAACTGAATTTTGAAGAGTTATAGGTTGAGGGTGCTACTAGACTAGGTACAATCATTCACAAAACTACGATGCCACTGTCCATGATTGAGGAGATGAATATTCATGCATATCAAGTTAGTTTGAGAATAGATATTATCTTAAGCAAGAGTACGCGGATATTCCTATTACACTATAAGTCTTATAATATTTAATTTGATCAAGTTAGTTTTGAGTAAGTATTGGAGGTTATAGGATATGTTCTATATAAATTTTTATGGAAGCTATTTTCATAGTGTAGGGTATGGATATGACATCTATACACTTTATATTTATCGCGAAACCTATACTTTAATGCATTTAGAGTTCCAAGGTTCCTATATTCATGGTGTAAAAATTATTAAATAATAATATATGAAAAAAACATTATATTTCACCTTCTAAATTCTATATTTTACCCAAAAAAAGAAAAAAAGAAATATACATATAGATAGCTTAAACTAAAGACAAATACTTTAAAAGAATACCAGCTTAAACCTTCAATGGCTACGGTACACTACAATGTCTTATGAAATTATAATGTGAAAAACCATCATTGGGGTGAAAGTGTGGACGTCTAGTTCTTGAAGATTTACCTTGCAAAGTTAATTATATAAAATTGCAAGAAAAAAATCATAAGTTCTATAAGGTACTTTGTAAACAAGGTACTATACCATAAAGACTCTATAGAGTACGGGTTTTAAAATGGTTTTGAAATGCTAAAATAGATTTTGTTTTCAAAATTTGGAAACCTACAATTACAGGACAAAATAGAGTGAGGTTTTAATACCTTAATCCTCTTGTAGCATCCCACTTAAGAACACAAATAATTTCAATTCATGGAAATAATTAATAAGTAATAATAATGAAATTACTAGTTGATGATCAAATTTAGTTAAATATTTAATGATATAATTAATAATAATCAATTTATATAATATTAAACATTGAATAATAGCCAAACAAATTATGAAATTTAATATGACAAGAAAAAACTATAATAATAAATTATTCGCAACATTAGTTGTTGATTAATCGTATGTTTCTTGAAAGTGAAGTTTTTATGCGATATTAGTAATATCAACTAATAATAATATTTAGTTAATAATAAGTGATGTCATTGCAAGAATAACATTTGACATTTGATAATCATTTTATTTGCAAAGAAAGTATTAGGTTTCTATACAATAATTATTAATTTATTACTGATAAAAAATCATCAATCAATTACTTAATAATTATTGCAATTAATTGATTAGCTAAATCTAATACTAGACTCTTAATTAATCATTACGATGTAAATTATAAGATTAAAAGTGATTAATTAGTAACTTATTCTAAGTGGTATTCATATGTTTTAAATAAACCTGTTAAGTGAACCAAGAATTCTGATCCCATGAAACAAAAAAGTGAAAAAATTATTCCATGATGATAGCTATCCGTAGGAATCACATAATGGAATTTATACTTCAAAGGAATAGCAATTTCTAGATAAAAGTTGTTCCCTCGTAATTAAAAAGTTATTCTCTCCACAAACCAATTAAAACTACCTTGATTTTTTTGGCCTTTTTTTCAAACCATATCTTTTAGGTCCTACTTCGAGTTTCAAGATATCACAAAGGCATATAAATTGTTTTTATTAACTTCTAAACACGTGATAGAATGGAAGACAATTGATATAGCGAGGATTATCATATTGTCGGAAGGCTGTTCCTAAAATATCTCGTGTGTTTATTTGGGTTTTCAACACTTCACAGGTAAATTAACATTGATTCTTAACTTTTATCGCATTTGACCTTATATTATATCTAGTAAGCTAAGTACAATAGATATAATTTTTAAACGTTATTTATATATGTTAGTAGTAATTGGTAATGTGAATGATGGTGCAGTTCAATGGCAGTAATGTAAAAGCGTCGGTGGTAATTTGTTGCCAAGGTTATATTAGTAGTAGTAAGGTGGTTGTAATGCACTAACTTAAAGGTATTACAACTCACCATGTATTTTTTTCTTGTTAAGAACATACTAAGGCTATAATACATTAAATTCACTAGTTGTCCATTCAAATCATCAAAACTCTGATAAATAGATACTTTAAAATCTCATATCAAAATCTCATAAACTATACAATCCAGAACTTCAAATCATCTAAATCAAAAGAAACCTAATAACAAGTTTCATAAAGTTTTAAAACGTTAAATCTCAATATGTTCTCAATAACTATCCTTACTTACTTCTATATCCAAAATCTACTGATCATCGGCTAGGTAGTCTAATCCACTATCGCCATCCCCATGATCCATGAATATATCATAGTAAGACATAGTATATTATATAATCATTACCTGTACCTGAAAAAGATAAAGGGTTGAGTGAAAACGCCTAGTACGCCATACCACAAACAAATAAGCATAATCATACAATATACATAAATCACATACAACCCTAAAACTAATGCAACAACACAATTTGTTATCCTTAATTTAGCCAAGCAACAAACACAATTTAGAACCATAACTATTTGTAATTAGTTCTAAACCCGAAGTAACTCATGACTTCATAAAACAAGTTTTATACCAAAATAATTTTTTTACATATATTGGTGTTGGATGCGATCCACCCAACATTACGTACCACAATTAAACTAGCACGACTCCTAATCTACTGGAATCATATCTAGGTGTAAACTCCACTCGGAACACCACCACACAAGAATCATTAGATTACCAGCGTTAGTATCACACTCTACGTGACCTTTACTAGCCACAACCAAGCACAAGCAACAAATCAAATTAAAAGGTCTTATAGAATTAGGTCAATTTATTTCTCTAATCCTACATGCACAAACAACAAGCAAGGTAAGGTCGTACCTGGATTCGCTTTCAATTCCAATCTCACTAACAAAACTTCTAACAAAAAAGAAACTCAAATCTCATAAATTTTCTTGATCATCAACATATCTCAAATCAATTTCAATTGCAAATTCATAATTAAACCCTAACCCTAATTTCCATAATCCTATTCAAAAGATCTATAACCTTAATCATAGATCCACAATAAGAATTTAACACACCTATTTATCTTGTTCACAATCAATGAAATCTCCAAACACAGTTCCTTCAAAGATTCCTAGTTTCTTCCACAATTCTTTCAATATACATATAATCCTCCATTAATAAACCAACCACTAGGAAAAGATCACATCTTTAAAATCACAAAGATGGGAAGATCCATACTTACCTAAATATTGCAGATCTTGGTTGAAATAGGATCTCAATTCAATAATCTTCTGATACAATCAATTAACTATTTTTGATTGCTATAATCATATTCCTATAATATATAAATCTTAGAAATCACAAAACTATAATAATATCTTACTTTATCTTGAATCAAAACCACAAATCTCCAAATCTGCTTTAGGGTTTCTTCACTAAATCTTGAATCTCCTTCAAATATATAAAAAGAACCTTATAAGAAAGATAACCTTAAATGATTAATTGAAAAAGACTAGAGAGAGAGACCTACTTACCTAGAGTTTTGATGGAGGAAGAGTTGTGAGGAGGAAACAAAAGGATTAAGGGGTATTTATAGGCTTTGGGAAAACCTAATTTTAAATATTTCATTTATTGTCCTTCTTTATGACATTTATTGTCCTTCTAAATTTATTACATCTCCATAAAACCCTTTTGTTTATTAGCATATCACATTCATTATCCTTCTTTATTATTTGGTTTGAATGGACTATTTTGCCATCTTATTTAACATCATATGACATTCCTTACCCTTCTTTCTAATTTATTTATATACTTTAGGGTTGATCATAAAACCCTCTTATTTTATATCAAATGACATATTTACCCTTTTTATAATTTATTTATTTGTATATTACAGTGGTAAAGTTAAAAACTTGCAATGCAAAAAATGGATAGTAATAGTTGTGTTATTTTGGTATTTTTGTTAAATAATTTTTTTTCTTTACCTAAATAGATGGGATAAAATCTTGAGTTTTGTCTTATACCATAAGTAGAATTTTTTTCTAATGCCAAAGTTATTTTGCAATCCAAATATGATACAATGAATCTTATGTTGGGAATTTAGTACTCATAAATTTGGTTTTAGGTAGCGGAAATAATTTTTTTAAACCTAACCTCAATTTCGGATCCATGCAATTCAATCTAATTAGTGCGAACTGAATTATACCTTTTGATGCTTTCGAAATCTAGATCTGAGATGCTGTAAACGCGAACACCCTCTATTGTATCCATATGAACAAATCACCAACCGAATTGTGCACGTGTGCTAGCATGTTGGAATCATTCCATGTGCTCGAGAAGGTCTCACCTCTCGTGTTTCTTTCTTTTTTTTTTTTTTAGACTTCTCTGTAAAATCTAATCTGATGACGAGTGTAGGTCAAAATGTAGAGGGACCACCACTTTCTTTTTATAAGATATATCTTCATTAATGATTTACCTAAATATTATTAGAGTTTCAAAAATAAAAGATGTATGCGTTTATAAAATAATGTTTTTTTATTTACTAATTATTTATTAATTTTAATCCATTTAAGATTAATAAATAATTATAAAATTCCCAATATGGCTATTTAAAATAACCTATGATTCGATCGATTCATTCTTTGTGTGTATGTTGGCAGTAGTCTTCAAACACCTTTTGGGCTTTCAAGACATAATTGGTCACTAGCAAGACATTATGCCTACCCAAATTAAGTGAATATCGGTGATCTGACTCTACCTAATAACAGTAAGTTATTTAGTCCCTTTGTTACATGATATCTTACGATTAAACATAAGGTGTGGATCAATATACTCTGATATTGCTTAATCACATATTTCTTGAATCCAATGTCTGATTGACCTTATTGAATGACATTAATAACTCCTTTTCAATTCATTCGAGCAGGGCCATTCATTTCTCAGTTCTACTCATCAAAAGACCCAAAAGATATCTCTCTTAAATTAATTAGATAAACAAATTCCGTCACGAACACTTATATTCCTCAACACGACTTATTCTTGTCCAATTACAACTTTATAATCACCCAATTAAAGATGATGAAGAGCTAAATCAAAATACGGAATTTGTTGTGCAGGAATCCATGGTGTCATCCAGTCGAAGGACTAAAATAATACTGTAATGAGAAATACTTATCGTATTGATTCATATAGTATTATCATGTTTGGTCATTCTAATACAATGTAATCTTACATGTATCCATGTGTTGAATCGATATCTCATATCCATAATCAGTAAAACATGATCATCATTCAACCAACATACTAGTCTTAAAATCATTAATATTCCATATAATGAACGACTAGGAATAATTTAGAATAAAATTATTTCTTTCCTTATGATTTTACTATTAACGTCTCATATTTTAAGGACATAAGGAATAACTAATTATTCAATGAATAATTTCATCAAAGTGAAAATGCCAAAAATAACTTTGATAAAGAAAATGACTTATATTATAAAGATAAACATGCAAATGATATAGAATCCATATGACCCAGGACATATCACTAGCATCTTGTATAATTTAAAGTCATAAAAAGTTTTGCAACCTAATGCTATCTTTGAAATCCACATAGACATCTTCTTAATCAGTACGGTGCATGTTGTTCAAGATCTCTCAAATAATAAAATAAAAAACAAGGCCAAAATGACATATTTAGCTTTTTAAAACTAAAAATAATAAGTTTGGCGGGGAAAAAAAACTAAGAGTTGTATAACCTTTTAATTTTTTGGAATCCTTATGTAGCAAAAGCCTTAACCAAAATCTTAAAGTATAAGCTAAATATCCTTTTTGGGTCTTACTCCAATTTCCTAACGGGATTCGAGATCTTAAACTCGGTTGGAGAGTTCTCATCTAATAAGAAATTGTGAAAGATTTGGTTTAGTGAAACTTAGTAGAAAAAAAAAAAAATCAAGTCCATACAAAATTTGTTAAAAGAGTTTAAACATGATTCTTCACTTCTTTATGATATAATGAAGCTTTTGATGCTTGAATAGTAGAATTTCAAAATATCAGAGCACACCGTACCTACAAATAATGTTTGAAGTGTATTGTATTTTATAATAAATTTACAGAGAGTGTGTGCATGAAATCAATGAAATTTCATGCTAAAAAAGGAACAAGACAAAAATGAGAAGTAGCACAATTACATATCTTAGACATTTGAAAAATAAATAAATAAGAAAGAGAAGGAAAAAAAAAAGAAAAATCTCTTTTGGAGAGTCATGATCTATAACATTTGAATCTTGTCCATCATATTTGCTCAAGTTCGATTTGAAGTAGTATTAAGTTTCTGCTTTATTTAATTAAAGTTTGTTAAGATGAGTAGCATTGAATAAGTTTGAGCTTTGTTTAATTAAAGTTTATTAAGATTAAGACCATAACCATGTCTAAAAGCTTAAACTTGTAGTATCGTATGGCTCGAGACTTTAACTAAGGCCTATCAAGTGGATAGTTTTAATTTAATGAGATTGTAATGAGTTTGCAAATATTTGAACTTATGATCTTCTACTTTTATACATACTATAAACATCTGATTTAAAAATTTAAGCTTATAAATAGTGTAAGCACTACATTTATCACTTAAAAAAGTTATATGAGTTGCTAGCAACAAAATAATTATAAAATACCCTTATATAATTTATCCAATATATATAATCCCATCAAAATTATAGTGAATGTGTTCAGTTCAAGATCAATTTTACCTGCAAGTAAAACGAGCCAAATATTATGAAATTCAAGTTCGACTCGGCTGTTAATAAGGTAATTTCCTAGTAGATTTAATTCAGTCATATGCTTTGGTAGTTACAACTTAAAATTATAAATTAAAGAAAAAAAAAAAAGAAAAGAAGAGAGAAAAACAACAATCTTAACCACATAGGAGTATTTTCCATAAGTAACGCAATCAAGGAAAGTATCTTAGAGGAGATTTGACTATTCAAAACTTAAATATAATATAGAATTCAGAGTTGAATATCAACTGCTTTCTTTAAATGTAATAGATCTACCCTCGATCTTCAGAACCGATTGCAATATTAGGCGCTTTTTCCTGAATCTTTGCTTTGGCCACTTTAAATATTCAATATACCATCTAATCGATGAATTTGTGTCGCATATAATAACCCCATTACATTTTGTGTCTCATTTTACCACTAATAATCGGGTAGATTTTGCACAGTTATTTAGAATATGCTCTCACAATAATATTTATATTCTATATTTATCTCGAAATTTGAACTTTAAGATATATAGGAGATAAGTTCCAAATGTCCTATATAATCCTTAAAAAATTATTAATAACGTTAAATATAAATTGATATTATATTTCTACCTCTTATGTTCTAAGAAAATTACAAATCTCAAGCACCTATAAATAAAAAAAAAAAAAATTATCCAATTTATCTTTTAGCCTCTCCTTGTTCCATTTCTAAGTGTCCTATTCTTAGCCTCTCTTGTTCATAATGTAGAAATTTTCTAAACTCATGGGTCTATCTTATTTAGAAACACGATGATAAACCTATATGGAGGGTGTGCCTTCTTCATGAATTTAACATTCTCTTAGTAAACTTTAATTTACAAAAAAAAAAAAAAAAAAAGAAGTCATAAAGTAATGGAAAGAGTGAGAATTTATCAAAAACTTACTCCAGAGGTTTTATATCATGAAAATATAATAAAAAAAATTTAAAAGTTTTTACATGATTCAAATTCCAAAGTGATTCTAAATGTTACAAAGTAATTTCCTCATTCTAAAATTTAGAAATTAATACTTATATATAGATTAATACATACTCATCCCATACTAAATTATGGTTTGTTGAGATTGTCTAATTTTTATCCGTTTTTTATCTTATCTTATCTGTATATGGTCTTATTTGATATATTTATAAGTAAAAATATTTATTTTTTTATTTATATTTGTTTCTTAATAAATATTTATTTAAAAATAATAAAATAAAATGTCAAAACCAACAAATAAGATGGAAACAAAATGGACCTTAGTCTTAACTGAGTCGGAATTTTGAACTCGGCGGGACAGATTGTAGTTGGGGCAAGCGAAAATTCACCCGTGGCCATTTCTAACTCTTTTGACTTAACACTATTTATTCTATTTCATTATATTGTAGATACTAGCCAAAAATAAAAGTTTTGCTGTCCTTAAAATACTATATTCTTTATATTCTTATGAATAAACATTTGATACTTATCAAATAAATTTTAAAATATAGAAAACGCTTCATGATAAATATCAAATATTTATTCGCAAGAATATAAAGTAGATAGTAATCTCGAGACAGCAAATTTTGTTCTATTACTACCCTCTTATTATTTTCAGAAATATTATATTTGTCAAAAGCACGTGTAATGGCTTTATTAGTGAAATTCAAATCTTGGTTAACAGAGATTAATTTATATATATAGTCATAAAAAGACTAGAAACCTGAAATCCGATGGCTATTGAAATTAGCACATGTTACTATACAAAAAAAAAAAAAAAAAAACTACTGAAATATGTCCATTCTTTAGAACTAAATTTGAAAAAAAAAAAAAAAAAAAAGCGATTGATCCTTCAATGCATCAATGAAATAAATAAATTAAACCAAGATTATTTGGTATTATATATAATCAGTTATATTTGTTTCTTTAACAAAGTTAATTGGATGCTTTTAGTTTGGAGGCAAAATATGAACATTTTAAATATATAAGTCGTTATCTTGGCCTATATATATATATATATATATACATAAGTCGTTAAGAAATGTTGTTATCCTTAAAATTATCCCATAATTTGGTGGGATGCAAATGGGTCCGCACCGTCAGGGAGTGGCATCTCTTTCATGATAAATTTAAAAAAAAAAAAAAAACCCTAAATTCCACTGTCGGTTTTTGCATTTTACTCCTTGGAAGCATTCACTATAACAGCTTTTCCTTTGTAAAATACCCATGCAGATTCATCTACTTTTTTCAAACCACTGATACAAAAATTTCAAATAATTATCATTTTCATATTTACAATCTTAATCTTATAAAATTAATATTAATTGTCAGATATAGAAGATATATACCAGCAATATTCTTCATACTTTTTTAATCTTTTTTTTATATTATATCGAAACAGATCTATCGATTTGATAATTCATCTTTTAATTGATCATGATATGATTAAAAAAAATTTTTATGACTTTTATAATAACCTAATTCAAAATATAGTCAATAACCTAATGAATAAGTAACTAATAATTTATTTTTTTATCTACTTAATCAAGAAGTTTTGACAAATTGCAATGACATTGACATATCATGTCTCAGATGCGTTGCTCTAAAAAGTTACTAAAAACCAAAACCCTAAAAGTTGCATTTTTTCAAAAAAGAAAAAAAGAAAAAGATAAAACTTGAGAAAGATCTGACACATCCTCAGCAACCCCAAGCTTTTACTATTTAACTTATGCCATCTTTTCTTGCATTTGGCACCCATCTCCCACTCTTTAAAATTTGGTCCCCCTCTTCTAGTTCCCCCATTGTTTTCCCCATACTTAAACTCAAACTAACACTCAAACACACACACACCCCCCAAAAGAAAAAAAAAAAAAAAAAAAAAAAAAAAAAAAAAAAAGGAAGAGCCAGCAAGCAGAGGAAGAGGAAAAGAGAGAGTTTGTCCAAAAGATGGCAACAGGGAAAGCTTCCTGCGGCCATGCAGACGATGATGATTTCATAGACATGGACTTGAGTCCTCCACTTTCTTCCCATACTCATACTCACACTCACACTCACACTCACTCCACCAACTTGATATGCTTCTCCATCAGCTCTCCACCACACAGCAGAGAGTTTGAGTTCCAAATGTGCACTTCACTGTCTCCTCAAGACAAACTAGGAGGTGGAGGAGGAGGATCAACAGCTTTGAGTTTATCTCATGCTGATGAACTTTTTTACAAAGGAAAACTCCTTCCTCTTCATCTACCTCCTAGACTCCAAATGGTTCAATCCCTCCTCCAAACAAGCCCCAACAAAAACCAACACCACCAGAACACATGAACAACAACAAAAACAAGAACACGATAATGATGATTACAATGATGTCAATGATGATGAAGGTTTCATTGCTATCAACCCATCTTTGGTTTTCACTTCCTCCACAAGACCACCACCATGCACTACTAACCCTAACTCAAACACCCCATTTGGTGGAACTTCTTGCAGAGTCAGTAGCTGTGAACTTAACCCACCATTAGCTGAAGAAGATCAGTGCTTGTTCGATTGGTCATTGAGATCAAACAACACTACATCCGATACTGAAAAAGAAAACCAACACCACTACTCGTCTTGGTCAAAGAAGTTGAAGCAATCTTTGTTCTGCCAAAAGCTCAAGTCTTCTAGGACATACCTGAAATCTCTCTTCACCAAGTCGGGTTGTTCTAATGAGTGTTGTGCTAAGGCTTCTTCATGTGTTCATGCTGAAGATACCCCAAAAACCCGGAAATATATTAAGGTTTCCAGGAGAGTTCCTTATGCACAGGATGATGGAGATAGGTATACTGAAAAAGAGTTCTGTGAAATCAATCATAGGAAGTCATTCTCAGGTGCCATTCAAAGGCATTGTACAACTATGTTGTCATCACCATCGTTGTCGTTGTCATTGTCTTCTGGGTCTTCTTCTTCTTCTTCATCATCATCATCATCTTCTTCTTCTTCCTCGGCCTACTCCTCGTTGTCTTCTTCGTTTAGTTTGAATGGTATATATGACCTCCAGTTGCTGAGGAGGAGCAGCAGTGCGAGTTCAGATTTGGAATGTTCTATTGAAGGTGCAATTGCTCACTGTAAACAGTCTCATAGTCCTATAAAGGTAATAAATGAAGTTGGTACTTTAAGTTGAAGAGAAAAGAGAAAGAAGCTTGTGGGGACATGTAATATTATTGTTTCATATAGTTTGAGGAATTTAACAATATTGTCAATAATATTATTTGTGTGATTCTTGAACATTGTCACTGTCAAATAACTTCTCTTGAATTGTTAAATTAATTATTCAGTTCCTTATAATAAATTGATTTAAATGATTATATGATTGATTAAATAATCTAGCGATTAAATATATATTTTTAGAAACTATTTTGTTCTAATTTTATGTAAAAGAAATTTGTGTATAAAGAGAGGCCTTTTCTAAAGGATGGATAATTTCTCAACATTTATGGTGTTAATGCTCTCCTCTTCAATAGACAACTTTGGGTGTATGCTCAATCATCAATCATATGGGTCACTTAGATTTTCAAATTCAAACAAGGTAGTACAAAATTTCAAAATTACCTGTTTTTCAAAAGGTTGGTCTAAACGACTAAAGCAAGAGGAATTTAATGTTACCTTACCTAAGGTCCATAAATACAAATAGCTAAAGAGGACACTCCCATTAATTGGTAAAACCATCCAATCTATTATTTAGCTTTAAAATAATAATAAAAATTAAAATAATAGAGATTTCAACGGTCCAATAATGAATCGGACGTCCTATTGGCCTATAGAAAATATAAAAAAGAACAATAAAAATATGAATATAGGAATGACAAATGAAAGTGGTTGAAATGTAAAATATATTTATTTGAATTGATGTTTTTAACTTATCCCCACTAATTATCCGCTATGTATAAAAAGAAAAAAAAATTCTAATGTTAGATAACAGGATATGATTGACAGTTCATAAAAAATTTTGTTAACAAGTGTAATTTTGGCTCGGGTTAATTATTTTATTTTTAATAAAATGTTCAATTTTCGATGGATTGTCTACCAACTTAACAAGATATGTTAATGCATTAATTGTAATATATAACACCTTTTCTTTTTTTCTTTTTCCTATTTTTTCCCCCTCAATTTGGCAAAAAGCAAAGAGGAAATGGATATGGATTCTTGATGGATATTTGGGATGTTCAATAAAATACTGCAAGTAACAGGCATGAATATCAGTGCAAATGTTTGTATAAACTGTGAAAAGAAATCCGTATAAAGGCTCTTTCTATACGTTAAAGCTGAAAATTCTCCAGCCTGGCCAACGTCAGAGCGAAAAGAGAAGATGAGAATCAGCTCCAAAATCTCAAACCCACTCAGTTGGCATTAAAAGGTATATAAAATTGAACGGATATCATAAATAATTATCATATACTTATAATCATGTTTATCAATGTTCTAGTCGTGTTCTTTATGATATTTCTAAGAGTTAGTGTTGCTAATAGTACCTAAATATTATCAAAAATGTAATAATTAGGTATTTAGATTTTGAAATTGATTAATTTAGTACTTAAATGTATATTAATAGTATCTTCATCAAATTTGCTAACATCATCATCTAATATAGCGTTTTTAACCAATATAAAATGTACTGGTAGTATAAATCAAAAGTTTTTCAGGTACTATATTAATTAATTTAAAGTTTAGATACTAAATTGATCAATTTTAAAATTTAAATATCCAATTACATATTTGTCAAAATTTATATACCATTTGCGATATTTGTATGATGTTTGATTACGTTGAATTGGCTATCTATAAGAATTTTAATAACCCTACCTGATGGGTTTTGCTTTTTAATGATACGCAACTGGCTTATTTTACTTCTCGCTGTAAATAATTTTGTTTTTTTTTTTAATTTATTTATAGATATTAGTATAGCAACTGTGTTCACGGTTCCAAAAAGTACCAGAGGTTTGTCCCATAAAAGATGGTCCTTGTTTGAACAATAATGCAGTTAATATAACTGTTGGATTATGACTACCAAGGCAACATTTGACCAGAATGATAAGAAATTTAAATAATATGTTTCCAAGCTATTTTATGCATGGAAATGTGGGTATGGGCTGGATCTCACGGTTATCCAATCCGGCCGTACAAGTCCTGGCTGAAGACCTAGACATCATTATGACTTAGAATAAAAAATCATCCTAATTCATTATTGCTAAATTAGGAACTGACTCATTGATAGTAGGTCTAAACTAGCCCAAAACCCATCAAATCTTACAAGTTAAGATAGTTTAGAGCTTGAAACCTCCTATTCATAGGATTCGTGGATCTGGCGGTTTCATAGTGGATCTAGCTAGGAAAATTTAAAAAAAAAAATGAAAAACAAAAATCTAAAAAGGAAAGCCAAAGAAGATAAAAGATGATACAAATGTAATTTACTTTAGCCACAAAAATGCTAAAAAAACTCAAGTATTAATATTACTGTGCAAATTGTTTCTATTCCAGTGAATGTCAAAACTATTCAATAGAACAAATAAATAATAAAGAGAATGACACGTAAATAATTAAAATAAAATTTATAGTTAGAAGTGGGAAGAAAAGTTAGTAGTATTGTCAATAGAAATCTCATGTCCATTGTCTCATGTAAGTAGCTTCATCAATATCTATCTTTCTTTCTTTTTTCTTTTTTATATTTTATAGAATGTTCGATATGAAAATTTAATTAAAAAAATATTGCAGTGGATTAAAAAAGAATTAAGAACTCACTAATTGGAACTTATTGTTTTTTTGTGTTTTTTTTTTTAGAAACCAATTTAAAAAAGGGAAAAAATTTTAGGCCATTCACGATTTTAGCAGATTGGAATCAAACTGTGAAAACCGATGATAATTCCCTAGAACTAGGAACCAACTCAACCTTCACGAGTTCAGTTTCAATTCTAGTCTAGATCCAAATAGTGACAACCTTTATCCTGACTCATTTATGAATCGATGGGTTGCTGTATTGGTGATGGTTAAGGTTTTGACTCTTGAATTGGCTCAAAGGAAAAGAAAAAAGAAAAAGATAATAAATATAAATAAAAAAATGTTTAAACTATTTTTTATATGAATGATAAATAATTTTTTATTTATTTATAATTTTATAATATGTTATTGTTGTAAATACAAGTATTAAGTATACCTATAAAGTAAGCTAGTTTCATCTCTTGTATACATGAGGAGGGGGGTGGGGTGAAGTGGGGAAAAGAAAGTGAAAAGTTTAGTACATTTGTAAAACAAAGGAGGGGGAAGACAAGGTAAGAGGGAAATTTATTTATATATACATATATTTAACTTTATTAAAGTACCAAAATGTCATAAAATTTTAAATTGATATTTCATTTAAGGGCATCTTAACGAATTACTCGATTTATGAATTATGATCCAATTCCTTTTAAATATGGAGAGGATCATTCTTCCGGATTCTAAATAAAAACTTTCCTTTCAAAATTTCCAAACATGATATAATCCAAAGATAACGCAGAGGTCCCTTTTGAGTTGGATGCGAAGAAGACATTTCTTAAAGATTTTTTTCAACAAATTGTCTTTCGAAAGTACAAGACAAACACATAACTTTCATGATTAGATTTGGATTCTGAGCCCAGTTGTTTCATTTTAGCTCCGTTTATCTTATAAAAGATGTTTTATTGTTGAAAATGTGAATGGTCTAAGAAAAATTTATGACTTGGACCCAATTACATTTAAGAAATGCAATAATTGAAAGATTAATGTAATTTCGGCTGAAATTTTGACATTGATCTTGGTATAATTCATGAGCAGACTATTATTGTGGCCCATTTTTTAGTAGTCTGTCCATGTTACTCAATTATGATGGTGGCGTAAAATAAATGATTGTTTCCAAATATTTTAATTTATTTTGGCATATTTACAAATACATAGCCTCTGTTGTTATTATTATTTTTATTTACAATTAGATGATATAAAATTATCAATATTATTAATAATTTTAGAAGGACACCTGTATATATCTTTTTGGTCTCAAATATTAAATTTATATATTTTATTTTTTTTCTTTTTTAAAAATAATTTTAAATATTTTATTTATTCAATTTTATTTGGTAATAATTTTTATTAAATTAATCTTATTAGACCAACAAAAATTTAACATATCTCCCTCTAATGGTATTTAATAATATTAAGACTTTTACATAAAACTATGCAAATAGGCAAAAGTGTTTTTTCTATTTCACTACAGTATAATACGATTAAAAAGATATTAAAAAAAAGCTTTTTCGTCATTTTTTAAGTGTTGGAGAACAAAAATGTAATTGTTTAAAGACTTGAGTCCAAACTTGAATTTCAAAGATAAGAAAGATAAATATATATAATAGTAAATATAAAAAGATGTTTTTCCAATTGATTAAAAAAAAAAATCATTTTGCATTGTTGATCTGATACTTTTAAAAGGAAAAGAAATAACCATATTTGTTAAGGATCTCATGTCACAAAACTTGTATTGACACCAAATATAGCACTATAAGGGTATAAATATTAATAACAATAATAAACCTAAGTTTTTTTTTTTTTTTATCAATTTAGAGCACTAGTATAAATTAATTACTTAAACAAGTTTAATTTGAAATTAATTACAAAAATACTATTATAAAATCGCATATTAGACATATAATTTTCATTATTAATGAAAATCACAATCCTAAGATGCAATTTTTAATTTGCATCTTTTAGGCTTGTGAAGAAAAATCTCATTAAAAAAAACTGCGATCTACATAAATTTCATGTTTCACCTGCGATTTTACTACTGTATAAAATTGCAAAATCATAGTGTAAAATGCAACTTTTGTGTAACAAATGAAAATCATATCTTCAAAATGTGATTTTATAATATATATTCATAACTGATCAGACAATTTATATTTTCATACTTTTTTTTTTAACAATGATAGATACGTGTTATACTCTCCCTTTTCGAATTTGTCTGAATTCATATGAAACATGAGTAGTGATCATAAACTCTTTGATTATGACTGTTCTTCAACAATTCTCAACTTGTTTATTAGACCTTCTTTGTTTTCTAACATGCACATAAATGAAGTACAAAAATACATGGATCATGATTTTAGGTAGCAACAGTGAAGAAAATGATGTTGCATAAAGGGTCCAACTATACTCAAAGAATGAAAACGTTATATGTGGCAACTGAAGGGACCAGTAATGTGCAAGTGGTGCATGTGAGTCTTGTCAGGAAGGATTCATGGAATCACCATAATTTTCACTTCTAGTTCTATTATAAGGTCTGCATTAACAGGTTGCCGGATCATTTAAAAGAAGTTTATTAATACTTATATGCTTTAAGAAATAGTCAGCATAAAGAAGTACAGGAATTTTTTTTATTTAATTTCTTAACGAGTATCATGATCAAATATTAAGATTTACATCGAGTGAATTACCAATCAAGAATTTTAAAATTTAACCTTTTTTACATTTTTTAGGATTAATTACATACTTTACGAGAAAACAGATTGAATAATAACTACACACTTTACGAGAAAACAAACTAAGTGCATATGGAAAGCTTCTTTAGCATTGTTCCTAAAAAACTTTGTGTAAGAAACTAGTCATGGTCATATGCACACTTTATTCTCTAGGACAAGAGAGTCCAGGTTAGAAAGTGTCCATGAGTATGACTCACTGTAAAGTGAACCCAAGAGAAAGCTGACCCAAAATTTGCAAACTTCTAGCATGTGTATCTCTGTTGTATCGCTATCTCTCCCTGGTGTATCCAGGCATTTTGCGGCAGGTTGTCATGATTGAGCAGAATAGAGCTAATAAAGTAGAGATATTTATTCATAATTATGTAATCTCTGTAATCTGCAATCATGAAGATGAGATTTGCATCAACGATGGAGATATTTCCTACACAAACTAAAAATTGTAAACTTTTGTACATACACCACTCAAGTTATTACTCCAGTATATGTACATTAGCACGAGCATGAGCTTGTACAACAAAAATTAGGCCTCATATTTACTTTCTAGTGTATGTTTGAACTTGTTTTTGCAAAAAAAGTGTTTATGCAGGCATGATTTGTTTTTGGAGGAGGAAGTAGAAGATCAGATTTAGCACGTTACAAGCTCATATACGCGTGTTGAGGTGTCTGTTTCAAAACAGTGCAATGACATTTACATAACGAAGAACAACTTGGGTCACTTATACACAAATTTATGAAAACACAAGCTAGCAAAATGCAAAAGTATGAAAATACAGACTACCTTTCAATAAATTTTCCCAGTAAGGCTGTGGGGTTAGAATTCTTTTACAGCATGTAGTGCATGGAAACTCTCAGTTATGACATGTTCAACTCAAAATTTAACCTTCGTGGAGCAAAGAGATCCATATACCAGAAGTTTCCATCAAGAAAGCGTCCAAGAATACAGTACAAACCCATATCGGATACATTGTACAGATGCGTCTAGCTCTATTGCTGTCGGCGAATAAATGGTACAAATTCATTCTTCTAGTACGCTTTCCTGGACCTCAAGATATAAGACACAAAGATGGCAAAAGCAACTTGCTGGAAACATCAAGTAGAAGCTGGAAAAAAATTATCAACACAACCCCTGTTTTAATTACTTCAATTATCACATGAAGCAGCTCCCACAAGTAACCTTTCATCCCTGCGATGCTATCTCCTCTTTGGTCAAGCGGATTCTACTACAGTGTTAGTAGCCCTTTGAGCAAACTCAATTCAGTTACTTTTTGATTCATCGAGACATAAATAAATGAAATGCTTACAATAGAATGTCTTGCTTCGACCATTTTCACAGGATATGAAGTTATGCTGTATTTCCAACTCTATCAACCTTTCTTCGTTTTTCTTTTTACTGGAAAACATGATTGCCTTTAATTACGACATCATCATACAACTTGTGTATAACTCAAGTGTAGATATCAGATAGATAAACGGAGATCATTAGTCTCGAAAAAGTAGATATTGTTGAGAGAAATCAAAGAATGAGAAGGAAACGAAGAAAGATCCACAGAATCACATATGAGTATAATTGAGATGCTTGATTTGCTATTAGAAAGACAGATGATTTCTCAACTACAGAAAACTGCTCCTCAAGAAGAAACATATAAAATCTACACAAAGTACCTTTTGGTGCTTGTAACGTGTAAAGATCAAGCAACAGCGAGTCATTCAGCTAAAAAACCACTTCTTGGAACTATTGCTACCTTGGATGTTAAATTTACAGCAGAAATCTTTTATAGAAGGACAAGAAGTTAGGAAGGCCGCCCCACCCAGTCAGCAGGTGTGACGGCTGTATCAGATGGCATAAATTGGTTTTAATTCTGAATCAGTTTCAGAGGTATGTCGCAGGGAGGTTCCTCTCCTAGAGGATTTCTCTTTCTTTTTCACTCGTCGAATCCGTTTGTATTTCACCACATAGTATGTCATTGTCCCGAGAACACTGGCCATGGTAATTCCACCAATGACTGTTACAAGGATGGCAGCCCACCAGTTATGTCGACCCACCACTATATAGGATGAAGCAATAAATGCCACCGTAGTGCACACAGAGGCCAACCACATCAATTTGTTTATCACCTCCACAACTCGTCTCTCAGATTTGGTCTCACCTCTGACAACTGTAATTTGTACCACGACAACAGCCAGAGAAGTAAAAAGTGCAGTTGCATTGAAGATGAAGAATATCTTAAATGATGTAGTGCCGGCCACTACAGACTCCCCATCGTCATTATCACCACCAGGAACGGTAAATATGGCAGCAAAGGCAACCGTGGCAAATAACACAGCCACCACAGTGACTGAGTTGGTGGCATTGTTAATTCCGATCCGATGAAGTCTTCGCAGTTCCTTGGCAATACCATTCACATTTTTATTAGTCTTACGTGTTTGTTCCAGCTGACATTCAACATTCTTCTTGATCTCTGTGACAGTTATTCTAAGCTCATCTCGAGGTTTGTTCAGTTCATCGGCTTTAAGTCCACCATACCGGGTTAACAATTCCTTTATTTCTGTCGATTCCTCTGAGAGAGGGAGTCCTTCAGCAATGTCAAGTGCTGTTTTTTGGTCTCTTGTCACAACATTGACGTCTGTCTCAGGTTGGCAAAGCAGCTCATTCACAATCTGCAAGAAGAAAGTAACAGTCGCAAATGCTTCACTGAAATATGATCCAAATTTGTATTCCCTCGTGTTAGTTGTCTATGGCATGAGATATACAGAAGCTGCTTAAAGTCAAATGAGAAGAAAACAGGATAGCCGGTTTGTAAGAAAAATTTGAGACGTTCAAAAAGAAATTAAATTCATGGAAGAGTGACCAGAGAGCATTAAAGTGGTGAATGGAAAATAGATTGACATTGTCCTGCAGTGATGTGTGAATGGAAGGCTTCAAAGATCATGGGAAATTCTACATGTTCATTTTCCCTGGTTAACTCATCTTTCTATTTCCCCATGTACCGGTTGGATATATCATATAAATTATTTCATGATTTAAGTCATAAATCCAACTTATATTAGGTATATGGCAAGATTTATTTGAACTGAATCCTTTGTTAGTTGTGAGATAATCTTGAATACCAGTTGATACTATTCCCACATTAATCATTGTTAAGAAGCGAAATCTAGCTTTGCAGAGTCATTAGTAAATCAGACATCATTAGATGAAAATACTTCAATTAAGCAGCAGTGATCATTACCTCGGCGCGTTTTTTCCTGGTGGCTATATGTAGTGCAAACTTCCCAAACCGATCTGGCACCATGACAATTGCAGGATCTGCCTGAAGTATCAACCTCACAACTTCACAACTGACTCCTTTTACAGCCATATGCAAAGCTGTCTGTCCCTTCTTATCAGTTCTTCTTGCCATATGTGGATCCTTTTCAAGTAAAACCCTTACGATATCAACATGCCCTTGGCGAGCAGATAAATGCAATGCATTCTTCCCATTAGAACGAGGAATTTCTATTGAGGTAGGATCTTTTTCCAAAAGCAGTTTAACTACTTCTATATGCCCTCTTGTAGCGGCAGACACCAGAGGGGTTGCATTTGAGGGGCCAAGGGTGTTGCACAGCTTTGGATCATATTCTAATAGAACCTGGACAATGGCTGCACAGCAATAGTAACTCAACAGCAGTGATGGAAATAATTTTCAATATAATTGCCGAGACAGAGTGTGCTCCAGTTTTTGCATACAGGTAGTAATTATTGTCCAAAAGTCAAACAGTACAAGAAGTTCCATTCAGAGAACTTAGTGCACCACAAAAGCTTTCCATAAATATAAATGCCCCGTGCTTATTCAAAGACAAATAGGTTTTAGGAAAGACTCATCCACTTTGTCATTCGAGTGGATTCGGCTATGGTGGTGGCATGATTGCGATCAAACTATACCAACGGTAATATTCTTTCCCTTTTATTATCTACTCACTCTTTGATAAGAAGAGATGGAAGTGAAGATTAACTTCAGGGAGGGTAACAAAGTGGCTCGTTTTCTTGCTAATGAAGGAAGGAACTGCAATACTGCCGTTGTTTCTTCTACTAGCGATTCTATTTTTAGGATTAGATCTTGACTGAATGGTGACTTGTTTTGTATCATCAGATTTTTGCTCCTTTTATTCATTTGTGTAAAAAATCTCATTTTATTCAAAGATATTTGAAGGATCACTTTTAACTTTTGCCTGGAATTTCTAGTACTTCAACAAAAAGAAAAAAAAAAAAAAAAAAGAAGAAGACAGGTTTTAGGATACCCATAATTGTAAACAGATGCACATCATCTGGCTGAAGTACCACCCTCCCCATTCTACTCCCACAAAATCTTTCAAAAGACTCCAATTATTCGAATCTAAGATAGATGACTAATTAGTCCATGGTAATTTCAGCTGCTATCCATTCTTTTATGCTTCTAGGAAAGCTGCTCATTTATAAAAACTGTGTATAAATACTTATAACTAGCAACTCAGTAAATAAACTCCAAATGTGATCCAGAAAGTTGACTTGTTGATAACGAACAATACCTGTGTGACCTTTGCTTGCAGCAATGTGTAGAGGATCGAAGCCAGACACATTTTTCAAGGATATCCCCTCCTCAGTTGAATATTGCAACAGCTCGACCACTACATCAAGATGGCCCCTCTCGGCTGCAGCAAAAAGTGCAGTCTCTCCCAACTCATTGACTTCGTTTACCACTGCAGACCTTATCTCTGCAACCTCGGCATCGAAATCTGCCCCACTAAATGTCCCTGTCATCTGTTCATCAATTTCACCCAAAATCTGCTTGACTGCATCCAAATCACCCCGTTGTGCTGCCAAATGCAGCTCAGTGTCATTATGGCGACCGGTCACTTGCTTCACATATTTCTTTCTCCCAGCTTGGTCTATCCTCTTCCCGGAATTCGACAATACCAGGGTTTTGCCAGAGTTGCATACTTTCAAAGATTTTGCAGAATGAGAAATGACCAGACTTGGGGATGGTGTCGAACATGCTGATGGAGATTGGACCAACGAAGAAGAGTCGGGAAAAGAAAGGGATCTAAGCTTGAGCTTTGGATTCAATCCCTTCTCCAAATCCCTCCCTCCATCTTCACAAACCAATGTTGTGAATTCACAAGGGTGAAAAACATCAATGTCAAGACCTTAACTCAATGTTTCAGCATCAAAATCAATGAAACTACCATCATATCTAATACAAAATCACAACAAGTGCATGAACATTAAAATGTCTTAAAATCATGAATAAAGTTTCCACATTTCAACCCTTGAGACATTCGGTGATAAACCCTTTTAATAAAAACTAGACATAAGCTCAAAGTCAATAATGCAAGAACAATTTGATCATCAATGACATAAAGGGTCAATTTTTCATCAATAGGGCATTGCAGATTCATTCATTATATCACAAATTTCACATAAAGTTCACAAATTTGGAAGTAAATCAATGCACATTGTGATCACACCATAAATATATAATCGATAGGACGCAAGGATGTTAAAAAGAGAAAGAAGAAGAAGAAGAAGAAGAATACCAGGCAATGATTCGGGCTCCATGAAAGCAAATTCATGAAAGTGGGAGAAGGAGAAGCGTCATTTGATATGGTAGGAGGAGAATGATCCGTGAGCTAGCCGACGATGATGAAGACTGAGACATGTGGTCTCTGTCTCCGTTACATGTTTTTTTGGTTTTCCGGAATGGTACAATAGCAGAAATGTAATGGAACTTGTACAGCCTTTCGGTTTTTTTTTTTTTCCCTCAAATTTTATATTTAGGACAACGCTATAAGAAAACACATGAAAAAAACAGAAATGTTCGATTTTGGTTATCACACAATCGAATTGTGTTTTTAAGAAGCGGTTTCGATGCAGTTCAGAACAGTTTCTTAGAAGACACGGAATTAATCACTGGATGTTTGAAAATTTTTTTCGTCTGCATCTAATTCTTGGGTTGTTATTATTATTATATCACTTGGCAATTCTTTTTCCTTTTCCTATATCATGCCACATGTGCTTAGTGGATAGTTCAAACTTTTTAGTGTGCTATGATATTCTTGCAATCTAAGGTTTCCTTTTCATGAAAATAAAATAAGTTGATAGAAATTGAAAAAAATAGGAACAAAGAGGATTTAGGGCTTATTTGTTCCATTTTTTTCTAATAAGTTCGATGTCTTATTTTTGTCATTTTTAAACAGATATTTATCAAGATACATATACAAATAAAACATAAATATCTTTATTCATAAATAGATCAACCAAATCAGATACAAATAAGATACAAATATAGATCAAATATAAATAAGATACAAATGAAAATCAGACAATTCAAACAGTCCCTAATTCTAATTTTACGTGATTGGGCATGCAGAGTGTAGGAGCAAGTGGGATTTTATTTCACCATAAAAATGAAGTGGAAATTAAAGTTTATGTTTAGAAATAAGATATTTTAACATATACAAGTTGTTGACAAATCGTATTATTTGTACTTATAAAAGCTGTATCAAATTTACACTTATTTCATGTTTGGTGGGAAAATTTTTTAGGTATTGAAGTTACTATTGATTAGTAGTGTAGTAATTGGAAGATGAGTCTAATTTTATTTGACTATTGACTATCCACAAATGAGTTAAAAGTTTCTTATAGGCTATTCAAGTTGGATACAACTCTTGCTCGAATTCAATTTGAGATATTTAAGTAAAATTTGAGTTTTAGATATGCAACTGTTTGAATTGTAAGATTTTTATTGGTATCGGATAAATATTTATAATTCATCAATATCATATCTGTATCGGTTCAGTATCAGTCTGATTTAATTAGTTTATAAGTAAAATTGTCAATTTTTTATCGATATCATATCAATATCAATTTGGTTTAAAATTGATGCTTGAATGAAACCAAACCAATGTACCAAAATAGAAAAAGGTTAGATTCTATAAGCAAAATTGATACAAGTCAAGCAATAGCATGGATAAACAACAAATTATAATGGAAAAAAAATGCAAATAGAGAAAGAGTATTAGATATAGTCAAGTTCAATGTAGATGTTGGATAAATTTTATTCATCGTGAATGACAGCAAGAGAGTAAAATAGTTTATTAAAGTAAGAATAAAGTTTTGCTCTCAAATTTGATTTCAAATAACAAGTGCTGGGTCATAGAATCGACTGGATCTTTTGTGAAATTATATGAATCCGTTGTTGCCTTGCAGGTTAATTTGTTCTCAATGAAGTTTCATGCAAATCTCAATTTCACTTCGTTATGATTCTAAAGCTGACCAAGCAAGACAGATTATACAGATCAACCTATTTAATTCGAAAATATATATATATAAATATATACACTAGATTAAAAATTTTAAACCTCATTACTATTCAAACCATTTTGACCTATCTATATAATCACAAGTTAAAAAAGGCCAACTCGCTATGGGTGTAGTTGACCTATACACCCTAGTTAAAATATATGTGTGTAAACTACAATCTAAATATAAGATTAAAAAAAAGGACAAAGCTAAGTAAAAAAAAAAAAATTAATAAAATGAAATCCTAATCTTTGTCTTTTTTCAATTAGACAATTATAATCAACTGAAAATCTTCAATTATTTCCCATGGGTTAAGAAGAGGTATAACATGAGAGATTTGAACTTGTAAAGGAAAGTAAGAGCTAGAGAAGCTTGTTCACAAGGAAAATCATTTTAGAAAAAGTACCAAAATTTTGTTTTAGTCATTAGTGGAAAAAAGATTAAGAACAAATCTTTCCAAAAAAAGGAAAAAGAAGAGGAAAGGGATGGTAAGATCTTAGGATAGGTCATCAATTGAAAAGTGAAAAAAAAAAAAAACAAAGGTGATTCATGTTGTAGTTATGAGAAAATCCAAGAAAATGGGGTTATAGGAATGAAGAAAAGGTCAGGCTAATTGAAGCTAGCTAACCTAAAGGCTAACCTAAGCAAGCCAAGCTAAGAGGTCAACTAAACTGGCCTAGGTAGATAGATCATTTATCAAACCAATCTATGACTAACTTTATGAAATTTGGTGGTCTTTGTTTATTTTAATATTATAAGCTGTTTTAACTAGGATTTTCAGCTTATGAAAGTCAATTAAATTAATGAGTAAATTACATTAAAATGTATTAATATTTGGAGTAAAGTTTATTTAAAGTATTAAGTTTCATTAGCATTTAGTTACTTAATTTTTCATAATATTAAACTGGATAAAAGCCATTTTACCATGTTTGGTTTATAAAATGTATCTAGGGTGAACAAAACTCTCTCCATGGGACTGGACAAAATTTAAAATTTTTTCTTTTATATTTTATAGTACAAAAATATTTAAATTGGATAAAAATAAAATCTCTTAATAAAAATTTTATCTAGTATTGTCCAATACTATGTGTAACAAATGTAATATAAGAAAATTGTATGTCCAGTACTTATTGTACTGTGCTGTTTAGTCCCCCTTCTCATGTCTAATTTTTTCAATCAAACGCTACCTTCGAGTAGTTAAAAAAGAGGAATCAACGTTTCGCAAAGTGAATCAAATAGGGTATCAACATTTTACAAAATTTATTTAAGGTTTCAACCTTTTTTTATTAGTTTTCAATTAAGTTTTCTTAACTCTCTCAATTGTTAATACGTTATTTAATTCACTTTGCAAAACATTGATATCTTAATATAATTTTTTAAAATATTAATAAATTAAATAAATTTATCTTCAAACGTTGATTTATTTTTTAATTACTTGAAATATTGATACTTAAATGAACTTATCCTCAAATGTTGACTTTTTGATGTGATTTATCTTTATATTAAGGGGAAATTACAAATTACCCACCTAAAATTTTACCTAAGTGTAGATTCACTTCCTAAACTTTCAAAGTACCCCTTTTGACTTCTTAACATTTTGTGTTAAAACAGAGCGAAAGAAGTTGCAAATTATCCCTCAAATTTTCACCTATGTATGGGTTCACCCCCGTAAACTTTCATTCATGTGCAGATTTATCCTCCAAATTCATAGAAAATATTAATTGTTTTTAATTGTGTCAAATACTGAAAGTAGGTGTTGAATTCACATCTTGTTAAAGTTTTGGGAGTTAATTTGCAATTTCCTCTTAACTTAATTCTCATACTTGAAAACTAAACATAGGAACTCACCATTCTTACCCACACACCAAAATTCTCTAAATCTCAAAATGAAAAATAAGTAAGAAAAAGATTCCACACTTATCATAGAAGTTACACCCACTAAAGCTTCAATACCAATCAAGCCAAAATGTGAATGAGGGTTTAGGAATTATGAATCGAATGTATTCCTAATTCCATTAGTATCATATTTTTAATACATGAATTACGTATAGAATAGGTATTCTTTTTATGATTTTGTTTTGTTTATGTCTTGTTTTCCCTGAAGTAGACAAATAAAAGATATGGATGAAATCAATTATTTATGATAAATGATAATTATTGAAATTAAACTAATTTTGAATTAGAATCATAAATCACAAATGGATATGACACACAATTTGAGAATTTTCCTACTTTAAAAATAATTTCCTAAATTCATGAGCAAACTTCTCTAGCCTTTGGTTCTTTTTTTTTTTTTTTTTTTTTGCCCTTACAATTCTAATCTCTCATGTTAACATCTTTCATGGTCATTGAAATAACTTGAAGGATTATTTACTCTTTTAATGGTGTATGTAGAGTTGGAAATATGGGCTATAGCCCGCAGGCAGGGCCGCCAACCTAATTAAAAAAGTGGGTTGCAACCAAAATTTTTTGGCAAGTTTAAAAGCGGGCCAAATTGGCCCAGTTAAACCATAGGCTAAAGCGGGTTGGGCTGGGTTGGGAAAAAAAAAGAAAAAGAAAAAAACAACAACAACAAGAGGATGAGCTCAAAAATAAGAATAATAATATAACATCTTAGTGATTAATATATGTTATAAAAAAAAAATAGATTGATACATGAACCACAAGTATTATAACATTTTTTATAATATATATTTATTGATTTAAACATAATATGATATTAAATAAATCATTTAAAAACTTGTTTTTATATATAAATAATCAAAATAGCAATAAATTAGTTGTTAATATATATCAAACCTTAAAATATATAAATATTCTAATTTTCACATAAATTAACATTAAAATTAAAAATTAAAAATTAAACAAAAAATAATTTAGGCTCACGGCCAATGCAGGCAGGGCCCGGGCCGAGAAAATCTGGCCCGTTTAAAAGCGGGCAAAATTGGCCTGGCTTGTTTAACCCGTAGGCCGAAGCGGGCCAGGCCGAGCCGGGCCAGGCCAGCCTGTTTATCCACTATTTGCAGCTTTAGTCTATGTATCTTGAACCTATTATGTATTGGTAGCTTGTTGTCATGTCAAATTCTTTTTAAATAAATGCTTAACATTTCCATTAATTGTTTAGTATTCATTATTAGTACGGATACAAATGAACTAAGCCAGTTACAAATTACTTAAGCTAGGCTTGATATTTACTCGAGTTCAATTTGAGAATAATCAAGTCATACTCAAACTCTAGTAGTTTGTCAAGCCAAGCTTGAGCTTGAGTAGTTTGTTAAGTCGAGATCAAACTTCTCATGTTTAGTTTGATTTGCTTGCAGGCCTAGTCAAACACTATATTCAAGTATAAATGTTAATCGAATTCGAATTGAGTTTGGATATTAATATTATTTTAATTAGAGTTAAAAATACATCTTTCAATAAATCAAGCATAAACAAGCTTAATTGAATAGAGCTCAACATTATATAGTGTTATTTCAAGCGAGACTTGAGCTTAATATCTTAAGCTCAGTCAAACTCAAGTTGAGCTCACTTTAAGTAGAACTTGAGCTCAATACTATACCATTTCGACTCGACTCATTTACAGCTCTAATGTTAATACATAACAAGTAACTTTATTCATATCCATGTCAATTTAAACACATTCCTATTTAAGAGCATGGATAACTTTTTGATTATTGAATCAATGTAAATCGCAGGATTTTGGATGTTGTGTTGTTTGTAAAATTTTCTTTAGAAATTTTACACATATGATATTGGTACAACTTCCCATATTAATAATCAATTTACCTAGTTTAGTAGAATATCTCCACCGTTCACAAAATAATAGGTCCATCAGTATAAGTTCCTTCTAACAAACTAGAGATAAACAAAACTAAATCTTCACCAACAATGATGAATAACAATACAATAAAACGCATAAAAGGTATCTCAACCCAAGCAATAAGAAAGTAAAACCATAATCTACTTTGTGTAGCCACACAGTCAAAAACAACATATTAAAATTTCATATTAAACGAATTCAAACACTCTTTCAATCTTTAACTAAAGTATCTAAAATTTTTTCCTTCTTATCTTATTGCCAATGTTGTTATATTTTCTTTTACTATTACTACTGTTTTTTCTCTTTCTCTTTTGGGTTGCTTATGGGTCTTATATATTGATATATATATATATATATATATCACACGGTTACACCACATATCTTTTAACTTATAGAAGTCACAAATTAATAAATAAATATGTTATTATATATTTGTTGTTGTAACCCACTAGTGAGTAACTAGTAACATTTATCACAAAGAAAAAAAAAAGAACAATTAAGATAATAAAATAGATTCTAGCCTAATCGAAAAAAAAAAGGAGAAGAAGAGGAAATGAAGAAAATCCTAATCATTGTATTGTTAGACCAACTTTGTGAGGCTCTAAGTACAATAAAGCCAATGACCCAATTTTTCACTGATGTTTCTTAATCAAAGCTCTAGGTTAAGTATTAAGAGACATCTACCTAGATTAAGTAAGGAGAGGGACACATGGGATTAAACAATCAGGCAATTATAGATTGAACCATTATTGTAGTATGTTGAATTTCACATTTCACCTATGCCCATTTGATGAGCCATTCAAACATGCCTAGCCAACGATAGACACAACAAGGTATGACTATGCCAAGTTACCCTCAAACTACTAGATTCATGAAAGCAAATTTTCAGTGAGTTGTTTTATCCTCTTTTTGCAATAGCTTCCCCTTCTAATGGAGAATGTACTAACTATGTATAACATAGCTTCATTAATGAAGAATAAAGTCTTCAATCTCTATATATTGCACAATCCATGTCTAAAGTTTCATGCCTTTGAAGGAAAAGTCGCTAGCAAGAGTCCAAGTATGTTATAATTATTGTGAGAGAGAGAGAGAGGAAATGAGAGATGCGTATTGTAAGTGTAGAGAGGGTTTAAGTACGGGAAAAGTATATAGGATAAAATCTAGTAAAATATATCCACTATTCTGTTAATAAAGGTACACCGAAGACAAGTTCCTCTTAGTAAACTAAAGATCAACAAGGACTATGGTATCTTAGCCAAAGTAACATGAAATAACTTAAAAAATAAAAATATTTATAAGGGACAAAACCATGATTTTATATTTTAAATGGAGGCAAAGTTGTCTAACCATAAGGATTCAAAATATACTTGGTTGGAGCAACATGTTTAATACAAGACGATAACTATCTCCTCCTTCTTCTTTTGTATATTACAAAAAAGTCTCCTTATTTCTCTCAACGATCTTCTACAATCATTGAAAGGCTTCAACAAAACACTAAGGTAAGCAAGGTTTTCTTTAAGTTTTCTTATTATTTATGACAAATTCAAAGAGAGGTTGATAGAAAATCAATGTTAAGGTGTTAACAATGGGATTTTACAAAGGAACGACAGACTTAAGAAAGATTTCTAGAAATCAAAGAAGGTGAAAATTGCACAATTGTAGTATAAGAAATAGTGAAGCAATTCAAGAAGGTAATATGGCTTTGACATGTTTTCAATCTTTGTGTGTCACTTTTGTGAAAATGTGTGTTTGATGGTTTTTTTTCTTTTTATTTAGAAGGGTTGATAGTGAACATCGAAGAGTGTAAAATATTTGAGGTTAGGATTACGACGAGTTTATGTGAAACAATGATTTTTTGAATACATGACCCATGTGCGACTCATGCACTAGGTCATGTACCTCTTGGTGCTTTAAATATGAGACACTTAGGCATGCATGACCTATGCACAAGCTTGTGGATTTATTCATGTATCCCTTTGTATTTTTGATGAAATAAGAACCCTAGAAGTGTAGAGTCCATTCACAGTCGTGTGCTTAGTGTTATTTAATTTGTGACTTAGAATTTTATGTTTGAAAGTACACATAATCAAGTGCTCAAGCCCATGCATGGCCGGCGTTATGCCTGTACACTTGATCGTGCGCCTTTTTCTAGTGGCATGATTAATTAGTCCAAGAGATATACCGACCTCGAACATGACCATTCACTAATCCATGTACCTTATAAATTCCTAAAATTCATCTTTCTTTTTTTTTTCATTTAGACATAATGGGAATCAGTTTAACTCTTTCCTTAAAGATTAAAATATATCCTAAATCAAGAAACCTAGATACAAGTAGGGTAAAGGGTGAAACCTACAAAATTGTAAACTTTACATGAATTTAGAAGTATACATGTTATCAAATAATTTAATGATTACGTAATTTAGGTTAGAGGTTTCTAGTTTTTGAAATGAAACAATTTTCTTGGTATGTGTATTACTTTGTTTAATGCTTGTGCTTACTAAGGAAGAATATAAATTGACTTTAGAAAATCTAGTTATAAATTTGTAAGTTATTTGTTCTTAGTTGTAGTTGGTCAAATGAGAGTAACGGTGATGCCAATGCACCCCAATGATCTTGTATGAAGTTATCCCTATGTGGAGTTATACTTGGAAATGATTACTAGTAGATATAGGTTTGGACTCATGGATGTTAGGGAGTACCCAACATCGTATATACATATATACTATGTATATGTATATATGTTTGTTGTTAAGATTTGAGTCATCTCCATGCTACTTGATAGACTTACAAATAAAGATACTAGCTGATTGGTTGCTGCAATAGATACATATACCTGCATGTGAATTAATTATATGTGCTCGTGAACTTGTGCTTGTGGCAGGATTGTATTAGGTTTTGGCTCACTCTTTTCTTCTTTTTTAGGTTTAGGTGACTGTCCTTTCATATTTAATCTTTCTAATTGCAATGTAGTGGTAGACTATAGGGATAGCTCTAGTGGAGACAATGATCCAGCCGATGATAGATTAGTTTGTTAACTTTGAAGACAGAGAATCCTTACTTTTATTTCGTGCTGCTTTAAGTATTTGTGTATCAGAGAAGTAGTTAAGGCATAGACTTAATGTTCCTTATGTGTATAGTTTATGATTTGTAATATGTTATATGGTGATAGTACCTACTATCTTTAAGCCTAACCCACCTTCTACTAATACTTGGTAAATAAATGAAGCCTTAACTTTCTGTCTCATTTTGCCTATACCCATAAGTTCCTCTCTCTTTTATTATCGTTCATATGTTATTTTATGGTATCTAATTCTATTTTTTATGTTTCTCTGTAAGGTGTAACAATAGGGATCTTTGGCTTTCTTCAAGTGAGCCACACTCCTAAAGTGCTAAGACACCAGTAATCCAAGGTTGAAATTATGATGTCTTCCCATTTTCTCTTTCTTTTATTTATAAATGTAACACATTATAACGACTAACTGTTCAAACAAATAAATGGGATGTGAAGAATATGATGCTTAAAGCCAAGTCCTAGGTGTATTGATCCTTTCTTTTCTTTTCTCTCTTTGCTACAACTATTTCAACCGAAAGCTACTTTTGTTTGTATTACATCCTAAGTATATACTATGTAATCCTTAATATTTTGAGGTTGTTTCCTCATTCGAACTCCTCTATCTGTTACAATTGTCTCCCTTTCAAGAAAGCAAACCTTGTCCTCAGGATTAAAATGGGCATAGGGGGATTTAAAATATGATTATTATGATAGGCATCTTGTAAACCCCGGGAATTTTCCACATTAGTATACAACCTCACAATAGATTATATGAACTAGATGATAGAATTAGATCCTAATCAAATTTTAAAATTAGATCAAAACCTGGTAATTGGTTAGATTAAGGAATTAGAAATTGAATAAAGAATTTCTTTAACCCTAGTTGATACCAAAAACGAGATTTCGTATCTTGAATGAATAATTCAAGATATGATTAAGAGAAAATGTAAATCTTAAACCCGAAACTTGATATACAAATAGGTTTAAATAAATAGAAAAACATGAATATAGAGATTAAATGATTGTTTTTTATCTCGATAATGATTCGAGATTAGAACAACGTGTAGTAATGAGCTTAGACTCAAACTTAAACCCTAACTTCAAGATTCCTAGTTAAAATTAATAGCTATTAATAAGATTTCACGTTAAGTATCAAAACTAAAGATATATATATAGATATATATATATAATTATATTTAGCCTCTATATCAAATACGGTATTAAGTAGATAAATATCTACGCTTATAGACAGAATACGATGACCTAAAGATAAATTGTTAGAATTAAAAATACACAACAAAAACATAAACTGTTGTATAACTCAAGATCTAAATTCCAAATAAATAATCGAATCACGCTATTATTCTAATTCGAGTTTTCTTAAGCTATTGAAGCCTAAAATAAAAATTGACCTAATGAGCTTAAGAAATTTTAATCGCGGGAGATAAAATTATACGAATAGTTAACCACGTATATATAAAACTAAAAATTGTATTATTTGATAATCTAAGTGTTTTGTATAACCCTATAAACATATTTTTGTACAAAAAGTCCCAAATATTAGCTAATTTGTAACTGTATAACTCGTTAAATTATCTTAAAACTCAATTAAATAATTAACTAATATATATATATATATAAGTTTCGGCTGCAAATTCAGTGGAAAGCTACGGAGGAAGATAGAGCTGAAATTCATCCAATAATTCACCCAAATTGTCAAAAAAATCAACCTAAGAACCAATCACACAATGCCAAGTCACCCTAGCATTAATTAGGATGAAAACAACAGATCAAATGAAGAGAAAATAAGAGGAAAGTTGGAAGCAAAACGCAGTCGAAGCCCTCCACTTCTTCTTCTATATATATATATATATATATGTTTAAAGCTAATAATGAAGAAACAAACAAACTTCATTATTTCTCAAACTTTCCAAAGCGAATCCACTTCCAAAGAACAACCAAAACAAACCAAAAACAGAAAACACACGGATCAAACCAATCAAATACAGATCAAAAGAAAAACCATACGAAAACCCTTGGAAACAAGTTCAAAGGTAAGTTGATGAAGTTCAAATGATTTTCTTTCAATTATAAGGATTATAACTGACTTCTAATAATCATAGGAACGTAATAAACACAACTACAAGCTTCGAATTCCATCGGACAAGCTCTAACGAGGTAAAAATCCGAAACCCTAGCTTTATTTCCATAAGAACGAGATCTAAGATTATGTGCATGTAGAAGTGTTAAGAGTTGTTGTTTAACTATGTATAAGATATATAAACACTTACAAACGGTTTAGTAATGTTTTTAACATGGAAAATTTAAAGAATATGAATCGGATCGGTGAAGAAGATGATGAACAGTACTAACACTGCCTATAAGCCGACAGTGGAGTCGCTCAACACCGGCAGCTTACACGGATAGGCCGGCGGTGTAGAGACGGCTTATACTGAACAGAGGCTACTTAAAATTTATTTTCACGTAAAGATGAGTGTAAGCCGGCTACCTAGAGATATACGCCGACGGTGTAGGGCCAACGTACGTTAAAAGCCGACAGCTTTCAAAGCCGGTGCAACTCCTATGAAATAATTTTCGAAACCAAATCTATACCGGCACCTGGGTTTGAAAGCCGGCGGCTTTGAGCTGGCGTACACTTAAATTTCTTCAGCGAAAGCTAATTTTGAAACAAACAGAATATATACATATATATATGCAATAAGCCTATTTAGTATATATTATATACATATATGATAATATAGAAATTTATTAAATAGATAAGTAAATACAAATGTTTAAAATACTTTGTTTAGTATCTAATAATTCTTAAAACCCTAGAATTAAGGAAAAATATTTAGTGTTAATAAAAGTTATAAATAGTCAATATTTGTTCTAAAAAGATAAAATAGGTAAGAATGGAAATTGAAATAAGCTAAATTCTTGAGTAATGTGACTTCTAAAAATAACAAAATAATTATACGAGATAAATTAGGAGAAACATGACAACACTAAGAAATAATAAATAATTATAATTTTCTATATTGAGATCAGTATAGATTAACATAAAATTAGTAATAGTTACTACCAAAACTTAATAAATATGGAGCCTAGGACACTAGCCACACATAGGAATTAAGTTATATAATCTATAATATATATTGATGAATACTTTATTCATCTTAATAGGTGACTTTGATACACTAGAAGATCTACCAGCTGACTATTACGACTGAGTCAGTATGAGCAGGTGAGTAATTCAGTCATATTATACTGTTTGTGCTTGTAAGTAGTTGAATATGTAATGGAAAGATAGTTAAACGATTGTATTGTTGAAAGTATGTTATGATCTGATTGTATGATTGTTAAGATATCCTTACAAAAGCGATAATGCAATGATTTGATGTTGTGAAGTAGTATAATAATGATTGTGTGTAATGTATAGTCACCATGAACTTGACTAAGAATTATTGACATAACAAAATAACCTGATCATGCATTGCACGAATTGCATTATTGCATATATATTGGGGTGACAGCCTACTACGTATTAATATTTCGGTTCTCTGTTTATGCTTGGTTGTTCTAATGTGTTAGTTCTTCCAAGGTATTCTTTGTTCCATCGGTTCTACGGGAACTAAGTGGTACCAAAGAACACCGCTCGTTGTATCGCTTTGAAATGATTAATACTTAGGGAGTTTCTAAGGTGAGTGCAGGAGATGGTCAATTTAATTGATTATATTCAAAGTGATAATCCTAAAACGAGAAATCGTTGATTCTCCTGTGTACTTAGTCTCTCTTGGGTAGGTGGGTCATGGAGTAATGGTTCTTCAACCCTTAAAAAGAGGGCATAAATCTTTTTCCTGTTTGGATTCTAGCTCATCCAAGCTTGTACCTGTGCATATGGTTGAGTGTTTGCATTGCATATGATTTGCTAATAACTTGTGTGATGTATGATATGTCTGGTTATTCACTGAGCTATGGTTTCGCTCATACTCCAACAGTCTTTTCAGGTTTACTTTACGACCCTGGTTAGTCACTTCCAGGAGTATGGCTCCGGTAAGAGCTTAGGAGCTGGAAGTCTACGGCTATATTTTAATGGTTATGTACTATTAGAATAGATTATCTAGTTGTGTACTACAGTTAGACTATTTGGTTTATAATAGTTCTGTAATGTTTATTCACTAAGTTATTTCTTTCATGTATTTGTTATTTCTTATCAAGCAACTAAAAGATCCTGTTGTTTTGAAAACCTGTCATTCTCTAAAGGTAATCTAGTATAGGTATTCAAGAGTGACTTGTTTACTACTACTAGGGTACCCTCGGGGCATGACAGAATTTGGTTGGTATCAGAGCGTGGTTGCTAGTATAAGAAAGATAAATATGTGAAAGAATTGCATTTAGTGAATATAGTAAGTCTAGATTTAATTAGCACTCTCTAGTAAATAGTTGGGTAGCCATGGGTAGAGCTATACTGCACAATTAGGAATAAAATATGTGTGATTATTATTAATCATACAAATTTTGTTGTGTGCAGACTAATCCTACTACATGTCATATTAGATGGGAGATTTTTAGTATGCAGGAAGAGGAGATGTTGACAGATTACAGGCACAGATTGCGAGTCCTGGTAGAGGACTTGTATTTATGCGGGATTACTAAAACCTTAGAGGAGATTCTCAGCACCTGGAAGAGAGGACTATAGCCTTTGTTTAAAGGTTGGTTATTTCTGATGGAGCGGGCTTTTCCAAATAATGGATCAGCTATAGAGACGCTCTATAGATTTGAGAGACTGATAGTTCAGAAAGGAGGTGGCCTGTAGATTGATAATATAGCATTTATAGTCTCATCCAGATCTGTGAGACCAGATCCTCCAGATTTTAGAGTTTGGGTAGTTATTGGGAGAGGAGCAGTTTATGCTCATGATATTAGACAGGATCATACTCGGCTGAGAGGTGATGCAGCTTATGATGATGACTTGATGCTTGCACAGGTTAGCAGATGCAGCCATTCTAGACGCATCTTGATGAGGAAATCACCTATTATACCCAAGATAGCAGGTGAGTTCCAGCGTCCTACTTCTGTGCAGGATAGACTAGTACAGGAGTCAGTTCAGACTACTGTTCATAAAAGGAGTATAACCACAAAGTTGCTGGATGAAAAAGAAGGTAAGAGACGCAAGATTGAGGCAGAAAAGTATGTCTCAGACTATAATTATGCTAGATGGATTAGGAAAGCACATGGAGGGTGGATTGAGAGAGATATACCACCTAGTGCTGAGAGTGAGTTGAGGCTTGCACCTAGAGGCATTCAGGTGATGGATACAGATCTGACTTTAGCACTCTCGGGGGATAGTGACATGACGATTGAGATTTGTGATAGCAGTTCTGAGGGAGAGGATGATTACCCTCATTTAGGTCCTCAGAAGAAGGGCAAGGGTCGTCTTTATCCCAGTCCTTGAGTCTGGTTTAGTATTATATGATGATGATGTATTATCTACTCATGATGACATGACAGGACGATATTAGTAGATTTTTGATGACATGCATATGTATCTTTTGATGACTGTAGTAGAAAAACTAGGTTGAGTGTTAGTGCCATTTTTGGTATGTACATAATGCACTAATCACGAGAAACTCATATATATTTTGGTTATGTATATATATGTGTGGAATATACATGAATAACTTTGATGACTTTTGGTGAGGATGAGTTATGATCTAATCTAAATAACTTGTTTAATGATTAATAGAATGCCAAGAGGAAGAAATAAAAGTAGAAATGCCAGATTTCTGGAGATCCACCAATAAATGCTCCTGCAACACCCCAAAACCGAATTGAGGATGTTTTACAAAGTCTCCAACAACAAAATGTCTTAATTTTGCAAGCTTTGCAAAATATGCAAGCAACAAATGTAGCACCACCTGCTGGGGCACCAGCAATGCCTCCACCAATTCCCAGAGGAAATGAAAGGCATACTCCACCGGTTCAATTTCAGGAAAATGGACCAGTGAACCCAAATGAATCTGCTGAGGTGCAAGGACCGCCTCGATATGAACAAGAATTGCCACCACCACCACCTTTACGTCCTCAGAGGAATTTGTTGCCAGAATTCATTAAATGCAACAGATACTTTGAAGGAATACCGGAAAGCCAGAAGAAGCTGAAGATTGGCTAGCTCAGATTGAACGATCCCTGATGTTTTCCAAGTACCTGAAGCTCTGAAAGTATCTATGGAACTTATTTATTAAGATTGAGAGCAAGAATATGGTGGAATTCAAAACAAAGAAGTTTGTCACAACCGATTACTTGGGAAGTATTCAGACGAGAATTTTTGAAAGAATATTTTCCCGGCAGTTTAAAAGCAAAATATAGTACTGACCTGATGAATTTGACGCAAGGAACTAAGACGATTGATGAGTATGAACATAAGTTTAATTGGTTGTTACAGTTTGCTCCAGATGCTTATCAGGACAGTGATGAGCTCAAGAGACAGACTTTCATGGCTGGACTTGAACCTCATTTTCAAAGAGACTTGCTGAATTTGAAGTTGATAACTTTGCAGCTATGATAGAAAAAGCTCGAATTATTGAACGAGCAAGGAAGTATGAAATTGAGAGGTATAAAAGAAAGGAACTATTTCGGGAAGAGAATGTATGATGGTTCTATGGCAAGTTCTGTGCCTAAGAAGGTTAAATTCTTCAAACCTTTCAATGTGAACAAAGGAGGAGTAATTGGGAAGAATAATGTTACTTGTTGGAAATGTAAAGGTTCTCATTACCAAGAATTGTCCACAATTGCAAACAAATGTTATTATTGTGGAGAAAGTGGACACATGGCAAATAATTGTCCAAAAAGAAAAATTGCAACTTGTTATGTGTGTAACAAAGTTGGGCACATAGCAACCAACTGTCCACAAAAAGCAAGTACAGTAGCTGGATCTTCACAACCTAAAGGAATGATTGGAGTCTCAGGATCGAAAAATGGAAATGCCAATAAAGCCAGTACACGGCCAGAGTTTTTGCCATGTATGGAAATCCTGTTGAGAATGTGGAGATGGAGGAAGAAGATGAAGAAAATATTTGGGAGAAGTTGATCCTGAAGAATATGGACTCATTGCAGGTATGTAATTACATATTTGTTTATTTAAAGTTATTAGACACAATCACAAGTAAATGAGAATAGAAGTCCTTATGAATTGAAAATAACATGAATTAATAATTGATACATAGGATCAATTCAAGTAGGGATCAGACTGCGTATGCTTTGTTTGACACGGGAGCAACGCATTCTTTCATAAATACTGGATTAGCAAGGCGTATAAGATTACCAATTGAAAGCATGAGTAAAGAATTGAGAGTTACTACGCCAACTGGAGATGGTAGTAACACGGGAGATGATAAAGTTGTCCATAAAGATTGGAAATCAAGAATCAATTGCTGATTTAATTCTGATAGAGATGCAAAAATATGATATTATTCTGGGTATGGTTTGGTTAACTGCTGTAAAAGCAAAAGTTAATTGCCATCTCAAAATAGTATCTTTTGTCAATAATCAAGGAGAAAGAAAAGAGTATAGGGTGAGATACTCAAAGGAGTCGGAATAATAACAGCAATTGAAGTGGAAAATGAAGAAGATATGGAGTTAAACGGTGTATTCTTGGAACAACTGAGGGTGAATCCAAAGTATTGGATATTCATACTATTCGAACAGTGTGTGAATACCAGATGTATTTCCAGACGAATTACCAGGATTACCCCACACAGAGAAGTGGAATTTTCAATTGATTTGATACCTGGAACAGAACCAGTATCAAAAGCTCCGTATCGCATGGCACCTGTGGAATTAAAAGAATTAAAGGTGCAATTACAAGAATTGTTGGATAAAGGATTTATCAGACCTAGTGTTTCACCTTGGGGAGCACCAGTATTGTTTGTGAAAAAAGAAGATGGTTCAATGAGACTCTGTATTGATTATAGAGAATTAAACAGAGTGACTATCAAGAACAAATATCCTTTACCCAGAATTGATGATCTCTTTGATCAGTTGAGAGGAGCAAAGGTATTTTCTCGAATTGATTTAAAGTCAGGATATCATCAAATCCGAATTAAAGCAGAGGATGTACCAAAGACTGCATTCCGAACTAGGTATGGTCATTATGAATTTTTGGTCATGCCATTTGGATTAACTAATGCACCTGCAGTTTTCATGGATCTGATGAATCGTATCTTTAGACCTTTGCTGGATATCTGTGTGATTGTTTTCATAGATGATATACTTGTATATTCGTCTACTGAAGAACAACATGATGAGAACTTGAGAAGTGTGTTACAAATATAGAGACAATAAGTGTATGCCAAATTGTCTAAATGTGAATTTTGGCTTAGAAGTATATCATTCCTTGGACATATTGTTTCTGGAGAAGGAATATCGGTTGATCCTGCAAAAGTTAAAGCTATTGTGGAATGGAAAAGACCTGAAACTGTTACGGAAGTTAGGAGTTTCTTGGGATTGGCAGGATATTATCGAAATTTGTGAAAGATTTCTCAAAGATTGCAAGACCTTGACTCAATTGACCAGGAAGAATAAAAATTTGAGTGGAATGATCAATGTGAACAAAGTTTCCAAGAGTTGAAGAAAAGGTTAATATCAGCACCGATATTGGTTTTACCCAATGACAAGGATCTATATACTGTCTACAGTGATGCATCCAGAAATGGAATTGGGATGTGTGCTAATGCAAAATGGAAAAGTAATAGCATATGCTTCTAGACAATTAAAACGCATGAGATGAATTACCCCACTCATGATCTAGAATTAGGCTATTGTTTTTGCACTCAAATTTGGCGTCACTACTTGTATGGACAGAAATGTGAAATATATACGGATCACAAAAGTTTGAAGTATATATTTACACAAAAAGAGTTGAACATGAGACAAAGACGACGGTTAGAATTAATTAAAGATTATGATCTTACCATTAATTACCATCCTGGTAAAGTGAATGCCGTGGCTGATGCATTGAGTCGGAAAAGTTATGGAGAGTGGCCTCAATATTGACAGAACAGAAAGAACTTATCAAGGAATTTGAAAGATTAAACTTGGAATTTTCAATGCAAGGTTTGGAAGCTGAATTAGGAAACCTAATTTTGGAACCTACCATGATTCAACGGATTAAGGAAGCTCAGAAAGAGGATATTGAAATCCAAGAGATTAAACAAGGAATATCCCAAGGAAAATACAAGGATTTTTATGTGGATGAAGAAGAGGTGTTAAGAATGAATAAAAGATTGTGTGCACCACATGATGAAAACTTAAGGAAGGAATTAATGCATTAAGCACATTATTCTAGATATTCTATACACCCAGGAGAAACAAAGACATACCAAGAGTTGAAAAGTGCATATTGGTGGAATGGAATGAAAAAGGACATTTCAGAATTTGTTGCTAAATGTGATGTATGTCAAAGGATAAAAGCTGAACATCAAAAACCAGGTGGATTGTTGAAACCATTGCCAACCTAAATGGAAATGGGATCAGATTTCCATGGACTTTGTGTGCTCATTACCTAAGACAAGTATGGGTCATGAAGTTGTTTGGGTTATTGTGGATAGACTCACAAAATCAACTCATTTCTTACCAATTAACATGACATATTCATTAGAAAAATTGGCACGAATATATTTGAAGGAGATTGTGAGATTGCATGGTGTACCTGTTAGTATAGTATCATATCGAGATCCATGGTTTGTTTCCAGATTTTGGCAAGGATTACAAAAAGCTTTGGGAACCCAATTGAAATTCAGTATAGCTTATCATCCTCAAACTGATGGACAAACAGAAAGGACCATTCAGACGTTGGAGGATATGTTAAGAGTATGTATTATGGAATTCAAAGGAAATTGGGACCAACACTTACCACTAGTAGAATTTGCATACAATAATAGTTACCATTCAAGCATAGGGATGCCACCTTATGAAGCATTATATGGTAGAAAGTGCCGTCACCATTGTTCTGGGATAACTTGGAGAAAGTATTGATTGGACCTGGATTGGTTCAGGAAACAATTGAGAAAGTTTCAGTAATAAAGCAAAGAATGAAGCAGCACAGGATAGACAAAAGAGCTGGGCGGACTTGAAGAGAAGAGAATTAGAATTTAATGAAGGAGAACATGTATACTTAAAGATAAGTCCAATCAAAAGTCTTCATGGAAGACAAACAAAAGGCAAGTTGAGTCCTAGATATATTGGACCATTTGAGATATTGGAACGAGTTGGGAACCTGGCATACCATCTTGCATTGCCACCCAATTTATCTGGTATACATAATGTTTTCCATGTATCGATTCTAAGGAAATATGTACTGAATCCAGATAAGATAGTGGAAGAACCAATTGATTTGAAGGAGAATTTGACTTATGAAAGCATCCAGTTATAATATTGGACCGAAAGGTGTAAGTTCTTAGGAATAAAGAAATTCGTTATGTCAAAGTATTGTGGGACCCCCGAATAGAAGAGATTACATGGGAATTAGAAGAGGAGATCAAGAAAAACTATCCACATTTGTTTGAGAATTCAGGTACGTACTCAAGCTTTGAGGACAAAGCTTATTTAAGGGGGGGAGAATGTAAACCCCGGAATTTTCAACATTAGTATACAACCTCACAATAGATTATGAACTAAATATAGATTTAGATCTAATCAAAGTTTAAGATAGATAAAAACCTGGTAATTGGTTAGATTAAGGAATTAGAAATGAATAAAGAATTTCTTTAACCCTAGTTGATACCAAAAACGAGATTTCGTATCTTGAATGAATAATTCAAGATATGATTAAAAGAAAATTTAAAATTAAACCCGAAACTTGATATACAAATAGGTTTAAATAGAAAAACATAAATATAGAGATTAAATGATTGTTTTTTATCTCGATAATGATTCGAGATTAGAACAATGTGTAGTAATGAGCTTAGACTCAAACTTAAACCCTAACTTCAAGATTCCTAGTTAAAATTAATAGCTACTAATAAGATTTCACGTTAAGTATCAAAACTAAAGATATATATATATATATATATATAGTTTAGCCTCTATATCAAATACGGTATTAAGTAGATAAATATCTATGCTTATAGACAGGATACGATGACCTAAAGATAAATTGTTAGAATTATAAATACACAACAAAAACATAAACTGTTGTATAACTCAAGATCTAAATTCGAAATAAATAATCGAATCACGCTATTGTTCTAATTCGAGTTTTCTTAAGCTATTGAAGCCTAAAATAAAAATTGACCTAACGAGCTTAAGAAATTTTAATCGCGAGACATAAAATTATACGAATAGTTAACCACGTATATATAAAACTAAAAATTGTATTATTTGATAATCTAAGTGTTTTGTATAACCCTATAAACATATTTTTGTACAAAAAGTCCCAAATATTAGCTAATTTGTAACCGTATAACTCGTTAAATTATCTTAAAACTCAATTAAATAATTAACTAATATATATATATAAAAGTTTCGGCTGCAAATTCGGTGGAAAGCTACGGAGGAAGATAGAGTCGAAATTCATCCAATAATTCACCCAAATTGTCAAACAAATCAACCTAAGAACCAATCACACAATGCCAAGTCACCCTAGCATTAATTAGGATGAAAACAACAGATCAAATGAAGAGAAAATCGGAGGAAAGTTGGAAGAAAAACGCAGTCGAAGCCCTCCACTTCTTCTTCTATATATATATATATATATGTATAAAGCTAATAATGAAGAAACAAACAAACTTCACTATTTCTCAAACTTTCCAGAGCGAATCCAGTTCCAAAGAACAACCAAAACAAACTAAAAACAGAAAACACACGGATCAAACCAATCAAATACAGATCAAAAGAAAAACCATACGAAAACCCTTGGAAACAAGTTCAAAGGTAAGTTGATGAAGTTCAAATGATTTTCTTTCAACTATAAGGATTATAACTGACTTCTAATAATCATAGGAACGTAATAAACATAACTACAAGCTTCGAATTCCATCAGACAAGCTCGAACGAGATAAAAATCTGAAACCCTAGCTTTATTTCCATAAGAACGAGATCTAAGATTATGTGCATGTAGAAGTGTTAAGAGTTGTTGTTTAACTATGTATAAGATATATAAACACTTACAAACGGTTTAGTAATGTTTTTAACGTGGAAAATTTAAAGAATATGAATCGGATCGGTGAAGAAGATGATGAACAGTACTAACACTGCCTATAAGCCGACAGTGTAGTTGCGCAACGCCGGTAGCTTACAGGGATAAGCCGGCGGTGTAGAGATGGCTTACACTGAATAGAGGCTACGTAAAATTTATTTTCACGTAAAGATGAGTGTAAGCCGGCCACCTAGAGATATACGCCGACGGCATAGGGCCGGCGTACGTTGAAAGCCGATAACTTTTAAAGCCGGTGCAACTCCTATGAAATAATTTTGGAAACCAAATCTACACCGGCACTTGGGTTTGAAAGCCGGCGGCTTTATGCCGGCGTACACTTAAATTTCTTCAGCGAAAGCTAATTTTGAAACAAACAGAATATATACATATATATATGTAATAAGCCTATTTAATATATATTATATGCATATATGATAATATAGAAATTTATTAAATAGATAAGTAAATACAAATGTTCAAAATACTTTGTTTAGTATCTAATAATTCTTAAAACCCTCGAATTAAGGAAAAATATTTAGTGTTAATAAAAGTTATAAATAGTCAAATATTTGTTTTAAAAAGATAAAATAGGTAAGAATGGAAATTGAAATAAGCTAAATTCTTGAGTAATGTGACTTCTAAAAATAACAAAATAATTATACGAGATAAATTAGGAGAAACACGACAACACTAAGAAATAATAAATAACTATAATTTTCTATATTGAGATCAGTATAGATTAACATAAAATTAGTAATAGTTACTACCAAAACTTGATAAATATAGAGCCTAGGACATTAGCCACACATAGGAATTAAGTTATATAATCTATAATATATATTGATGAATACTTTATTCATCTTAATAGGTGACTTTGATACACTAGAAGATCTATCAGCTGACTATTACAACTGAGTCAGTATGAGCAGGTGAGTAATTCAGTCATATTATACTGTTTGTGTTTGTAAGTAGTTGAATATGTAATGCAAAGATAATTAAACGATTGTATTTTTGAAAGTATGTTATGATCTGATTGTATGATTGTTAAGATATCCTTACAAAAGCGATAATGCAATGATTTGATGTTGTGAAGTAGTATAATGATGATTGTGTGTAATGTATGGTCACCATAAACTTGACTAAGAATTATTGACGTAACAAAATAACCTAATCATGCATTGCACGAATTGCATTATTGCATATATATCGAGGTGACAGCCTGCTACGTATTAATATTTCGGTTCTCTGTTCATGCTTGGTTGTTCTAATGTGTTAGTTTTTCCAAGGTATTCTTTGTTCCGTCGGTTCTACGGGAACTAAGTGGCACCGAAGAACACCGCCCGTGGTATCGCTTTGAAATGATTAATACTTAGGGAGTTTCTAAGGTGAGTGCAGGAGATGGTCAGCTTAATTGGTTATATTCAAAGTGATAACCCTAAAACGTGAAATTATTGATTCTCCTGTGTACTTAGTCTCTCCTAGGAAGGTGGGTCATGGAGTAATGGTTCTTCAACCCTTAAAAAGAGGGCATAAATCTTTTTTCTGTTTGGATTCTAGATCATCCTAGCTTGTACCTGTGCATATGGTTGAGTGCATGCATTACATATGATTTGCTAATAACTTGTGTGATGTCTGATATAACTGGTTATTCACTGAGCTATGGTTCCGCTCATACTCCAACAGTCTTTTCAGGTTTTCTTTACGACCCTGGTTAGTCACTTCCAGGAGTATGGCTCCGATAAGAGCTTAGGAGCTGGAAGTCTACGGTTATATTTTAATGGTTATGTACTATTATAATAGATTATCTAGTTGTGTACTACAGTAAGACCATTTGGTTTATAATAGTTCTGTAATGTTTATTCACTAAGTTATTTCTTTCATGTATTTGTTATTTCTTATCAAGCAACTAAAAGATCCTGTTATTTTGAAAACCTATCATTCTCTGAAGGTAATCTAGTGTTGGTATTCAAGAGTGACTTATTTACTACTACAAGGGTACTCTCAGGGCGTGACACATCTTAAGCTAGATCTAAAGATTGAATGTCACAACTAGTAGCCTTCTTAAGAATTGAACCATGAAAAACATTGTGAATTTTGCACCTTTGAGGAAGCTCAGGGTGTATGTCACGCCCCAGACGGTACCCCAAATGTGGCAGTCCGCTGTACACAATATTAAAGCTAATGAATGGTAATCTTAGTCATGTTGGAGCTTCGATATCACGTGCAAGGCGTGCTTCGAAGATAGTAAGAGACTCAAAGGGTATTACGTTTAAGCAGATAATAAAAGTATGCAAGAACTTATAAAGGTAAACATATAATAATCATTAAGATAAAAGTTTCTTACAACTTCTTAAGAGCATTCTCCCGTACTAAGAGCCTTGCTTAAATAAGCCATCTTAAAAATATACATGAATATAACAAAAGTCTACTATAAAGATTTCTCTTAGAAGTCTACACTCGAAACTAAAGTATGTAAACTTTTTCAAAAAACTTCTAGTAACTTTGGCTCATATATGACAAAAGGGCTCCTTGGTACCAACCATAAGTAATCAAACTGTAACAAAAAGCTATAAGTGTATAAGCAAAACTAGCTTAGTGAGATAATTCCCTTTAAAGTATTTCCATAAAATATACAAGTATTTAGACAATCATATGGGAATGCATCAATCACATGAGTAAACAAAATACACACGATTAACCGAAAACCACGTGTAGTATGGATTTTACGCTCTCCATGTTGAGGTTGGGTGGTTACCGCCCATATGACCATCAATAATGACAGATTTACCAGCTCCTCCTTGTCTATATAGACTTTTTGGCTCCTACTAACCCATGTAGACTTTCCGGCTCCTACTAGCTACCACTACGACTCCTCGTTTCCCCACACGAAGAATAGTAGTGAAAAATAAATGTGACTCATAATATGTTATGCATGAATTGTTCTTAATATTGGTTTATTCAATTATTGTCAATTTCAAGTTAAAGGTGGCCAAAATAATATTCATCATACCTATTGCAAGAAAACATAAACCATTCATCAATTATTCTTTCGATATACTTAGTTTTTATTCAACAACCACATCATTCAATCATGAATCCAATCCACACAACATTTATTCATTTATCTTTTTCCTTACTCTCTAGTGCTACTATTTACAAGCATAATCAAGGAAATATAATTAGTAAGGGATTAACTCATTCCATGACGATCGCTCCTAGTCGAAATAATCTTCGAGAAGGCATTATCGGTTCCTTCTTCACCTAAATAAGATGAAATACCCAAAATGAGTCTTTCATAGAATTTCTACTTTAAAGATTCTAAATCTTTCTCTAAATTGCGGTAAAATCGGATTGAAGGAAGTTCCAACTTAAAATGGCCATAACTTGCTCATTTTAACTCGAAATTTTGCATATTAGATGTCGTTTTCTACTTACTCGAAAAGACCTATCCATTTCTAAGGTTACTTTTACTATAAAAGGTCATTTGGTCTCGGTTTAGAAGGGTATAGACCTAACACAAAAATTCCATTCTTGAAAAACAATATTTTCTAAACCTTCCTTTACTAAGGCTTGTTTACATGAAACTCAAATATGTATATACTTGAAAAGGATTCCTTATGTATATAAATAGACTCACAATTTATGCATGATGCTATAGGTGTTGTCTTATTTAATTAATTTCCTTAAAACAACCTTTTCTAGTGTTTTGGAAAATTTAGATTTGTTAGACTTTACTTTATATAGTTGAAGTAATTTATAAATTTTTTTGGATGATGAAAATCTAATATACTATATTTTGATTCTTTAGTTTATCAAAGGTGAGTTGAAAATAAAGTTTGGTCTTTTGAGTTTATCTACCAACTTTATTTCTAGGATTTGAAAAATAGAGTTTCCAAAAGTTTTCTTCAGTAGTACTTGATGAGTTTATTTATTTTCACTTTTCCTTGTAAGTTGATGTTCTTGAAAACTCATTTAACTCTTGGTTTAGAAAGTTGATAAAAAAAAATAGTATCAAGTTATTTTTTATATATCAAGATTTCCTTTTGTTATTTGAAAAGGAAGTATCTTTAGACTTTGAAGAAACTTCTTCTATTATTAGTTTGAAATTTCATGATGAGTTTACATAAACCTTTAAAAGAAATTTATTTGAAAATATTTTTCTAAGTCTTTGGAAAAAAGCATTAATCTAGTGATCAAATTTTATTCTTTCATCAAAAAGATTCAATTTTTATTTGGACAACAACTTATTAGCCATGCATGAATATGATCATGTAGTTTATAAAAGCTAAAAATATCACAAGATAATATAGTAAAGAATATAAGAAATAAATAATTGTCAAGTATTGGGAGCCTTAACTTCTTCAAGATTTTCCGGGACTAAGAATAGATTAGTCCCAAAAGAAAAAAAGAAAACTGTTTTGACTTGATGAAGACAAGTCTAAGACTAGAAAGACTAGTCTTACAGCAACTTGAAAGTAAATAAATTGTAAGGAAAGTAAATAAATTGCAATAACAAATGAGCTTATATGTTCTAAAAGATATATAGATATATTTAGTTAGATATAGATATGAACAACATAAGGAAAATAGATTTATGAACAAGAACAAAGTATGAAACATATTGTTGCTTCCTAATCTCCATGGGTTTAAAAAATACACACTATGTTCATAGTAAACAAATGAACATAAGGAAAACAAAGAAGCATTACGTATGAAACACAAACTAAAGAGAAATTTGAGAGAACTTTTGGAGAGAATTTTTTATAGTATTGGTAATGTATGGAAAGTGTGAAAGAAATGGAAGAGATGGGTGGTATTTATAGGAAAAAGTGGAGGGTAATTTATGTTAATTGATTAAATAAAAATTAAAATAAATTGAGTGTGAAATGGGGGAGGTCGGCGCAAATTGGAGAGGAAGACAGAGAGAAAATTTATTTTTTTGTATTTTTGTTAATGAAAAGTAAAATGTGAGAAATGTGAGGTTGTATTGGAAATGAAATTTGTAAGAAAATAGGTGTATAGGTTGTAAGAGTAAGTTGTAAGAAAAAATAGAGATAGATGAATAGTGTAGAATAGTAATAAATAGTGTAATGTAAAGTAGATATGACAAATAAAGTATCGGTAGTAAGAAAATACGTGTATAAATGCGATGTCTGATATTTTTAGTTACCGAAAAATTATAGAACTAATTTTTTTAAAAAACCTTATATTTTTACGAGTCTAACGATATATTCGGAATATTTTTACCATTCCAAGTCCCGGAACATGCTTTTCGAAAATTGTATCTGATCCGGTTCAAAATGAATCGTGGTTTGACTAATATGATATTTTTAAGCTTTCTCATGTTATTACGAACTATTCCACATACTATCATCTCACTTACTCACTTAGGATTACGAACACGGCTTACCGGACTTAAACGGTTGCGTCTAACTAGGTTTTTGTTGACTTTAGGGTTTCCGGTTGACCTTTTAATTAGGGTCTAAGCTTAACCGATTGTAAAACTTTGAGGTTTACAGTATAAGTAGAGACACCCACTCCTTTAAGAACTCTAAAAGGACCATAATAGTGCTTCACTAGCTTAGAGTAGTTGCTTTGAGATAAAGAAAGTTGTTTATAAGGTTAGAGTTTTACAAACGCTAGGTCACCAGACACCAGATATGGAGATCCACACAATTTTTTTCATTCTTTCTTAAGCCACAATCAAATTAACCCTCAATAATGTTAGTGTACACAAAAAGTTTCACCAAGTATTTTTGTTGCTTCGAAGTTTGAATTATTTGTGTAAGTAATTCTTTGAGACTTCTATGATGAATTCTAATAATAAAATGACTCCTAACAAACATTGGCACCACTTATGTATTGCCTCCCCGAATCCATGCAATTCCCGAACATAAGATGATATTTTTAGCATATAGGTAAACTTCTTACTGAAATATGTAGTAGGCATCTCATCTTGCAATAATATCACTCTAATTTCTATCTTAAGGAATCAATTTCCAAAATAAATTGTTTATTAAATTCTAGCAAAGCTAATATTGGAGCTAAAACTAAGGCACCCTTAAGTTTTTCAAAAGACAAGGTAACCTTATCCGACCATTCAAATGGTCTTTCTTTAGTAAACTAGTGAGAGGGGAAGCTATTGATGCATAGCCTCTAATGAATCTTCTGCAATATCCATTAAGGCCTAAAAAAGCTCTTAAGTGTTCAATAAAAGTGGGCTTTGGCCAATTATGTATAACCTCAATCTTTGATGGATCCGAACTTATCCCTTCATTAAATACCACATGCACTAAATACTTTATAGTGGATGCACCAAAAACACACTTTGATTTCTTCAAAAAGAAAGTGTTATCGGTAGAATTTGAAATAATCTAAAATTAATATATTAAACTAATTTGCTTTTATATGATTAATTGATGATTTGTGAATTTAATTGTTATAGATTAGTATAATTTAATTTGATAATATGACTAATTCTTTATATGAGAAATTCTTGTAATTAATGTATTTTTGTGTTAGTAAAATTTTACTAATATGTTTGTTTGTTAAATTGTATTGAATTAATGTGTATGTGTGTTTGATACATAGTCTAGCAGATTTTGAAATTCAAATCCTAAGCCCAAGACCAATTAAATTAGCTAAACCAAGCCTACACATACACCCAAAGTCTAAGGCCACTTTCATACACCTTCTAAAGAGTTCCCTAATGCCTCAAAAGTCAACAAAACAAACAGATATCAATCCAAAACAGACCTTCTCTCTTTCCATTGTATTTCTCTCCCTCTCTTCTATTCTTAAGCCAAACAAACCTAAATTTCTCCATTCAAATTCCTTTTAAACTATCACAAATTAGATCCAAGGCTAAGAAGTAAGATAAAACTAAGAGGAGTGGGAATCAAGCTAAGAAAGTTGGAGAAACAACTTGAGCATTAGTAGTAGCTAAACAAGTAAGAAAAGTTGATTTCTTATTTGCCTTGCTTATTCATGATTTTAATTGATGTTAATGTTAGACAAGAGTAGGACTTTGATGTTTTATGTAAATTAAAGGCATATTATTGTGTATGTTGAACTAGGTATGTAAATAGATATATGTATCTTAAGGTGTTTGATAAAATGAAATATGAAGATTAAGGTAATATGACATGTATATGGATGTTATTAGTGATAAGTAAGTAGGACCTGGATGATTAGAGTAATAATAGAGGTTAACAAGCTTAAATGATGAGATTATGTTTTTAGGTTAAGTTGTAGTGCACATGTATGAGTATAAAAAGGGGCTTATGTGAATAATTGAACTTGATGATGTTGAATATTTTGTATGGACTAATTTTGATATGTTTTTATGAGCATATAAGAGCTTAGTAAAGGATTAAAAGAGATAGAACTTTAACAATTTTGAAACAAGTATCATAAGATGAATGCCTTGCTCATAACTTGGCATAATCAAGGCCAGTATCCCTCGGATGCAATTTTCCTTGTCAAATACAGTTGTTAACTTACCGTTATCTTCTCGGAGTCTTTTAAAAAGCTTTATATAGCCTAGATTATGGCCGTAATAGGGGCCTTTATCTCCTCTAATGTTTTAAAAAGCTTGAATACGATCATTTCCAAGCAAGTGATTTCTTCTGACTTCTTTTTCTTGATGGGCATGACCTAGATCACGGCCGTAGTAATGCATGTTATCTTCTTGGATTATTTTTTAACGAATTTTCACAATGCTAATTATGGGTGTAACGGACGTCACAGCCTATATCACGGCCATGGTATATGATTGGGGGGCGATTTTATATCACGGCCTATGTAATGGGCGTGACCGTACCTCTGGTACTATTTAAAATATAAATAAATAATAAATAAATAATAACAGATGAATGATCAATGAAAGATGATGTGAATATTTATAATTGTATAGATAGAGTGTTATGTAATGATTTGAGTTTTGTCTAAATTTAACGAGTAATTAATGATTTAATTTATTATTGTGAATTAATTATATTTTATATGAAATAGTTTCTTTGACAGATTCTCGTATTTGACTGAGTTCGAATACAGGTCTTTTGCTTGATAAATCTACTTATCAAGGTACACAGTAATATGATTGTTGACTATTAGATTAAATATGCATATATATATAATATATATATTTCCAAACCAACTCTAATAAAAGAGGAATTAAAAATGGTTGAATCGATTGTGCTTTTCACCATTGAATCCAATCCAGGGAGCAGTAACCCTGTTAACAAGGTTAACATGATAGTTTAGATGCTTAGGCAACTACTCATGATGCAATGACCTTTCTTAATGGCACGATAATTGGTAGGAAGTATCGTCTCATTATAACATTTGCTTACTCTTAAAATGATATAATATGACTTAGTTCACGTTTATGGGGATGATTGAACTAAGTGATATTATTGATTAAGTTAAGTAAAGTTGATAACGACTGTAAATCCTAAATGAAATTACTTTTTCTTTATGAGGATATAACAGAGATATAAGTATTCAGACTGCTTATATTAACCTCCTGAGCAACTGTGGTTATTCAAGACCCCCAGATTCCTTAGGATTGAATTTGAAGTTTGAATACTCTAGTGTTGTATTATTGACTTAATTAGAAAGAAATAATTATTGTGATTTGCCTTGCATGTTCAGGGGTGTGTGCCACACCGTATTTGTTTGTATTACTGTGTATTGGGCCTAGCTCACTTTCTCTCTTTCAGGTATCGAAGATGACAAGTTTTATGATTCCTTAAGCTATGGGACGGACTTGAGGACTTTTTGGATGAGTGTGATGACTAGGACTCATGGACTAATCTTATTGTTTTCCTAGCAAAAGAGACCAACCCAAAGTTTGTTTTGTTTAAAAGTATAATAGTATAGACATGGTCTGTTTATAAGCCTAAGGTGTAATTTAAAGTATTTATTTTTCCTCATACAATATGTAATATATGGTTTGTAAACTTTGGGATACCAAGTTATTGGTATCCATATGTTGTGATATTAAAAGTATCTACTCCTTGTTGAGTAGTTTTTGTTAAAGCTATGTATTTGAATAGGTTAAACATGCAATTCACATAAACACTCCTTTTTTCGGATAACCTTACGTGTAATATATCATATATTATATGGTTAGGGACTTAACATGTCATATTTTAATATCACACATGTCGAGTCTTTATAGAATTTGAAACACTATAGTCAACTGTGTCACATGAAGTTCCATGGTTATATTATAGGCTAGGATGTCGTCGAAAAATACCATGACAAATTATCTCAACTAAAAATGTTATTCATAATCGACTGAAATGTGGTTGGTGCATTACTTAATCCAAATGGCATTACTAAAAATTCATAATGTCCCTCATATGTTTTAAATGCCATTTTTTGAACATTATTATCATGCATTATTATCTGGTGATATCTTGCCCTTGAAATCCAATTTGGAAAAAACAATGGCATGTCTGAACTCATCTAACAATTCATCTACCATGGGTATTGGAAATTCATCTTTAATTGTGACACTATCAGTGCTTTATAATCTCTACATACTCTCCATATACTATTTTTTTTTTCTATAAGCAATACAGGCAATGTAAAAGGATAGGTACTATATTGAATGGTAACTTGTTCAAGCATTTCTTTGACTTACCTCTCAATTTCACTTTTCTAGAAGTTTGGGTACCTATATAGATTCAATTAACTAGAGAGACACCCTTTTTTATATGAATCTAATGTGCAATGAACATCTCATTTAGGTGGTAAAGATGATGGCGTCTCAAATAATTGAGAAAATTTGCCTAATACATCTTGTAGAATCATATTGCTAGTGGTATTCTCTGAAGTATCCATACCATGTTGAGCCAACAAGTGAAAACATGATGCTATGGCATTATAGTTAATAGGCATTGGTCATAAATTCTTCAACTTTTGAACACCTAATAAAATATCCATTGCTCAAATAGGAAGCACAAAAAAAGTTGAAAAAATTTAAAGCCTTGAATATTGACTTTGACATTTTTGCACTAGCCTTCGCATTGCAATTTCTATCCATTTCCTATCATTACATGAAACTTAGGAGATGGAGACATGGGTAAACCTAAATATGTTGCCGCACGACTTTGTATAAAGTGCGTGTACTTCCCGAATCCACTAAAATGGAAAAAGATTCCCTCTCAACTGATCCATTAAACCTTAACATGTGAGGTATTAATTCCTCTGTCATTGCATGATAAACGATTGCTCTAGCATTTGTCAAATACTCTACTTCATGTAGTTATTGTATTAATTCTTGTTATGATAAATCATCTTCATGTTCATTAGTCAAAAGTAAAAAGAATTTATCTTTACACCTATGATTCTTGTTGGACTTCTCATCACAATTGTAGTATAATCCTTAATCTGGATGAACCTATATTTCTTATGGTGTAAGTGTCTAAATTAATATTTTCTGGTTAGTCTGTGTCTATGTCAGTGTTTGAGTATGTGTTTGGTTTGATGCTTGGGTTTGTGTTTAGGTTTGAGTTGATGTGTATGGTTTCAAAAATTATGAAGTTTGGTTTCTTGGAAATTGAAGGGACGAGGATAGTTGATAAAATGGTTTTAAATTGTTTGAATTGGTCATTCATCTTATTTTCTTGCATTCTAGTAGGCCAAATTGCGTTTATTAATGACTTTGGTTTGGATATTTGTATTTCCCTTCGAATTGCAGGTTTTAATCCAGAGATAAAGCAACCAATAAGAAAGGATTAGGATAATCTTACCATCTTGTTCAACAATGCTTTAAATTGGGATTGATAATGTGCTATTAATGAAGTTTGAATAAGTTTAGATAACATGCCTTAAACATCTTCATAGGTCGATGGTCTCAACCATGCTTACAATACCACCATGAACTAGGTTGCTTACTAAGGTACATCCACTTGTACCATTACAGGGCATCCTCCTCCAATGCAAAAGAAGCTATAGTAATTCTTTAATCTTCTTGAATATCATGAAAAGAAAAGAATTACTCTACTTTGAAAATTCATCCCAACACATCATATCCTAAGAATTTGGGAATTTCAAGCCTGATACCTTTCAAAAGATTATCAAAGACACTTGCAGTATGCGAACAAGATATATTTGAATTATGTTAAGTATTTGAATTTGATGAATTTCCCATATTTTGCAACTTGTCCATTCGGGCATTAAGCAAACTCAATGCTTCTTGAATAGCCATAAAAGAATTCTTAAGTGAATCCATATTAGTAGTTTAAGAGCTTAATTTTGTTTCGAGTGCCATTGGAAGATAGTAGGAGTACCAATATTGATAAGACCTAATTCTATCTTTAGGCTGAGTATATAAAGGAAACCTTAACTTTTTTACCTCCTTTTTCCCATACTAATAAGTTCCTTTCTCTTTTATTGGGTGAATTACACTAGAAGGTCCCAACGTTTAGGAGTAAGTTCAATAGGATCTTGTTGACACGTGTCATTAGGGACTCAAATTGACTTACTTTTTCAAATATTGAGACATTAAATGAATTTACCATCAAACGTTGGGGCCTAAAATAAACTTACTCCTAAATGTTGGGACATTCTAGTGTAATTTACCCCTCTTTTATTATCTCTACTTATTTGTTATTTTAGGGTTTCTAATTCTACTCTTTATATTTCTTTGCAAGGTCCAATAATGGTGGATCTTTAGCTTTCTTCAAGTAAGCCATACTCTTAAAGTGCCAAGACACTAGTATTCTAGGGGTGAAATTATGATGCCTTCCCCTTTTCTCTTTTCTTTTATTTATAGATATATTACAGGGTTTATTAGGTTTGTTAAATGTAGCAACAAATCTATTATAACAACTAATTGTTTAACATATTTACTAGTATTTCAACTAAAAACTACCTCTGTTTGTATTACATCCTAAGTATATTATATGTATAGCCCATTCACTTTGTTGAATGGAATAAGGGGGGAATGAAATTCTAATTCAAAGGGAATGTAATAGAGTTATAATAGCTGTTACAATATTCACTTGGTGTAAAAAATAAAACAAATAATTATTACGGGAAAAGGTAAAATATCTATAATACTCCTTGTATTTATTACAAAGAGAGGATAATTGTATAGATGTTATTTTTAATATAAGGGTATTTATGATAAATTTGAAAAATAGACCATTGAATGGCAATACATGGGTTAGAGACATGAATTCCTATTCATCATTTTACATAATTGTCACGCCCCAAAGAGTACCATAAACATAATAGTCTGCTGCATGCTAAACGAGACTTAAGAATCACTGCCATAGTCATTCAGAAGTCTTGTGTTAGTATGCAAGGCGTTCCCTCACGATAATAGAATACATAAACAATTAGAGATAGTATGGGGTTTTTATGTGAATTTTCATAAAAAATTGTAGCGGAAAATTAAAAACCCTAAAACCGGAATCCATGTGCTTTGATTAAATTCGATAACAAGAGGAATAAATTCTTGATTTACCTTGCAATTTCATATCCAGAGATTTGAAATCAAACTCTTGCGATCTGGATCTACAAGACACCACGATTTCGTTGTGCCCTCCACGTAGTCCACACGAACAAGCCACCCAAAAAGGAATCACTTCTTGCATGCTAGCACAATCTAGAACCTTTCTAGATTGATGAGGAAGATTTGAGTTTTTCTCTCTCTTTTAGAATTACAGAATTTCTCTACCGTCTAATGTGACAATAAAAGTCTTGACCCTAATGAGATACTATCACACCTATTTATATTATGTCAGTATTTTGCACTGACAATAATGCCCCTAATCTTACTAGAGTTGGTAGTGATAGTAAATTATTATTCATAATAATAATTTATTTATTCTTCCCATTGGATTTTTAAAAATAAATCACTAACTGATGATTGACCTCTAATACATGAAATAACAATACTTAGTAATTGGCCTAGGACACAATCACTAACAGATAGATAGTTAAATTTAATAGGATAAGCGTAGAAATATAAATCACAGATATCTCATGATCAATTACAAAGCATTAAGGGGCATTCTCCTGCTACGCATAAGTTTAGGTATTATCCTTTTTAGTAAAAATGGATCCTTCTTGGTTCACTACTAAAAACTATACAGACCAATCATAAACTTCTAAGGAGATAACTCCTAGTCTCTCATTACCTGATTTGGCTACGTCCAGAGATGTAGCCATAAGTACGGGAACTGCATTAGAAAGAAATTGTGGGGGTGTAAGCTACGCTAGCTTAGTGAGTTCTACTTCCCAAAATTAAATGCTCAACGAGTAATATATATATCATGCAAGTTATATTAACAACCATATGAAATGCACAAGTACGTAAGCATACAATACATAAGACCGTCCGGAAGTCTTATGTTGAATGGATTTGCGCCTTCCATTCGGGGTTAGGTGTTTGAAGCTCATACGACCATAGATTTAAAATTTTCTCATTTATATTGTGGTTGATACAGGTGCCCATCCACACACATTTTTAATTCCGATCCTTATGCTAATATTTTAATTTCCGACCATTATGCCAACATTCGAGTTTACAGGCCTCTTGTTGCCCAGCTATTATACCTTCTTCCCACAAAGGTATAATAACCTATGCAATGTGACTCATATATGGTATGCATGGCCAATTTGGTTATAAGATTATGGCATATTAATTTAACAATTTATGGGCGATCATAGATATGGTAGACACATTAATTCTATACTAAATCATACAAGTATTTACAACAAGCTCATTTCGATATTCTTATCATCGATTCACCCAAGTAGAATTCATATATACACAATTAAATTTTTATCTTGCCCTAATTCTAATGCCACTAACATTACAAGCATAATAACAAGCATAGAATTTAAAGATAGTGAACTTACTCGGCCATGGTCTCTAGTCTCTAATGGTAGTGATCTAGAAACATGAATTTTCATACCATAACTAATTCCAAACTTTTCAATGAAAACTCTTTAAATTCGTAATTTCCGTTGTAATTGGAAATTCTAATTTAAAATGGGCATAACTTGGTCATTTTAACTCGGAATTTTGTAAATAAGCTATCGATTTCTATCTACTTTGAAAGATCTATCTATTTATGATGTTATTACTAAATTTTGAAAACATTTAGATCTCGGAATGTTCGGATCATATCTGATCAATAATTAGAATTTGAAATTCTGAAATTGTTTTGTGAAATTTGTATTATTTCTAGCAAGTAGATTATATGTATAAGCAATATCTATAAGTTATGATCATGAATGTCATGATATGAGCTATCTACATGTAATTCCTTAATGATTTTTTTTAATTAAAAAGAATTTTGCAAAAACTTTCACTTTACAATAATGCCATGAACACTTGTTTGATAAAACTAGCTTTATTCTTTTGAAAATCATGCATAGTTTTACTATAATAAGGCCTTGATGACCTATATACCTATTACCTTCATTATCTTAACAAATTTCCTCTTTTAAAGGTTGGAAAATAGATGTCTTAAAGTAAGTTTTACCTAGTGACGAATTTTGCACAATTTTTGAAAAGGAAAATATTGTTTGATCTTAGTTGGAAAACTTTTCCTTTGTTTCAGGTTTCTACTTTGATAAAACATATTTACTCTTATAAAAATTAAGTCTTTATTACTTCTATTCCCTAAGGCTTCTATTTTTATATTAAAATATTCAATTTGACATTTGAAAATAGGTGTTTAAATAGGGATCATTTTTAGATCAGAATTTTGAGAAATTGTTTTTGAGATTGTTTCTTGTGAAAAACTCATCTAATCTTTTTAAAACTAAGTCCTAATCAAACCTACTCCCTAGAGCTTCCATTTCTTTAATAAAAATCTTATTTTAGAGTTGGAAAATAAGTGTTTTCTTGGTATTTCACCCTAGTTACGAATTTCTACATTTTTTGTTGGTGTTGAACATAGATCTAACTTAACTTTTATAATTATTTTTCTTGTTTTGAAAATTTCTCTTAGTAAAACTATGATCAACTTATAAAAATCACTATTTATGATACCTATCACATAAGCTTTTCATTTTACATGTAAAACCTTTATTTTGAAGTTAGAAAATATGTTTTCTAAATGGGTCTTTCCCAAGATTCGAATTTTAAAAATCACTTTTTGATAGAAACAAAATGGATCTTGAGTTTTGATCAACACTTTCCTTAAGAATATTATGTAGCAAGTCTTTCATGCATGAAAAACAAGTAAATATGTCATTTTAACTATTCTAAACAAATAGATCTACTATACCGGTCATGTTATGAATGTAAATGCATCATGAACAATATGTAGAAAAGAGTAATAATGGAAATATAAGCATAAAATCTTCATAAGAACAATATATAATAATAATAATTAGCAAAATACTAGCAAGATAACTTAGATTTCAAGATCCATAATATTGTGATGGTAATGATCTCATGCCTAAGTGCTTCCACATCCCTAGCTTAAAGCTCATAGGGATTTTTAGTGGAACCACACATATATGATTTTGTCATTACATGTTTTAGTGGGGTAGAATTAAGATCTATTACCTATTTGGATGTGTGGAGTAAGAAGACTTGAAGAAAAAAATTTGTGTGTGTGTGTGTGTAGGGGGGAGGGGATAAAAAAGGTTATAAATATAACTTTTATAACTCAAAAAATCATATTACTGATATATTTGGAAATATTATGAAATTACGAATCTAACGGTACTAATATCATATATTTAAGATCCCGAGCCCCGAGACATGCTTTGTCACGCCCCAAAGGGTACCCTAAACGTGACAGTCCACTACACTCAATATTAAAGCTTAAGTATGACAACCTTAGCCATTCCCAAAAGCTTTTATATTAAGTGTAAGACGTGCTTTCACAACTTTAGAGGACCATATATGGAATTATGAAGCTTAAGGAGATATAAAAACATATTAAGAAAAGAGGATTCATAATAATCATTCACTTATAACAATGATCTTTACAAACTTAGGGATATTTCCCTTGATCACTAATCTATTACAAGAATATTTGTACATCAATACTAATACTACACGTCATCTAAAATTTCCTTTATCCAAAAGAAGTTACCTGATCGCAGGGTCCTCGTGGCCTTAACCATAAATAGGGAAACTGCAAAAGATATCTATGGGGGTATAAGCTAACAGGCTTAGTGAGAATTATTTCCATAAATAGCTTCTTGTAACAAAGTTTCAAACAAGTTAATTAAGCAAACAAATGGAATGCAACATACACGTGGGCAAACAAGGCATATAGTTTTCCAGGAACTATATGTTGAATGGATTTGCGCCCTCCATTCGGGATTTGGTGAAACATAACCTCAAAACAAGTAGTTTTAATAAAAAGTTTTATGCTTTCGATCAATACTCCAAGCACATGAAGTCTACTTGAATTGAGCCTTGCTTTTGGATCTTCCGCCAAGCATTTCCTTTCTCCATAATGCCGCTAAGCAATCACTTTCGGATCCTCCGCTAAGTATTGCTTTCGACATGAGCTTACTATCCTTCTCACCCAAGGATAATAACCCAAAAAATAATGTGACTCACTTCGTGGTATGCATGAATCCATTTATTTATGATATCATAACATTATTATTATCAAGTTTAAGGTGATCAAAGCATTTCATACAAAGCAAGTGTTATACTAAACAAACATTTTAAATCAATTCCAGCCTCGATATTCTTAGGATTCTTTCAAAAAATTAATTAACATACATATCCATTTTCCTTTTCCTAACTCTAATGCAACTAAATTACAAGCACAACAAGTATAGCATTTAACGGAAATAAACTCACGCTGCCATATTGACTATTCATCTACGCGGATGAGTCGTTCACACACTCCACTCAATCGAAATAATCTTCAGGATATAAGTATCCTTCCTCGGAGTCACCTAGCCAAAGAAAATACCCACAATGAGTATTTCTTGATGATTTTCTTGAATTTTGACAAAACAATGTCAAAAGAACGTTAAAGTTCGTATAAAGGAATGTTTCAACTTAAAATGGTCATAACTTGGTCATTTTAACTCGGAATCGTGCATATAATATACCGATTTCTATCTACTCGAAAAGATCTACCCATTTCTAAAATTATTTTTAACAAATAAGGTCATATAGACTCCGAAACAGTGGTGACAAAATTCTCTACGGATTTTCCTATGCAAAAACAACTTTGGTTCAAGAAATCAAAATTTGTTTGATAAATACTTAGTTATCTATATAGTTGAAAAACTCTCTTTTTATGGTTACTTAGCTCATATTTATTCATGCTCAAGTGTTTGTTGTCCATTCATTTTGCTTAAGTAGAATTATGTCGGTTTTGGAGTTTTTTAGAAAAATATAGTTTACAAGAATTCATGTTTGTAAACCCTTTGAAATGAATATTTTTGTTTCTTTTATTTTTTAAAAATGTGTTATGTTGGCTTATATATATATATATATATTTCCAAGTAACCTTTTTGAAAATAAATTTTCTTCTTTTTAAGTTTTATGTTAATACTATTTTTCCTATTCAAATTTCTTTGTTTGCAAAGATCTTTGTCTTGTTTATTGTAAAGACCTTTTCTTGAAAATTCCTCCTTCCTTCATTATGTTATCTTTTTCCATAAAAATCACTTTTGTACTAACAATTATTTTCTTTTGGAAAAACAAAGTGGAATTTTAAAGGTTTTAAAAAAGCTTTTCATGACAGAAGAAATTTCAAAAAATTTAGTGAGTTCTTTTTGTAACTTGAAAAGAGTTAACTTTATTTTCGTTTAAACCATAGATCTTATACTTTACATAAACTTATTTTTAAGTGTCAAAATCTCCTTTGTATCAATTATTTTTGGAACTTAAAACTTTGGACAACAATTTAAATGAACATGAATTATGAGAAAATAATAGCAAGCAAAATAACATAACATCAATAATAAAATCAAGTATTGGGAGTCTTAGCTTTTTCAAGGCTCCCAGGACTAAGAAGTAGACTAGTCCCAAAATAAAATAAAATGAAAGAAAGAAAAATTTGTTTTGACTTGATGAGGACAAGTCTAAGACTAGAACTCGTCTTAAAATAACAAGGAATAAATAAATAAATTGCAATGGAATAAATAAATAAATTACATTGCATAAAATAAATAAATTGCAAGTGAGCTTATATGCTCTAAAGAATATGTATATATATAGATAATAATATTTAGATATATTAATAATAATATGAACAAAAGTAATAACATAAACATAAATAAATTTTCATAAACAAGAACAATACATGAACATTATGTAGGTTCAATAACTTTTAGTCTTTGGAAATTCACACTATGGTCATGTAAAGTTACATGACATGAAGGAGAAGAAAATAATAGAAGATGGTTACCTAAAGAAGATTTTGGTAGTAGTATGTGGTTATGGGTTTTTGTTGTAGGTAGAAGTTGTTTTGAAATTATTTTGAGAGAATTTTGGGATGGTAGTTTGAGAGAAGAATTTGAGAGAGTTTTAGTATAGAATTTGTGGATAGTAAATGTGTGAAAGAAGTGAAAGAGGAGGAGGTATTTATAGGAAATGTGGAGGATTTTTGTATGATAAAAATAAAAGAAAAATAACAAATTGAAAGGGTACATGGGGAGGGGTCGCCGGCCATAGAGAGATGTGAGAGGAGTGATTTTTTTTTTGATTTTTGTTAAATAAAAGATGTAATATGTAATGAAGATGTGAAATAAAGTTATGAGAAAGGTAAAAAGTAAAGGTTATAGGTTATGGAGTGTGTAAGAGTAGGTGTAAGAAAAGTAGAGAAAAAGAATAGTGTAGAATAATAATGAATAGTGAAATGTAAGATAGATATGACTAATAAAATACCGGTAGTAAGAAAATACGCGTATAAATGCGATATCTGTTATTTTTACTTACAGAAAAATTACGAAATTGATATTTTTGAAAACCTTATATTTTTACGAGTTTAATGGTGTATTCGGAATATTTTTACTATTCCCGAGTTTTGGACACGTTTTTCAAGAATCTTGTCCGATCGGGTTCGAGACGAGTTGCGGTTTCACTAATCTGATGTTTTTATGTTGCCTTAGATAATTCCGCATTATTCTACACTCTAAACTTTTACTTATCCTCACCGAGTTTCTTATTCAGAAGTGCCGGACTTAAGCTATTACGTTTAACTAGGGTTTTGTTGACCATTAGAGCTCCGTTTGACTTCTGGTTAGGGTTTTAGGCTTAAATCAATTCCAAAAATTTGGGGGTTTACATGCTTTTTAAGACTTGTATCTTATCGGGCTCGAAATAGGTCAAAAATCCGCTCATCTGATATTGTTAAACATCCTAATATTAATACGAACCAATCTACTCTTTCCACTCATATCTTGACTTCTTGGTTTGAGAACACAGGGTTGTCGGATCTAAACGGCTAAGGTTTCCTGAAGTTTTGTTGACTTATTTTCGATTTAGAGTTTTACGTCAGAGTTAACTCATTTCTATTCTTCCGGGGTTTCATCCTTGGTATTGCCAGACATAGGATTTCTAGGTTTGATTGGTCTAGAGATATTCTTTTAGGATTTCGGTTTTCAGTTTTAAGTTTTTTCGAAATCGAATTCAGGTTTGCTAAGAAAATGAGGGTTTACAATAATAGCAATTCATTATGAATTGTCATTTCTTTCAAGTGAATACCATAATATCAGCTTTACGTTGAATGAGAAAGGAATAAATAGCTATTCATGTCAAGTGAACGGACTGGTAATATTTAAATTTTTGAGGTTGTTTCCTTGTTCGACTGTTTGTAACAAATGGACTCCTTTATGGGTTGTTTTCAGTATTGACAAATAAATGCTTTAGTGTAGTATTAGTGTGGTATTGTATGCTAATTATATGTCATCTATATATGAGGTAACACTTAACATATGTTTGGTTGGGAGTTAATGGTGGTATAGGTATTTATTATGGATATTAGCAAATTTCAACTCTTAGCATGTCTGCATTAAATGAGACACTGATAAAGAATGACCACAATATTTAGGAGTTACAGAACAATAAAGGTAAAACCACCAATTACTTACACTAATGTGTAGCTCATACAACTAAGTACAACATATTAAATTTTAAAATCAAATGGATTAAAATACCCTCCAACTCTCTGATCGAAGTCTAATTTTTTCCCCTTCTATTATTGCCACCGTTGCTATATATATATATATATATATATTATATTTTTTGCCATTGCTGCATATCTCTTTCTCCTTTGGTCTTCTCATTGCCCTTATATATATATATTCATAGTTCACATAAAAACCACACATCTTTTTATTATAGAGAATGTGTGTGTGTGTATATATATATTTCATAGTTCAAATAAAAACCACACGTCTTCTGATTATAGAGAATGTAACAGATTAATAAAATAATAATATTAGTAGTAGTATTTATTATTATTATTGTTATTATTTGTGATGGACCACTGGTGAGTGGCCTACCCAACATTTATCAATAAAAAAGAAAACAAGTAAAATAGCAAAAAAAAAAAAAAAAAAAAAAGCAAGAAGAGAAAGGAAAAACAATTGTTTAAATTCTAGTGTTAACTTTGCCCTTATTTTAGTATTACTAAAGATATACCACACTTTCTTTCTATTCTACTTCCTTTCTTCTTCTCATTTATTAGTGTAAATGTACTTGGGTAATGAAGATAATGGAAAGTTAATGAAAGTAAATCATTGATAAAGAAAAAAATGTAATGTAAAATTGTCAATATGTCCATCAAGATAATAATAAGGAAAAAAAAAATATGAAGAGAGACATTAACTAGATCCACTTCACCAAATAATAAAATTTCAAAATTTCTTCATATATATATATATATATATGTTATTTCTACTTCTTTATTTCCACTTTTTCCCAAGCCAAGAAAAAAGTGTAGGTTGCCAAATATTTTTATTTCCTTCATGTTATGTTTGATTTGCTGGAATTGAAATTGAAAAGAAATAACAAGTTCTTTAATATTATTTTATTTTATAATTATGGGTAGTTTTCAAAATAGAATTTACATATTTTGATGAATAGCAATTTTTTAGTTAACAAAAAGAATAATTTATTTATTTTTTTCATATTAGTTAGAATATATTTTTTTCCATTTAGACTTTTTCAAAAAATTAATTACTAAACTAGAACATAGTCAACCTTAATTACCAAAATAGCCCACCAATTTCGCAGTTGAAGATGTGGAAATTTGATGTTAATATTACATAACAAATGCGCAACAAGAATTCTTACCCAACATATCGTGCATAATCAACATGCACGTGCCAATTTTTTTGCGTACCATGTTTCCTATTTTGAAGATGAGATTGGAGGTTTATTTGGATAATTAAGTTGCACTAAATCCGATTCTAGTAATTCCTTTTTTAGAGGAATTAGACTGACCTTTCACCTATCAGGATAAATATTACTTATTCATTATTTTTTGGAAGTCAAAGGGAAAATGATTATTATAGGCAAAATCATCATTTTCTTTAATTTCTTTATATTTTTAAATTTAAACACAACTTGAACGTGTAATGTTGTGAGTGGCATTTGACCGGAATGTAAGATTACTCTAAAGGCGAGTTTGACCTCCCATAAGCAAACTGGTATGGAGCTGATGTCACTCTCTTAATAAGGCCATGATAGGCTGAATCCAATCGAAGCAGTTCAACCTTTAAAATATGTAGAGGACTATAGCAATGCTAAGATGATGCTCCTTAAGAGAATGATTAGCTCAGAACAAACTTAGGCAAGTATGACGAGAGAAGGTTGGCTTAAATAACAATATAATAAAACTGTTATAAAATAATACGATTGGGTCCAATAAAAAATATTATTTCATGGATATTTATCGAAAAATGAATAATTTATTAATTTATAAAGATTATGAATATTTATTAATTTATAAAGATTTATAAATATTTTTTTACACACTTTTCCACATTTTCTATATAATTTATCAATGAAAGCTAAAAATAAGTATGAAAAAATGCATATATGGTGTGTTGATGGTCCATTTTGGATTATAATGCTACTCGAGCCGAACTAGACACATCAATGGGCTGGACCGGCTTGTCAAGTCCAAACTCCATCAACACACCCCATAATAGGTGACTCAGCTCATATTGCCTTAGCTTTATTAATCACTTGACACAAGTAGCACAGTCTGCTTTGTCTCCGAATGATGGGCATGTCGGCTCGCTCCATGATCTCGATGACTACCTTCAACCATCCACCTGCCCACTATGGCCATAGCTATTAGGTGAGTTGTCTATAAATACCCATCTAACTTTCCGAAGGTAGGTAATGTTGCGTTCAATCACTCTCCCATTTTTATGCGCTAACTATGACAAATTCTAACTTAAGTATCGGAGTGGCTACACTAGACTCATACCTAGTGCACCACTAACCAGTTTCCTGTTTTGTAGGCCTAATATCTGGCTTTGATCTAAGCTTAGATCTAAAGTCTAACTTCCATCAAATTTGAGTAAGCAAAATAATGTATATATAAAAAATTTCAAAAGTCATGATGCACAGATATGAAATGAAATAACAAATTTTATAACACAAAAAATTATAAAGCTGTGATAAATCTTGAAAATTAGAATGGATAGTTACATAGGAAAAAGAGTTTTTCAAAGTTAATGCTTTGAAAGATAAAGTGTTACAGTAAATTTTAAGTAAATAGAATACAAATTTTATTAATATAATACTCATCGATTTTAAAAACTACTCGCTACCATATGAGAAGAATATAATGATGTGGTGCATGTTTTACAAAAATTAAGGATGAGATTGAATTTAGTTTACATACAAAGAAGAAACAAATAACTTTAGATGTACATTTTAGTAAAGAGTAAAATTTAAAAAGAATAGAAGTGGTTTGGAAAATTTTTATTATAAACTTTATATGAAAATTTATATATTTGATGAATTATTCATTATATTTTGGCCTTAAAGACTTTTTTTTTATAAATTATTATCTTATGTATTTAGTGAAATTATTAGTTTAGTATGTTGGTCTAGGTTGGAACTGAATAAATTATTATTTAATTAAGATTATTAATTTATCGAATTACTCATTTCGAGGTTTAACTATATAAAAAATGATCGAACACCGTACAGAAACTCAAAAGGAAGGACCTCTCGTTCTATGACACATAATGCTCTCCTTAAACATATTTCGTTAACATGATACAATATCAATATCAGTGTTTGTAGAAGGAAATGAGATCATCAACTTAAAAACATTCTACTAAGAATTTAGTAGTTATGTAGCAATATTTAAGTTACAATATATATTATATATATGGAGAATTTATTTGAACTTATTCTATAAAGATATGGCAATTACGTTTTTTTTTTAAACAATAACTAAGAATCAAATATAATGTGTTTAATTGTTAGTTTTCTATGGGTTTGATATATGGAGTGTTTCTAAAAAATTAATAAATAATATTTAATTACTTATGTACATAATTATTAATCATTGTAAATACAAATAAAAACCAGAATATTCAAAGCACGAATGGACCAAATTATACATTTAAGCATCCTGTTTCCCTTATTACCACTGTGTTTGGTAAGGATGACAACGGTAAATATTAGATGAATTTAGTGGAAAATTGATGTTTAGGTTCTTAAAATAAAAAGGAAAAGAAAGGAAAAGGAAAGAAATGATAGAAATTTGATGTCCATTGTGACAAGAAAATTACTAAAAATTATAGAGATACTCTCGTAAACAAAGCTAAAATTTTAAAAATATTAGATATTTTAATCAATTTATAATAATATTTCACCTTATTTTCTTTCATTCCATGTTAATAATCCAAAGAAAAAAGTTATCTTTCTTTTCTACAATTTGATCTCTCTTCTTTTCTTTTCAACTAATTTTCGTTTCTTTTTGTAGATTTCAATTTTTTATCATATTGTCAAAACACGAAGAAATTGTATAATTATTGATAAAAAAGTTATATAAATATAAATTATATAAAATTAATGATAGTATATCAACACAAATTACATTTTTAACATACGATTCATATGTAAGGATTATACGCTGCGATTTAGTACCATAAAAATTTTAGCTGAATCAGATATTGTAGAGTTGCTTCTTATAAGGAATTGTGAATCGCATAAAAAAAATGTCCTTCAATATCAATAAATTTATGATTCATTTTATTTTTTTTATTAAAATAAATTTTTTCAAAAATATCAACGGACACGTGTGTCACCACCAAAACACAGCGTAAATGACGAACTTGTGTCGGGCAAAACATTTATACCGACAATTCGGTTTTCATAGAAATTAGACATTAGTTAGAAAACAGCTATAATTATAAAAAAACTGCAAGCTAACGGAAAGCATTCATGAAGCTGATGGTGCTAACCATCCCATATTTATTGCTCCCTCCCTCTCCCTCTCCTTATTTTCCTCGAACAACCCATTTTGTTGGAACATGGAACACAAACTGAGGTTGTAAAGCGTTTCGGTAAATAACAAAGCTCCCCTGTCTCTCTTTTGCGCTTTGCCTTTTGTCTTTTGTGATCTTTTATGCAATTCGTGCTTTCACGTGATGTCCAATTAAATTTGGATGATTTATTGTGGTGTGTTTGGTTTTGATTATTTACAGGGACCTTTGGGTGTTTCTCAAAATTCCCCGTGCAAAACCCTGATAAATAAGAGGTTTTTGCTGTTCTTCAAACAAAATTTATAGTAATGCATTTTTATGAAATTTCCCTGTACCCCCATTGTGTCTCATTCATGTTCATGGCTTTTTGTTTATCATATATTGTCGTGTGTGTGAATGAAAGCTCAAAAGATTATTTATAGAATGATATATATGATTGGATGGAATACAGACTCGAGATACCAATTGGACATATGGAAACAATGCCTGGGTTTTAGCATTGTTAGGTTGGATATGGAGAATCATGTATTGATTTTTCTTTATTTTGTATTTTGGTAGAAAATTTTGTGTTAGAAAACTTTGAAAATTTAATTTGTAGAACCATTGTATATAATAATAATAATAATAATAAGCTTTCAATTTCGTAGATCTTTAATCATATTTATGGCTGTGATGATAATGCTAGTTTGCAGCAAAGGACATAGAAGATAAAGAGAAACGACTTTATTGCAGTTGTCTTGAATTTGTCTCCCGAAGAGACAATTTGACACATGAGAGGGGAGTTTAATGCAGCTGTATTGGACCTGTCTATTTAAGAGAGGGGTTTAACTTTACTATTTTTGGGATTATTATTGATTTAGTAGTATTTATGTAATTTTTATTAAAACATTATTTTTCCCTTATTTCTTCTTCCTCAAGTGGTGCATTTTTGAGAGAGAGAGAGAGAAGATTGTTAGTTTATTATTTATTCGGTGTCTTTCATGGGTTTATATGGATTCACTGCTACAATAGATTTTAATCCAAATCCTTATTCCTTCTTGGTGGGACTTTTACTAATCCAAATCGGTGATGGTACTGTCTGATAATGTCTATAAGATGCAATTATAAAACATGTGTTTTGAGTAGGTTATTACACTTGAAAAACAGAACGTGCGATCTATACCATTGTGTTAACTTTTCATGGCGCTGATAAAGAATCAGAGGGTAATGGATGTGTGATATTGTGTAGTCGAATGTTATGAATAGAGGGAGATCCTCTGGAATTTCATAGCTTATCCAAGGTTAAATTCATTGGTCTTGGTTGTAAAGGTGGCACAAAATCTTTAGGTTTTGAGGCTTTAAGCTTTGGTTTAAACAGATTAGTCTCCCTTCTCTATCTTCCATTTGTAAAATCCCTCTCTTTTTTTATACTTTTACTTCTGTGTATATGTCCATCATCTTCTAGTGCTCGTGATAAAAACTTACCTGTAATTTTTTTTTCAATATTATTATAATAATTTTTTTACCAATCTCTTTGCAGATAATAGAAAATATGCTGTCTTTGCCATATGAAAGAGCTGACTCGAGCCTTCGAGCTCTTGCTGGTCAGGCTGAGGGGTTTGGACGTTTTGCTGTTGGTGGCTTGTATGGTCCCATTTACAGAGTCACTAATTTGCGTGGTATTTTTGTCTTATCTATCTCCAATTTCAAATATTGGTTTTCTATGTTGAATATTGTTGCTGCGTTATATGGTATTGGAATTAAGATTGTCTAGTTGTATTATTATTGGATGATCGTAGAAAATGGTGCTTTTGCAGAAAAACGAAATCTTTTGTATATTATTCTTTGTTAGTGTCTGCAGGATGGTAATGCAGGTTATTTTTCTTTTTTCCTTCCATCAAATATTGTTACATATAAATTCCCCTGCGTGTTGCCATTATATCATATAGCCATAAGAATTATGTAATTTTTTAAGTTCAATTTGTTATCATCTTGATTTCTGGGTTGGAAATAAAAATTGTATATTAGCCAATTACCTTGTCGCTGTTTGCCCTCAATAGCTAAACCATGGTGGCAATTTTTTAAAGTGATTCTCATATTCTCACAGTGCTGCCTTGTGTCTGTGCTATCTCGTCTAATTGCATGTATGCTTTTGATGGCTGTTTGTGTAATGGTCTTACAAAGGTCAAGCATACTGCAACAGATTGATAGCATTTGATTCTAATTTATGTCATTGTAGATGATGGCCCTGGATCACTTCGAGATGGATGCCGTAAAAAAGAACCGCTTTGGATTGTTTTCGATGTTTCTGGAACCATTCATCTAAATTCTTACTTGAATGTTTCATCCTATAAGACTATAGATGGACGTGGTCAAAGAATAAAACTCACCGGCAAAGGATTGAGGCTGAAGGAATGCGAACATGTAATTGTTTGTAATCTAGAGTTCGAAGGCGGTAGGGGACCGGATGTCGATGGTATTCAAATTAAACCAAATTCGATGCACATATGGATTGATCGTTGTAGCCTTCGTGATTATGATGATGGGCTGATTGATATAACTCGACAAAGCACAGACATCACGGTTTCCAGGTGAATCTTGAATTTTATAAGAAATGAGAAATCTCACTAAAATTAGACATTAAATTTTACACTGCTTTTCTTCAGGTGTCACTTTTCAGCACATGACAAGACCATGCTTATTGGAGCAGATGCATCACATGTTGGAGATAGATGTATTAGGGTAACAATTCATCATTGTTTTTTTGATGGGACAAGACAACGGCACCCTCGTGTGAGGTTTGGAAAAGTGCATCTGTACAACAATTACACTAGAAATTGGGGCATATATGCTGTTTGTGCAAGCGTGGAATCACAGGTGATTATCCATATGTTGTTTCACCATCTGCAATTTGTTTTGCATTATTATGCTTTCTACCTGTCGGTTCAATTTTAATTGCGTTATAAACTTCACTGATTGGGTTGTGGCTTCTTCTTCTACTTTTTAGATTGCCTTGGAAATTAATATTGTGGGAAGAATTCTTTTCATTTCAACCTTATTTATCTTGACAATTGTAATGAGAGCTCCTTATAGGAGAGGACTGTTGAATCTTGTGAACACTATTTTCTTCAGCAAAATTATCATGATATTCATTTTTCTCTTCCCTTTTCTCTTTTAATAATGTAAAATACGATACAAGACCTACAATACCACAGCCTCCCTAGTCCCTAAGATATATGATATACTGATATAGGTATAGCAATAACACAAGTTTACAATCTTAACTGCTATGCAACTACCATATGACATCTGAAAGACATATAAATACATTCTATGGCACATAATTATTAGACCCGACCTCTCTCTCTTTCTCTCTCTTTTATTTTTAAAACAAAAAATTGTTCATTTATTTTTCTTACAAGCTAACCATCACACCTAACATACATATCATGAAATAAGAAAAAATAAATTAAAATACAGCAGTATCATTATCACTAAGATGTTCTTGACAGATTTGCTAATGCTTTGTATGGTTGACCATGTGGCAGATTTATTCTCAGTGCAACATATATGAAGCAGGACAAAAGAAGTTGGCTTTCAAGTATCTCACTGAAAAAGTAAGTTTCACTTAACCTTATCTGGAACAGTTCCTAAATTATTCTTCTGCGTGATCATTGAAATTGAGGAATTTGTGATCTGAACTGTAAATGGTTTTATTTATTTATTTATTTATTATTATTATTATTATTATTATTATTATTATTATATAATTCTGTTGTGTAGTAGAGATAGCACAGAGAAATCTATGAGCTATTTTGCATAGGGGCAGGAGCAATAATCAACTGACAAGAACTTATGATATCTGAATATCCATTTGAAGTTATGATGGGATTTCAATATTAAGATTGAAGAAGGCTTATATGTTCATAGAGCAAAGAACTTGTAGATTTATTGATTTGGAATGAAAATCGGTTACACAACATTGAACTGTGAAAAGTTCACTAGAGCTAGTAGCTCCTCACAAGAGCTTAGGGCTTCTCCATCACAAAGTAAAAATAATGGAGTATTCAAGGGTGTCTATAAATTTCAAGCAAATGACACTACCAACTAACTAGTAACTATCCACAACAACTAACTCTACAATCCTTAACATACAAATGAAGGAACATATCTAATGCCTGTAGTGGACAGAAAAGATATCCTCAACTCTCACATGCCTTGACCTCTCATTTTCCAACTCATATACTGTAGAAATATCATCAATATAGACGAGATAGAAGTTCCTGTCTTCCTTGACTTAGCAAACAAGAGTGCCATAAGCTATTAGATTTAGAGCATGATTTTTTCCTATCTGTACAATAGGAGATGCATGCCCATACCTTTGGGCAAAGGCACCTGACAACCATTTTAAGCCTAAATCGCACAGAACATGACTTCCAAGCGTGTGAATCTTTTAAGTGAAACATTGGTTGAGTTAGCAGCTGAAATTTTTTGAGGATCACTAAACTTTAGGACTTTTGTCATTTATGCAATTATAGTGCCTTTTGCTGGATTTGTCTTTCAACTCTTTGACCACTTCTTAGTATCATGGCTGTTGTTTTCCATGAAATAGATTGTGAAATGGTGATGTGACGTACTCATCTGGACTTGGTGGATCATGTATTATGTGGACAAACGGGTATGGAAATTTTTATTTTGGTGTTTACTTGGACAGACTGGATGAGGTGTCCTGATCAATTACGGAGGTCTTTTGCCGTTAATTTTGTCTATCTTCTGTAGCATGTGTATCTCTGTTTTTACATGTTTAAGATTTTTGACGCTGGAATTATTTCAAAGATGTTGAATGGAATTCCCAGGAAATGTAATAATGGTAAATTTTTTATAGTCCCTGAACTTTAATGGTAATGGTTCTCAGCAAAGTTGAGTGCCAATCCTTCTCTGGTGACCACTAGAAGAAAATCCTCCTGTGCAAGGTTTCTTTAGAAAGTATTTTCATTGCAACGGTTTGCTGCATGTGACAATGGTGTTATCTCATATGTTAGGGTTACATGCAATCTTCTTGTTCATTGTAATAGTTTTAACTAGTCTGAAAGCACCCAAGCACCTCACGAAATAACTCCACATGCAGTTGTAGTAGTTGGAATAACAATTTCAATGAAAAACAATTGTCAGAAATGAATCATCACTTTCTTTGGGAAGACTTATCTTCTTTCTCTTTTGGCCTAGCATTTATATATACCCTTTGGACTTCTGGTGGTGTTGAACCAATGCAGTTGGATACCGAAAGATGGGGAAGACCATATACATTTTTGTTGAGCTTCTAAGTAGATTGAGAAGGGGCGGAACATACATTGTCCATTCTAGCGGGAAAAAATTGTTCATACCATATGGGCCAAGAAGGCCTGCATTAGTGGAACTATTTCAAGTTTTCAGATCTTGCTTCTAGTGAGTGGATCACTTTCTGTTACAAGGAAAAGGTCATATGCATTAGTCTCCTGTTTTTGTTTTCAAGTTTTCAGATGCTAAGCCTTCGGATGGTGGATCATGTATTAGTCAGAGGCCTAGGTTATTTAAGGAGATTGTCTTCACCCAATAACCTTTAGTCACATTTCTCAATGAGGTCTTTTAGTGATATTCCAAGGAAGGTCCTGGCTGTAGCCTGTACCTATTAGCAATCAGTTTATCCTCATTAAAGGGTAGTAGCATCTTGAAGTTCTTCATATCTGATTCTTCTTATATTTGATTTTTTGGGGTCTGCTCTTTTCAAATCAGTCATGCAATGTGTGATGATTTCCTTCAAAGGGTGGTACTAGCAACTTAATAGGAGACCACAGTTAGCCTTGATATTGGAGAAGTATATTGAAAGTGAATTTGCTGGAGCTTAGGAGATGCTGCACCAGTCAACTCCAAATCATTTAATCACATTACTAAATAATAATTACATACTCATCTTCTGTTGCTTTCCTGTATTCCATCATTATTGTGCTAATATAATACATCCAGTGGACAGCTAAAATTCATTAAATTCATTGTTCTTGTGTAGGCAGCTGATAAGGAAGGGGAGGCCACTGGTTATATAAAATCCGAAGGGGACTTCTTCACTGCAGGAACTCAAGCCGGATCGACAAATACTGCAACAGTGTGTACTGTGTTTCATCCCACTGAATACTATCCCACATGGACAATGGAAGCACCGACAGAAGCTCTCAAACATTACCTTCAACATTGCACCGGATGGCAGTCTGTGCCCCTCCCTCCAGATAATGGAGTACCTGCTCAGTCAGCTTGAAGAGGTTGATCTGTGTCATCTCTGTTCCTTCTGCTGCATTGTACAAGTTCCTTCATGACGAGTGTGAAATGAAGAATCTTGGGTGATGCTTATCATCATATCTACTAAACATCATAGCCTGTGGGCATTTGGGAAGTTTATGCTTATTATGTATAATATTTTGTGAACGGCGGATATTCTGTGAGCTTGTTTATAGTTTTAGGTATTTACAGCCATGATGAATTTACATGTATAATGTAATCCCATCTTTGTGATATTACCTCCATATAAACGTTTTCAGCAATCTAAGGGTTTGTTTGTCTCATTGGCATGTAGGTGGCACTCAAGTATTTTCAAACAGATTATTTGTTAAAAAATAAATACAGATAAAAAACATACATTTTTACGTATAAATAGATCAAATAGTTTAAATATAGATCAAATACAAATATAATATAGATGCAGATCAAATATAGATATGGATTAAAAATATACCATCCAAATAGATCCTAAATCAGTTAGTGCCTACTTGATTGCATGACCGACCTAGGCACCTATATTCACCATTTTCCAGGTTCAAGTGAAGTTCTATAAGTGCTGCTAAAGCACGTTGCATGTCCTGGTAATGCACCTTGTAACAGTGTAAAGTTGTCAACAAGTGGATAACAAAAGATGCAATTGAAATTGAAAAGGAATATTAAAAATTAGCCTAAAACAAACTTGTCCTAAGCTTAACATCTACCATGAGCACGTCGGCGCTTCTCAAAGGAGTGCATCACCCATCTGGCTCATTTTGTATGAAATATACTCAGCTAGACGTGGTGCCCAACGTTCGGATGTTTTGATCATTGGACGTGTACGACATCATTTTTTTGGTACAGGTCGCATGGAGTTGAGTAGATATAGGCATGGTTCGGTTCGAAATTGGAAATCGAGCCAGAACTCTCATCGGTTGTTCTAGCATCGGAGCCAGACTAGTTGACTAGTTCTATAAATAGCTAAGAAACCATCGGTTTTTTGGTTCTTAAACGGCTCTGCAGCATAAAATTGGGTGGAGCCGGCGGTTCCAACATGATCCACTGGAAAAAAAAAAACGAAAAATAATTAGATAAACAATTTAAAAAATTATATTAAGTATATAATTATTAATGTTTAAACTATTTCTTATGAATAGTGAAATTTATTACCTATTTACAATATTTATTATTTTGTTATCGATAATATAAATAAACATAACTTAAAATTATATATAATTTAATTTATATAAACTTCTCCTAAAAGAAAAATTCATTTTTTAATAACATGAGACTATTTTTTATATTGTAATTTTCTTGTTATCCTCTAGAGTATTTTGCAATATCATGTTATTAACTATAATTGATATTAGTTGTATTTGTATATAAATAAATGCGTATTCTAAACAAATTTTGAATCATTTTGGCTAAATAATTTTATACTTTTAGATTCAATAATTAATTATTTTGAGTTAAAAATTTATTTTATTAAAATATAAAATTGATTTTTTTACTTAAAAAAATGGTTCCATAGTTTTAAAATTGGAATCGGGAACCGCCGATTCCATAAAATTAGACTGAAATCATGAGAGACAGTTTCGGTTCTAATTCATCATTTTCAAGACTTAAAACAAGTGGTTTCAGTTTTGAGGTTTTAGAACCATGTCAATATCTGAAATTGAGGACCTAACACAGCATGGTCTAGTGCGTCACTTGTATTGCTACATAGTTTAAAGGGGAAGGATAATAATAAAAAGAAAGAAAGAAAGAAAGAAAGTTACAATAGTATGGATTGATATTTGCTGATTGGAACTCCCTCGTCCGAGCGGGTTCTGACTAGTCATAAGTATTGACTTGATCTTTCGAACAAAGTCTACTTTTTATAATTATATGTTAATTATTTACTTAATACTTGAAAAAAACGTTACCGACAAAGAAATGCTCAAGGGAAAAAGTTTTGAATAGTCTATACTGGTGATGTTTGCCCTTTCTAGAAAAAAAAATCAAAATCAAAATCTCTGTTTTTACATGTTTAAGATTTTTGACGCTGGAATTATTTCAAAGATATTGAATGGAATTCCCAGGAAATGTAATAATGGTAAATTTTTTATAGTCCCTGAACTTTAATGGTAATGGTTCTCAGCAAAGTTGAGTGCCAATCTTTCTGGTGACCACTAGAAGAAAATCCTCCCGTGCTAGGTTTATTTAGAAAGTATTTTCATTGCAACGGTTTGCTGCATGTGACAATGGTGTTATCTCATATGTTAGGGTTACATGCAACCTTCTTGTTCATTGTAATAGTTTTAACTAGTCTGAAAGCACCCAAGCACCGCACGAAATAACTCCACATGCAGTTGTAGTAGTTGGAATAACAATTTCAATGAAAAACAATTGTCAGAAATGAATCATCACTTTCTTTGGGAAGACTTATCTTGTTTCTCTTTTGGCCTAGCATCTATATATACCCTTTGGACTTCTGGTGGTGTTGAACCAATGCAGTTGGATACCGAAAGATGGGGAAGACCATATACATTTTTGATGAGCTTCTATGTAGATTGAGAAGGGGCGGAACATACATTGTCCATTCTAGCGGGAAAAAATTGTTCATACCATATGGGCCAAGAAGGCCTGCATTAGTGGAACCATTTCAAGTTTTCAGATCTTGCTTCTAGTGAGTGGATCACTTTCTGTTACAAGGAAAAGGTCATATGCATTAGTCTCCTGTTTTTGTTTTCAAGTTTTCAGATGCTAAGCCTTCGGATGGTGGATCATGTGTTATTTAAGGAGATTGTCTTCACCCAATAACCTTTAGTCACATTTCTCAATGAGGTCTTTTAGTGATATTCCAAGGAAGGTCCTGGCTGTAGCCTGTACCTATTAGCAATCAGTTTATCCTCATTAAAGGGTAGTAGCATCTTGAAGTTCTTCATATCTGATTCTTCTTATATTTGATTTTTTGGGGTCTGCTCTTTTCGAATCAGTCATGCAATGCGTGATGATTTCCTTCAAAGGATGGTACTAGCAACTTAATAGGAGACCACAGTTAGCCGGGATATTGGAGAAGTATATTGAAAGTGAATTTGCTGGAGCTTAGGAGATGCTGCACCAGTCAACTCCAAATCATTTAATCACATTACTAAATAATAATTACATACTCATCTTCTGTTGCTTTCCTGTATTCTATCATTATTGTGCTAATATAATACATCCAGTGGACAGCTAAAATTCAATAAATCCATTGTTCTTGTGTAGGCAGCTGATAAGGAAGGGGAGGCCACTGGTTATATAAAATCCGAAGGGGACTTCTTCACTGCAGGAACTCAAGCCGGATCGACAAATACTGCAACAGTGTGTAATGTGTTTCATCCCACTGAATATTATCCCACATGGACAATGGAAGCACCGACAGAAGCTCTCAAACATTACCTTCAACATTGCACCGGATGGCAGTCTGTGCCCCTCCCTCCAGATAATGGAGTACCTGCTCAGTCAGCTTGAAGAGGTTGATCTGTGTCATCTCTGTTCCTTCTGCTGCATTGTACAAGTTCCTTCATGACGAGTGTGAAATGAAAGATCTTGGGTGATGCTTATCATCATATCTACTAAACATCATAGCCTGTGGGCATTTGGGAAGTTTATGCTTATTAATATATAATATTTTGTGAACGGCGGATATTCTGTGAGCTTGTTTATAGTTTATGTATTTACAGCCATGATGAATTTACATGTAATGTAATCCCATCTTTGTGATATTACCTCTGATGGCCACTGCCAAACCATGTCCATATAAACGTTTTCAGCAATCTAAGGGTTTGTTTGTCTCATCGGCGTGTAGGTGGCACTCAAGTATTTTCAAACAGATTGTTTGTTAAAAAATAAATACAGATAAAAAACATACATTTTTACTTATAAACAGATCAAATTGTTTAAATGCAGATCGAATACAAATATAATATAGATGCAGATCAAATATAGATACGGATTAAAAATATACCATCCAAATAGATCCTAAATCAGTTAGTGCCTACTTGATTGCATGACCGACCTAGGCACCTATATTCACCATTTTTCCAGGTTCAAGTGAAGTTCTATAAGTGCTGCTAAAGCACGTTGCATGTCCTGGTAATGCACCTTGTAACAGTGTAAAGTTGTCAACAAGTGGATAACAAAAGATGCAATTGAAATTGAAAAGGAATATTAAAAATTAGCCTAAAACAAACTTGTCCTAAGCTTAACATCTACCATGAGCACCTTGGTGCTTCTCAAAGGAGTGCATTACCCAGCTGGCTCATTTTGTATGAAATATACTCATCTAGACGTGGTGCACAACGTTCGAATGTTTTGATCATTGACGTGTACGACATCAATTTTTTGGTACATGTCACATAGAGTTGAGTAGATATAGGCATGGTTCGGTTCGAAATCAGAAATCGAGCCGGAACTGTCATCAGTTGTTCTAGCATCGAAGCTGGACTAGTTGACCAGTTCTATAAATGGCTAAGAAACCATCGGTTTTTTTGGTTCTTAGACGGCTCTACAGCCTAAACTGGATAGAGCCGGCGGTTCCAACATGATCCACTGGAAAAAAAAAAAAACGAAAAATAATTAGGTAAACAATTTAAAAAATTATATTAAGTATATAATTATTAATGTTTAAACTATTTCTTATGAATAGTGAAATTTATTACCTATTTACAATATTTATTATTTTGTTATCAATAATATAAATAAACATAACTTAAAATTATATAAAATATAATTTATATAAACTTCTCCTAAAAGCAAAATTCATTTTTTAATAACATGAGACTATTTTTTCTATTGTAATTTTCTTGTTATCCTCTAGAGTATTTTGCAATATAATGTTATTAACTATAATTGATATTAGTTGTATTTGTATATAAATAAATGCGTATTCTAAACAAATTTTGAATCATTTTGGCTAAATAATTTTATACTTTTAGATCCAATAATTAATTATTTTGAGTTAAAAATTTATTTTATTAAAATATAAAATTTAATTTTTTACTTTAAAAAATGATTTCGTAATTTTAAAATTGAAATCGAGAACCGCCGGTTCCATAAAATTAAACTGAAACCGTAGGAGACAGTTTCAGTTTTAGTTCATCGTTTTCAAGACCTAAAACAGGTGGTTTCAGTTTTAAGGTTTTAGAACCATGTGGATCTCTGAAATTGAGGGCCTAACACAGCATGGTCTAGTGCGTCACTTGTATTGCTACATAGTTTAAAGGGAAAGGATAATAAAAAAAGAAAGAAAGAAAGAAAGAAAGTTACAATAGTATGGATTGATATTTGCTGATTGGAACTCCCTCGTCCGAGCAGGTTCTGACTAGTCATAAGTATTGACTTGATCTTTGGAACAAAGTCTACATTTTATAATTATATGTTAATTATTTACTTAATACTTGAAAAAAACGTTACCGACAAAGAAATGCTCAAGGGAAAAAGTTTTGAATAGTCTATACTGGTGATGTTTACCCTTTCTAGAAAAAAATATCAAAATCAAAATAAAAATTTATTGTGAAATCGCAGCTGTAGCATGAGATTTAAAGTTTTCATATAAAACTCACAATCGTTGAATGCAATATAAAAAATTCATACAATGGCAAGATGGTAATTCACCACTGCGATTTTTTTTAATTGAATGTAATTCCCTGCTCATGGTACCAATTTTGTTCCGCACCAAACTACTCTTACACAATATAAAGCGCATGTTATCCCTATAATTCACACTGATGATTTAAAATCCTATTTTATATCAATGATATTGTAACGATATTTTGATAATTAAGTTTAATTAAACTTTATTTAAATAATTTTATAAGGATCCATCAATATCAGGGTTTTTATATTGTAAATTGCCTCCTTTCTCATCTCGTAAAACTAAAGATATTTTAGAGAAATGAAACAAAAGTATCCCTTTGGTTATACAACCTTTTATGATATAAAGTTGGATAAGATTAATTGCACTATATTTAATTTGTAAAATGAATTTGATAGTGGATAAAACTATTCTCAAGATATTGGACAAACCTAAAGTTGTTGCCTCTTATATTTGATAATACAGAAATACCGGAATAAAATAAAATCTCCTAACAAAGATATTAAACTAACACTATCAATATAATCATATTTCTACTACTTTGACATTAGTACCCCTAACACTATTGTTGTTACCGCTATCGTTGCTGGTACTAACACCATAGTCACTACCACCAGTACAATATTAAGAGCAAATTGTAATAATAATCATCATCATATTACTCCCATTAAATCATCACCATCATTTGCACTGATATTACTAGTAATTGCAATACTTATATAAAATCTTAAAAAAAAGATTATATTTTATAAAACCTTAAAAAGAAGATTATATTATACATAACATATTAAATATGGTATGAAAAACTTGTATTTTTCTCATTGTCTTTGACCTGTATTGCACTGTTCTCCAATGATTTTGGGAACCACGTACTATTGCTATTATAATTTATAAGTTCAATAGATAGCAATGCCCAGAAGTAATATGGAGAAGAAATTTTAGGTTATATACTCACATTATATTCCATAAAGGGCAAGCTCGGCTAGTTATTTACATGAAAGCAGGTATATTCTCGTATTTTGTTATATATGAAATATCCTAATCCAACTATCCATATCCATTGTGCGTATAAGCTTTATTAAAGAGAATGTTCTGTACTTCCTTATTGGAAATGGGAAAATTACATATTAAAATATGAATATTTGAGATGAGTTATCACGTAGAGAATGACCATCATTACATTGTATAATATATGAAAATTCTATGATTTTATCATTAATTTTGATGGGATCGGTCTTTTCACTATCCAACAGTTCAAACCAAAACTTTATTAAATTATTGTTATTTACACCTTTTAATAACATAGTAACATTCATTTTATTTTTGCACCTTCTCAGCATTCAATTTCCATTGTTTTCTATTTAAGCTGCTTACAAATTTCACCATCCGGTAAGTATTTTTTTTCTTTTCTTTTTTCTTTTTTCTTTTTTCTTTTTTTTTAAAGTTCTTCCACAAATAATGTCCAGATAATAATGGCAAGAAGAGTTTCCATAGATGCTTTAAAATAACCTCCATCTACTCGCATTTTATTCCACTAAGTGCAAGCTTATTTTGTCTGGTTATCTCATTATCTGGTTGAAAAATAGGCAAATTTTTGTATTTTATTATACATAAAATATCCAATTCCATATCCATTAATAAATGGAATCTATTATTGCGTATAATTTTTTAGCATGATCTACACTTTCCTATTATGTTCAAATATGGAGCGGGAGCTTCTAGAGTACCCGTTTCAGGATTGTCCACCCATTACAATAGTATTGTATTGATTATAAAAAAAAAAAATTAATTTGAAAAGAATATTAAAAGTTAGATCACGTTAAAACCATTATCAGAAACATGCTCTATTGCCACAAAATAAATTAGAAGGATTGCAAAATAAAAAATTAACATATAAATGATTAGGATCAACTTTACAAAGAGGAAGAATGTTACAGCTATAATGCGATAGATTACACTAGAAGGTTCCAACATTTGAAGGTAGATTTATTTGAGGTCTTAACGTTTCAAGTAGTACAAATCATTGACATATATTGACAAGAGAAATATCTAATTAAAACGCAAAAGACCTATCACTTTGTGACACGTGTTAATAAAGACCTCAATAGACCTACTTCTTTAAATGTTTGAAATTTTCTTTTAATCATTCGAAACTTTAGTATATCAAATGAACTTATCCTGAAACGTTGAAACCTCTGAGGTGTAATTTACCCAAATGCAATATAACAAATATATGGATGGAACATGTGTCTAGCATTGTATAAAAAAATTACACAAATATAAATTGTAAAAAAAAAAAAAAGATTAGTAATACTATGTCGCATATTAGTTGTGTAATACAGGTTTTGGCCTTGTGTCACACGTTCAACGAGTGATACACATATAATTTATATGTGTATCGCTCGTTGGATGTGCGATACAAGTTCAAAATGTCTAAGTTAAAAAAAAAATTGTATTGCATCTTTAAAGTATGATACAACGATATTATTCTTATAATTTATTTTTCATAATTTGGTTTTGTGGATTTTTTTTTAAGTCCATTAAACATGTAATATTTACATAGATATACAAAACTTTCGGTATTTACTGAACAATAACGTTCATCCTCTAGTGTGCTGTTTTTTAAGTTGTATAAGCTTTCAATGCTTGCATGTGATTAAAGGATACACGAAAGCTTACTCCCTTTGGTTAGCTAGAAATGGATGAATGAGTACGACGAAATCGTGTTTGTCTCCATATACTCCGATCCACTGAACAAATCGAACAAATAACTCTCAACATCATCAGGCGTATATCTCACAACTAATCGAAGATTCCTCTCCTCATCCAAAAACCTCTTATTCTTTTCATTAAACACTCTATATCTCTCCACTAATTTCCTTGCTACCGATTCCTTCATCTCCTCTCCAAGTTTCGCATCGGGTAGAATGCTTGAACCCTGCCTCCGATATGCTTCCTCGAAACTCGCATTAAACTGATTAAACACCTCCCTCACCTCTTCATTGGAAGCCGCCGCGTCTGAATCCTCCGATGGAAGGGAATTTAGCACCTGCTCCCATGCTAACTTCGCGTAGTTTGCGATAAATTGCTTCGCTTTAATCTCCTGCTTCGATATCCATTCTTCTCCAAGTAAGTTCTGCAGGTTCGATGATCGAGTTCTCGATACGACGAAATGAAGATTGTTGGCTAAGAAGAGATAGGAAATGGATAAGTTCTTGTAGTGCTCTGCCTTGGCATCGATCTTGCAGAGAAGGATAAGGATCAACCAAGCTACACGAGTGGAGAAAGCCGGTGCCGGAGTCTCTCCGGAGTATCCGTTGAAATAAGACTCCAGAAGCGGCGACTGTAGATCCGGAGTCCAGTCGGCGGTGATCTCTCCGAGAACGTTGCTGTAATCGGCGAGACGAGAGAGGTAACTCATAGCATAGAGAGTGAGATCGTGGAGTCCACAGCCGGAGAACGGCGGTTTCGAGGAGTCCTTCTGGAGCTTCGATTCGAAATCGGAAAGCATGTGTTTCACAGACTCGCTGAGTCGAGTCAGCGAGTCGAGAGCTTGCGATCGAATTTTCGAGGTCGAATCGTACGAAAACATAAACTGAATCTTCTGCCAGTTGTCCGCTATCGCGGAGTACATGTCGAGCGTTCGAAAGATCCTCTCCGGCTCCTTTTTGACCCTCGCGTTCGCCATGAGTTGAGGAAATACACCGAAAAGAAGACTCGCTCCGTCTCGAGAAATCTCAGCGAAGCATGATTCGGTTATGGACTCGGACGCGCCGAAGACGTGATCGCAGAGCATCCTCTCTCCTACAAACAGACTCGTAACGGAAACTTTAACCGCTTCTAACCAACTCTCAATTTTCATTTCCAGAACTTTCCAATCCATCCTGTTAACTTGCGATTGCGTCATTTTCTCCACCCCAAGACGGTAGATTCCTTCACTGATTATCGATTTCCTTATCACTTTGTAATTGTCAATGCATTCTTTAGCGTATCCACAAGACATCATGCATTCCGCAATGGACCTCAAATCGTCCATTGCAATGGAAGAGGCTTCCTCCTGTTCGGAGTTCGAATTCGTATCTCCTCCAACGCATACGATGGCGTCCGATGAACTTTCATATCAGGATAGCAGTCGGAGGCGACTGAACTCGATCGAGCGCCCATGGAAGAGCGGGATGATCGAACAGAATCTGGATCTAACCGAGCTCTGTTTGTGGAGAGAATTCGGTAAAATTCTTTTTGAAGTATCTCCATCGCAATTTGCATCAAGCTTTGTGCGTTTGTTATTGTTTCCGATGATGAGTTCTCCGACGACACAAGCAAATGCATCGATTTTTGGAGGTCATTGACGCATTTGATGAACTTAACAGCTTCTTCTCTATCGTTTTGCTTGAAAAGACTATTAGAGGTAGAGGCAGAGGTTGTTTGGAAGAACCAGAAGACTCATTAGGAATAATCCAGTTCTTGATGATAGATTCAGCGTTTTTTATTTTGGTTTCAAGAGTGAATTCTCCAAAGCTTCGAGTTGGAGTGGACGAGGAGGATCGTGAAGGTGAAGCAGAAGCAAACTCCACCTTCTTTGGTCGAAAGCAGAAGATTCTCATTGTTCTAGGGATATGCATTCTTTTGCCTATTTTAGTTTGAGAATAGACAGGAGAAAACAAAAAGTAGAGAGCGTTATAGAATTTGCTAGAACTTAGAAGGATGTTAAAAAGTGGGTGACTGTTGAAGAATTTATATAAGAAACAAACGGGCAAGCAATGCCATTGACAATACAAAACAGTAAGAAAACAAAGACAACACGACAATAAAGGGTCTGTTTGGATTGTCTGTATTTCATCTGTATCTGTATCTTTTTTAAAATGATATGTGTAAATATATCCGATTTGTATCTAAATTTTATTTATTTTTGTTCTATTTGATCTTTTGATGAGAACTGTCAACTTTTTTTTATCTATATCTATTTCTTGATAAATTATTTGTTAGCAAAAAGTTTGAAAAAGTGTCTGTATCTGCCGAAAAAAAGCCAATCCAAACAGACCCAAAAAAGGTTCCGTGTGTAATATGTATTAATATATATATTTTCCTTATAGTGTATTAGTGGATGGTGCACCCAGCTGCATGTGCCAAAAAGAAAAAAAAGTGGGAACAGTTATTTTTAGAGAAAAAAAAATACAAAGAGAGAAAATAGAGAAAAGAGAGTAATTGTTATAGTTTGATATATATAATATATATATATATATTTTATGCCAATAAACTAAGATTCGTTTAATAATATAGATATTTTCTCTCTCTCTCTATATATATATAATAAAGGCTATGGATTAGTTTGATTCAATTTTTTAAAAATAAACTAAATCGGACCATAAGAATACAAATTTGACTTTTTATAATTTTAAACTTAATTATCCAGTTCAGATTAGCAATTTTTTCTAAGCTATAGAATTTTGTTTTGTTTATTTGGTTTACAAATTGGACCATAGTTTGTAACTTAGGAAAATGTATATGTATAGCACATAATCTTATATGAAAGTATTATATTTACATAATAACATCAAGTATTGAAGTAAATCAAGTCAATATTTATACAATTAAAAAATTTTAAATAATCATTACTATTATTCATAAAGTAAGCACATAGCATATACTTTTATTCAACCTCTTTCATATGATTTATAAATTACAATTATGAAAGTTGAATAATTAAACATTTAATAATTGAAAACAAATAAAAAAAATCTTTTAGTCACTAAGTTACAACATCAGAAATTTCGTTACTAGTAAAACATTATTAACATAATTATTTTCATGAAATTATTTCGCTTTTAATATATGATTTTTCAACAATTATGGATTGCTACTATATTAAGTTTATCTTATGAGATGCCAATTCCTCTCGTCAGCAGGACAGTCGCACTATTAATCTAACTGTTAAAATAAATATAGTAAATGAAATATTAACTATTTTAGTGATTCGATCACAATTGGATATGGTGTGAGCTCTTGAATGATGACAAGACTAATACCGTCAAAATTAATAACAAGACCGTTGAATTTTCCATTCCACTATATCAAGTAGAATATTTTTATTAACATAATTATTTAGGCACACCATAGTTTATAATTGGTAAGGACAAAAAAAAAAGATGATTCTACCGGCTTATTTGGAGAGGGTTAACATTTTTGGTACATTGGTATTGACAAATTTGATTGGATATTGAAATAACAATTGAAAAATCTAACTAAAACTTAAATACTGTAAGTGACATTATCTTATTAGAAATTGGAGTCTTTACAAAAAGAATGAAATGAGTGAAAATAAAAACAAATATAATTTTCAATTTATTGATTTTACGGAAGAGGAAATAAAAAAGAAGTTATTATTTTATATAATTACCTTATTTTAATCGTACAAGAGTTGTTATAAGTAAATATTTTATAATTGTGTCTCCTTAAAATTCATTTTCATTTATTCTTCTCTTCAATGTCAAAGCAAAACCAAAAATAAAATTCAAATTAAAGAAATTTCCATTTATTTTCTTTATTTACAATTCATTCACTCTTCAAAGTTGTGAAACACAATATTTTTTTTCTATCAAAAAAATAGATTGAATAAATAATAATTTTTAAATAGCCAAATTGAACTCATATTTTAATATTGTATTGAATTCATATTTGAAAAGAAAAGTGTATTTCCATTATATTTGAACTCATTTAATAAATAGACAAGCTTAACACATGATGTGTATACATGTTTGACTTATTTATCTTTTACGATTATTTTATACCGAATAGCAATTTTATTATTTTTTATTAATATACATGTCCTTATCCCTCTACCCGTTAGCCGTTACCACCATGTTTCACCACGTGGGATGTGTTTGGACTTTTTAAGGTTGGGAGACAGCGGCCGCATTCACCTCACCTGAAAGATGTGGTACGGAAACAATAGATTAATACTGGCGCGATGGCAGTGCAGAATTTATCAAAGGCCAAGATCCACATGCATGGCACGTGGTCAATTTTTCGTTACACCATTTTAAGGGGCGTTGATTATAGCTCGCACTGTTACCGTATCGACCTGCGTGGCAAATTGATTGGATTTTAGACCAATATAACAAAAAGGACGATAGCGACTAGCGACTAGTGACTAGCGACTAACGACTGAATGCGTACAAAAATTAAAAATAGACTAATTTGACAACGATATGATGCTTTCTTGGAGGTAGCGTATAGCCATGAAAATGGACTTATTGGGTTAAAACTTATCGGAGTGGCGATTTCCTGTTCGATTTTGACCGCTGGGTTTGATAAAACCTTTCCGCGAGATATTCGTCATTAGTTTAGAATTGGTAGATAATTTTTGAATAGTTCAATTTGATTAAAAATTTGTGGAATGGTACTCATAAAGCAAGATACAGTCAAAGAGCATTGAGGGATATTTGATTATAAATTTGAGAAATTTTATCATTTGAGATCGCCTCTTGTTGAGTTACCTGATGGAATTGTTTCCTAACTGGAGTATATTTACGTATATTTGATAGCGTAGATATAGGGTTCTTATTAATGGTGGTCACGCACGCGTTTCGTGGATCTCGCGCCTATCATGTGACTTCGAAGTGCTACTGAGAAGATGACACTTGATGACAGGATAACTTAAAGAGAATGATAGGAAATGAGGAATAGACAGTCTCAGTGTCTCAAATACATAAGCGATAGGTAAGGAAGCTTGGGTAGACCTTACATGTCAACCTTATAGTTCTTGAGCAGTTTAAGTAAAAATCGCTTAAGTTGCTTTATTTGATCTTTATGAGCAGAATCTTCTCTGTAAGGTGATGTTTATCTTCTCTCTCTAAAAGTTGAAAATGAGGAGGAGTGATTGAGTATTTATAGGCACTTGGCATGGACGACGATCGTCAGATCACCTTAGTGATTAACAGATGAGATAGAATGAGCTTAATTAATGGTTATCCTGAATGAGCTCCTCATGGGCTAAGGTCAATAGTCATCTCCTATGTACATGAGCCTACTTGAGAAAGGTTGGATGCGGTGGACCGGTCCAATAATCCCTGTCATGAGCCCACCAAGCCAAAACTCCTCAAGCAATCACAACTAGTTGAACCGAGCTCATTAGGCTCAATCACGTAGACCATGAGTCAAGCCTAAATAAATAAATAAATAAATTTAAAGCCCTATTATAGATAGATTCTTGTTTCAAACCTCCACTCGTGCCACAGCTATCCCTCTAGCAACGATGTCATCCTTTGGTGGCCACTCCTCATAGAGCTTTATCCACATGAGCCAACTAGACAAAAAGAACGACTTGTGCATTATGTACATTGTGTAACATTTAGGCAGACCATCAAAATTAGAACTTTGACTTGGATACACTTGTCACTGGTCGGAAGGTTTTTCCCTCTTAGAGGTCCCATGCGATGCTCAACCATTTCCCCCACATTATCATTTACCTATATTCTGGATGGTGAGCTAACCTAATTCATCTTGTTTACTTAGGTTCATCTCACAAGGAGTGTCATCTTGACATTGCTACAGTCCCTTACATGTTTTGGAAGCTTAATCCTTCCAATTGGTTTTGGTATGTCATGACCTTATAAAGAGAGCAGCATCAACATCCGATTAGTTTGCTCATTAGAGGCCAAACTTGCCTTTAGAATAAACCCACTTCCCCACAAACTTTCCTATTTATGCCACTTGCAATGTTTCATGCTAAGTCGAATGCAGTCACTTAGCTCTCGACACCTGGACCATTAGACGTGCTTGAAAGATAAAGAATCACTAAAACTTTCATGCTTGAGACTATAATTGCTCTAATCACAATTATAACTTAAACTGCATTATTTAAAAAAATGAAAATGGTAATATAGCTATTCTATTTAAAAAATGGTAAATATATATCATCCTATAACCATTCTAAGTAACTTATTCCATGACTTTTTTTCTTTACATTACCACCTTGCATAACTTTTTTTTTCCTTTTTAAAAAAGAAAAATCATGAAGATGTACTCAACTAATCCAATGATAGAGGAAAATGTGAAACTTCCATAAACTTAGACTTCAATATGGATATACTCTTAAACTTTTAAATATTACAAACAACTCTCTAATTTTTGAGAAATTGAAAAAAAAAACCCATAATTTAGAAATGACTTCCCTAAACTCTAACCTTGGCGCGGAAAAATCCCTTCAAATTTATCAAAGTATTTTTCAACATCCCATAAGCCTTTACATCAAAATTTTCCCTCCTTTTTAACTAAACAAAAAATTAAATATAGTTCATATTACTAGTTTATCAAAGTTTAAAAGTGTTTATCATAACATTTGAAAATTTTAAAATATATCTGTACTTTGGTTAAAGTTAAGAAAATTGCAAGTTCCCTCTTTAATTTTATAAGAAAATGAGGCTAGAGACTAAACATGCATAAATTAAAGAAAATAGGCTTATTTGTTGCCTTCTTTGAGGAGAGACAATTACTTACTCTATTTTCACCACTATTTTTTATAAACGTGTGATTTTACATCACAAAAACTAATTATTTTCTTAATTAGGGTTGTAGTGAATGTATTTCCTGAAATACCCTTGCAAAATCGTACATCTAATGTGCGATTTTGTGATGTGTTATCTTTAGTGAACTTTTGCAAAGAATTCATAGGTTGGCATTGTGCTTATATTGTAGGCTACTCATAGATGGCAATATGAACCTGCGATTTTTTGCCTATGAATAACTTGCATGTTGAATAAGTAGTTTCCTTATTAGCATTAGCAACTTCTAAGTATTTATGGTTGCTGGCAAAAAAGCATTATATATATAAACAACAACACAAATTGAAACAACTTCTAAAAGATTACAATCTCCTTCCTAATTCTTCCAATATTATGAAACCACAAGCTCCACAACAATTCTCAAATCCATTATATCACATATCCCACAACAAGGCTCAGCTTATCAAGTATTTTATACCATGTCATCTTGAACTCGTCAATAATTCACCAACATCGCGGTAATCATCATCTCATCACAACATCTATCTTACCAATTTTTGTAAAGAAGTATTTGAAATTATAAAGTATATTTACATCAAATATGTCAAAAGGAAAAGAAATATACATGTTTTGTTAGAAAAAGTACCATCTCTCAACTCATACAAAAGGGTTAAAAGAATATGCATTTAATTCCATCCCCAGCTTTACTTTGATCATGGCCATGTCTATATTGCCCCAAAGCATCTCTAATATGGAAAGAATTACTCAACCTAGATACGTCAGATGGGGCTAAAGTGGTGGCTCATGCCCTAAAGTGTACTCAGGATTTACTTGTGTGATGCCCTTTCTCATATTTGATGGTCTTGGATGTTTATGCCTCATTGAAGCAAATGGATAACCTGGAAGAGAAGGATGGATCTACATTGAGAATGTCCATCGAATGGACAATAGGTGATAGAGTGCTAAAGCATAGGAAGGTATGATCTACTGGGAAGAAATGAGTGTTGTATCATGGGGAAGCATGAGATATTAGTGAGGTATTAGTGGCTAATGCTAGTTGCTAACAACGACCCCTATCATGAACCCATCCTTTCCTTGAGCTAGAGGCATCTCTAGTTGTTGCTCTTAATGATTTAGAAGAAACAATGTAACAACTTCATGCCCTCATAAGAGATGTCTCCCAAAAATTGTTATAGCTCGTGTCTCTTGTGAATTGTCAACTATCTTAATGTGAGCAAACTAATCCAATTACACAGAAGGTCAAGCAATTATGCATATTAAATATACATTGATAGAGATATAGTGATTCAATTCGATTCAAATCCATTTGGTTATGTGCAGTTTGTAGTTCAGTTATTTTCTTGCATAATTTTAATGTAAGCATGCAATCCAAGTATTCAAGAAACTCTTCAAAACCATTATCCAATGGCCTTGTCATCTTTTAAAACCAATGGCTGCTTGAATTGAAAATAGAATGATTGAAGCGTCAATAATCAAATTCGCCTAGCATTTTATTGGACGAAATCAAGAGACAATCTGCCTTTTGAATAGTGTGTACATTTTCTTTCCACTGTTATTAGATCACCATATCGAAGGCCCTTTTTGGATTGAACTGTCGTAAGGGTGAACTAATAAAAAGAATTTCAGTTGAAGATGTGGAGCTTGATGACACTATAAGCTTATCCACCGGTAAGGGAATTTTGGACTATTTAATGAATTAATAGGAATCCATGTCCGATATGAATGGGACGGATGGTAGAATACTCAAGGTTCACTTGTTATTGATCAGACATCACAAGTTCGACGTATCTCTATAATTTGAATAATCCTTGGAGGCGTCGAAATGTAAATTATTTATGTTGATTTTACACTTTAACCCTGAACAGCTCACGATATTGAATTTCAATTGGCAATTCCCGCAACGTGTCATGTCTAATATGAATGACTTTCAAACATGTTCATATACTAAGTATAAGAATGGCATAGAGAAAAGAATTAATTTAGCATGATACATTATATGCAACTGATAGCTACCATAAAATCGATAAAATTTTTATATATAAATAATATATAAAAACTATGTACCATTTTCATTACTTATTTAAACTCGAACAAGTGGCATATCATGAATCTTTTTTCTGCCCTAACACCAGTGGCCACATGTATAAAAGATTAGATGTTTGTAAATTAAGATGAATTCTTGATTGGCGGTATATTTATTATTTGAGCTGGTTATCCACTTATATTTATCGCCATAGATCATAGATGACATCGATATAGATCTTGCCTGCAGCCTACTTGCTCATATATTTATTATTTTACTTAATTATCACCCAAATCTGTCCCCAGAAATATTCCTAATGTAGTTAATTTGTTATTTATTATGGTCCATTCCAGGCACTCATTTTGACCTTATAACGTAGGATATTTGGTGAAATAACACGTCAAACTTTATAGGCTGGACGTAGATTTTTTAAATTAATTGGGTGGCATGTATCTATATTTTTTATCTTATAAAAATCGGTTTAAGAAGATTTAGATTATGATTTTATACATACTTATCGGTAAAATTACGTTGCGTATATGCTATTACCATCTTAGGAAGCGTCATTCACTAAATAAATTTCAAACATCTTGACCCTTTGTATTGTGACTGCTTTTCAAAAATCGCAGTTGATTTGTTTCCCTAATCCTTCTATATATATATATATATATATATATATATGACTAATGGTACCAGCACGCTATGTTAATCGATTAGTCATATATTAATTATTGGTCAAAATTTGATATGTAAACAATTTTGTAATAATTACGCAATGAAAAAGGTTTTGGTGCGTGTAATATACTCGTTCTTAGTAACTGTCAATAATTTTCTAACACATAATTGAATACATGGTGGTTACTTTATAAATTATCCACTATTTCATCCATGCATTAAAAAAGTATAATTAGTATTTTTTACACACATGTATTATATGTGATGTCAATTACCTATGAAATATTTTCTTGCAACGAATATTGATACGATTTGTCCAATTTTCTGTAAAGCCAATTTTCTAGTGTCCTTGTACGTAATGATTTAATTTGGAAAATCTTAACGGTGTGGTAAACATAAGAACAACTATTTAGAATCAGCTACATTATATGAGAAATCAAGCTTCTCGCCAAATGAGGAAAAATAAAGGATTAGGTAATTAATCTATCGTAACTATGATTTGCAAGATTTAATAGAGCCCCTTGGTATACTGGACTTATAATCCATGCATTGCATTTAGACATCATCACGGGGCGGTTCTGAACAGCGAACCACCCCAAACCGTCCTAGGGAACCGCCCCATCGGGGACGGTTACGAACCGCCGGAACTGGCGAGTCTTAGCGGTTCGTGACACCGAACCGGCAGTTCCACTGGTTCCGACCCGTAAAAAAAAATAAAAAAAACGCACATACATGAACACGAAATGATTTTGGTATGGGGGGAGAGAAGGAGGAGGAGGAGTCGAGGGGTGTAGGGGGTAGGTCTGTTTAAAAAAAAAAAAACAAAAGAAAAAAGAAGAAGAAGAATACTAATAATAATAAACATGGTTCACGGTTCACATGGAACCGGAACCGGAACCGTCAAAACCGGCGGTTCCGTAGAACCATGAACCGCCACGGCTCTGGTGGTTCCGGTTCGGGTCCGGAACCGACCCGAACCATGCCAATGTCTAACTGCATTAGAAAAATTTGGTGGTAGGGCTAACACCAATACTCTCAAAAAATTAGAGCCATGGAATTTCTATAATTTAACCTACTAGGATGAAAAACAAAAACACATGAAAGTTTCTATTTTAGAATCCGAACTGTTTATTAATATAGGCATGGTTTGGAACCGAAGAATGCCATTTAATCCCAGGCCAAGAACCAATGGTTCCAGGCCGATTCCGGAGAAAAAAGAAGAAGAAGAAGAAGAAAAAAAAAAAAAAAACCAACCTTCTAGACTCATCACTGCATCGAAAAAATAAGGAGAAGGGCTGCTTCAAATTGCAGTCGCATTTGCGGAGGACGGGGGGCTAAAAAAAATTTTTCCAGCCGACAATTTGGACTATCGAAGTTCGATTGTTTACGCAAGAAAGAAAGGGGGAAGTGTTTGTTGTCTCCATTATCATATTTGTATTAAGTCTCTATTAATAAATATATGACATATGTTAAATAAATTAAAAAATATATAAAATTTTTAAAATATATAAGTATTTTTTGATACGTGTCAAATATTTATTTCTAGGAACATAATGAAGATAATAAGTATGACATAATACACGTGTTTTCGAAAGAGAGTTTTCGGGTGGGGAGTGGGGGACGAGAGAGGGAGGGAGGGAGGGAGGGAGATAGAGAGAAAGGAAAGGAGGAGAGAGAGAGGAAAAAATTTGAAATGATGAGGTTTTTTTTTTTTTTTTTTTTGCTCCACTTGTTATTTTTTGGAAATTTTTTGTGTCAACAATTAGCTTGGACCTAAAAAAGTTTTGAAAAATTTCTCGATTCACTGATTTTGGAACCAGACCAGAACCGAGTTTCCCAATTTTGGTTTTGGTTCCCTATTTTTTGAAACCAAGACCGACGGTTTTGGATCAGTTCGGTAAACCGCTGTTGAAATCTATGTATATAATCTCACATCAAAGTCATGATTGCATTTGATAAACGAACATTGATATCATAAAAGAGCGTCACTAACTCTAGTACTTGGGATCACTACTTAGGCATAAAGGATCTCTTCTTCCGTCCTTCAGGGATAAGACTAGTGCTCAGCAAGAATTGGGGTCCTTATCATAATAAGTTTATTTTATGTATAAATTTTATTATGTAGGTCCTTAGGGATGCGAATGCTCTAAACAATTTTAAGGTTCTTAGGGAAGTGGATGCTCTAAGGAGTTTTAAAAAGCCAATATTCATGCAACAAATAAATTTCAAATGCCTAATAATATTTAATTTTGTTTGTAAAACTAGCATATATTATATATTATATTTTTTAATTAATATAAGATTTATAAATTATGGGCTCATCTGTATCTAATATGTATTTGTATCTTATCTGTATTTAGTTTGTTTGATTTGTTTATGAATAAAAATGTTTGTATTTGTTTTTGACAAATATTTTGTTTGAAAATGACAAAACTGATATGTCAAAATGACCTGAAAACAAAGAACCAAACAAATACAACTAATCTCTATTTGGTTAAAAGTGATCAAACAATTTGGCACCCGACAAACATAATAATAGCTCATCTCTTTAAATTTATCAACTTCTAAAAAATTAATGAAGGACACTACCAATTTTTGGATGAATATTAGCTGTATCAAGATTGTTGTCAAATAACTGTCTTAGCAAATTAGAACATGCCACATCTTATTTATATCATTTATAGGAAAAAAAATAAACTAACTAAAATCAAATTAATAATATGTGACAGCAAGTCGGGTAAGTAAACTTGCATCCCCAATTTCCATATTATTCACATTATACTAAATATATTTTGCAATAACGTTATTAATCTCAAATTTTTTCTAGGAAAAAAAAGAATAATATTCTGACAACTTAATAAAAGATGCTACTATTTTCCGTTATTTATGTACTATAATTCCCTAACTAATGTGGAGTAAACGTTGGCACACATGGTGAACGTTTTAACTTTTAGCACAAAACTGTTACTCCTTCATGCTTCTTCAATCCCTTTGATGAGTACTTTCATAAAAGGTAGCATAGATTATGTAAATCCATTCATTTCTTTGCATCTAATGATGTTCTTATGATGGAATGTTCCTAGGAATAACAACTGTGATATGCATGAATTGCTGTATGTGGTATATGAAGAAATCATGCATTCTTATGTACACATACTGTGATATGCATGAATTGTTGTATGTGGTATATGAAGAAACCATGCATCCTTATGTGCACATACATACATATTACATATATCTAAAACAACCTTACTAAAAAAAAGAACCCATAAGAGATATTATAATGATATCTATCATGACTCTAAATGGGGGCCTAAGAGGATTATCCTAGAGTCATCATATCATGCGCGCACCCATAATATGAGGACCGAAGAGGATTATCCTAGAGTCATCATATCATGCATGCACCCATAATATGAGGACCGCCTTATAAGTCAAAGTTTGCAAGACTCTAATTAATTATCCTCTTAGTATGTTATACATATTTATACATTTATTTAGATAATAGTTTTGGATATCGATAATCCATAAATCACAAGAATCGCATAGAATCAGATGTCCTACCAAAGATAAAACAAGGTAAAGCAACTTTGGTTATCTATCATCCACTATCAAAGGAGATTACAATAGAAATAAATCAAGTCTTAAGTCTTTTCTCTCAACTAAGTTTAGTCTATAGATATTCTAATTCTCTAATTATCATGACTTGATCTTTAACATGCTCTGCACTCAGTTCCTATCCCAATCCCAACTTAGTGAGATATATCCTTGTGCAAAATGTACCCATAACAAATAGAATAACAAGCAAGTTTGTTAACAAGCGTATGAGATGCAACATCCACATGAGCAAACAATACATATGATCAACTGGAAACCATATGTTTGAATGGATTTATGTCCTCCATTAAGGGTTAAGTGTTTCTGGCCCATACGAATACAGTTCGCAAATAATTTTTGTAGATCTTTCAGGCTATTACTCGCTACTAAAACTTGTAGATCTCACAAGCTATTACACGCCATTTGTAGATTTTCAAGCTACTACCAATCACCACCACTACTATACTCTTTCTCATCGAGTATATAGCAGCAAATGTAATGCAACCTCTTCGTGATATGCATGATCTATTTGTTAATTTATTTTTAACATATAAATAAAGTATCTTAATGGCAATTATAGAAATATTGGTAAACACTTCAACATGACATAAAGACAATAATTAATTTACGAACCATTCAAGTTCTGATATACTTAGTATAATTTCAACAAACATCAAGATCACAATCACTTCCCATAATGAACTTACATGCATATTTCAGTTTATCTTTTTCCTATTCTAATGCCTCTAAACTACAAGCACAAGCATAAGTACGTAAATTTAGGAGATAAACTCACTCTTTCTTAGTGCAATCCTTAGTCGAAGTGATTTTTAGGGAAAGGTACATCAAATTCTTTATCACCTAAATAAAAAAAATACTCTAAATGAGGTATTTCATATTGGTTCTACTCAAATTTCTAACTTTATTTATTTTATTCGTGTCATTATTCCCGACTACGGAAGTTCAACTTAAAACGAACATAACTTGATCAATTTAAGTCAGAATTTTGCATATGAGTAGTCGTTTTCTACTTAATTGGAATGTTTTATATATTTCTAAGGTTATTTTTAACATTTAAAGTCATTTAAGATTTGGAATAGGGTGACATAAATGGTGCCCAGTTCATTCGAGACCTTGTTTCTTTTGAATTTTTGAAGTTTTGCTTCATTTGGACCTTCTTAGGTAAGCATAAAAATATTTCCATCTTTAAAAGTTATATAATAATGACAATAACTTACATTACATGCATAATCCTAGTGATGTTGCTCAAAATAGAAAATTCATTAAAACTACTTTCATGAAAGATAGAAAAGTTAAGTTATTGGAAAAATTACTTTTGGATGTTTAAATAAAATTTCAACTCTTGATTTTTGCAAATACGAATACTTAACTAAAAATCATAATTTTTTTTTATTTAGAGCTCATGAACATTTCATTTTTATAATAAAATTCTTTTAGCCAACTATTTTCAACAACTTTAGGTATTGGTGGGGAAAATTATTTTAAGTTTTATTTTCTTTAAAATTTCCTTAAGTTTTGGCATTTAAGGAAAATTTTTGGGTAAATGACTTGTTCTACATTTTCTTTTTTGATAAAAAGGGTTTTCATGTGTTTTTGAAAAAGAATTTCAAGTTATAAAATTTTTCTCACACATTATATGAGGTCATGGTAATTTTTAAAAAATTTAGGAGGTTGATTTTTGTTTCAAATTTTTTCTTTTGGATTTTCGTAAAAATCTAAATTCCTAGACCTTTGTAATTATGAATTCTAACTAAAAAGCATGATCTTATTTTTAGCTTGCATTTTAGATATCTTAAGCTCATAATAAAACTTCTTTTAACTAATTATTTTTCAAAACATAAATCTTTATGTAAACTACTTGTAGCAAAATCCTCTATATAGAGAGGTTCCTCATGTATTGAAAATTAGATTTTTTCTTTTTTTTTTTGGAAAATTTTTGCATAACAAAAAATTATCCTCATTGATGCTTTTGGAAATATTTATTTTGACATGGTAACAACATCACTATGAGCATATATGTGTATGAGCTTAAAATAGAAATGAAATTAATAGCGTGGACTCATACCAAGAACATAAAAATTTGAAATAAATAAATAGAAACATGAATGTAATAAAACAAAAGCATGGGAGTCTTAACTTGTTATCAAGACTTTTCGGGACTCGAAATATTCCAGTCACCATATAAAATTAAATAGAATAAGCGTAATAAAATATGGTTTATAAATAAAATCAAAATAGATAATGAGAAAATTATGAGAGTCTTAGCTTATATTTCAAGGCTCCCTGAAACTTAGAATGGATAAGTCTCTTTTTGTTTTAACTTGAAATTGAACAAGTCTAAGACTAGAACTTGACTAGTCTTATTTATTAGTAAGAAATAGATAATAAAAGCATGAATAAAGTATTAAATAAAAGTTAGATTAGTGAGCATTTAGGCTCTAAGAAAATATATACCATATATTCATATTATAATATAAAAAGGTTAATTAGAATCAAGAACACAACATAACATAAGCATAAATATGAATAAGAAGTTGAACAAGACATGAACAACATGTTATTTCTATGTTTTCATTCTCTAGCATATGCATCATGAAATTTTGTATGTAAATATAACATAAATATTTTTCACGTTATGTTAACATGAACAAAGGAGGGGTGTTGGTATATTACTTAAGGTAGATGATGGAATATGAAAATTGTAAGGGAAATTTGAGTGTATGTGGTGTGAGTGTGTGGCGTGAAAGAGGAAGAGGGAGAAGAGAGGAGAAGAGAGAAAGGTTGAGAAAAAAATTTGCAAGGGTTTTATTGAGGTGAGAAAAAAGTGTGTAGGAAGTGAAAAAGAGAAGTGGTATTTATAGAGGGAAAATGAGGGGAATAAAATGTGAAAATAAATGAAAAATGAAATAAAATATGAGAGAAGAGAGGAAGGGGCAACATCTGCACATGGGGAAGAGAGGGAGAGAAAAAAAATTAATTTAAGAAGAAAAGTATAACAAAGTGTAGAAGAAGTTAAGTGAAAAGTAGTGATGGAAAAGAAAATGTAAGAAATACGTGTGTAAGATGCAAGAGTAGGTGTAAAATAAAGCAGAGAAAAGTAAATAGTAAATAGTAAATGAATAGTAGATAAGACAAATAAATTACTAGTAGAGATAAAATATGCGTATAAGTATAGTTCGCCGAGAAGGATCATTTATATGGAACAGAAGCGAAAGATGAATCCATATACAAAGGAAAACATGCCAATACAATATTGTTTCAGGGATGGTATAATCTCAATATGAGACAATACGCTCATCAGATGATACTACAGGAATATCTCTCAAAAGAATTCAATTATTTGACGATGTTGCGCCAGATTCCTACATTACAAGCCATTAAGAAATTAACACACCAAGCGGCAGTGCAGCTAAGTTATAGCGCACATGCGCTGGATGAGACTTCCGTTATTCGAAAGGGCTTGATTAATGCCCAAATCCTTTCGATATGGCTCGAAAGACTTTGGTCAAGGGGCAAAATGTAGATGTATAAATTTGATTACAAAGGCCTTGAGCCTTATTCTTATTTGGATTTAATTCTTTGGGCTAATGTGACAGGGCTTAAAGAATTAGGCCTAGTTCAATTGGGATGATCATGGGAGAATTGGCATGGAAGGCTTGGAGTAGGGTCCGTTGGAATTGGCCTGCCCAATTCCAACTTTTCTCAAATTGGCTCACACACATTACAATGAAGGCCTTATGGGCCTAGGTTCATAAGGGAGCCCACATCCATATCCGTAATGAGAGGGACTCATCCTAGCCGTCGGTCGTCTGTCTCATCTGACGGATGACATCGACAGTTAGATTCTCTATAAATACCATAGTCCTTACCTCATTTGGGCAGGGTGAAATTTTGGACAAACACCGTTGTGCTGCCGGATTTCCATTTTTGTGAATCGATTACTTGACTCACTCAAGAACGCACACGATATTCGTGGTACTTAGTGAGGTTGATGCTCAATAGCTCCCTCGCCTGTCACCACGTGTGTTAGAGCCTATTGAGATTGCCTACTCCTCCTCCCTACACGATTCTCTCTTGATCATCCTTGCACGTGTTTTTCTCTAGGCCACGTGTAGCGCGATAGTCACGCGGCACGCACGTGATCGTTGCACCCGGATTCATACCCACACACTCTTAAACTTTTAAATATTACAAACAACTCTCTAATTTTTGAGAAATTGAAAAAAAAAATCCATAATTTAGAAATGACTTCCCTATACTCTAACCTTGGTACGGAAAAATCCCTTCAAATTTATCAAAGTATTTTTCAACATCCCATAAGCCTTTACATCAATTTTTTCCCTCCTTTTTAACTAAACAAAAAATTAAATATAGCTCATATTACTAGTTTATCAAAGTTTAAAAGTGTTTATCATAACATTTGAAAATTTTGAAATATATCTGTACTTTGGTTAAAGTTAAGAAAATTGCAAGTTCCCTCTTTAATTTTATAAGAAAATGAGGCTAGAGACTGAACATGCATAAATTAAAGAAAATAGGCTTATTTGTTGCCTTCTTTGAGGAGAGACAATTACTTACTCTATTTTCACCACTATTTTTGATAAACATGTGATTTTACATTACAAAAACTAATTATTTTTTTAATTAGGGTTGTAGTGAATGTATTTCCTGAAATACCCTTGTAAAATCGTACATCTAATATGCGATTTTGTGATTTGTTATTTTTAGTGAACTTTTACAAATAATTCATAGGTTGGCATTGTGCTTTTATTGTAGGCTACTCATAGATTGCAATATGAACCTGTGATTTTTTGCCTATGAATAACTTGCATGTTAAACAAGTGGTTTCCTTATTAGCATTAGCAACTTCTAAGTATTTATAGCCAAGCAACCATATTACAATTTGCTGGCAAAAAAGCATTATATACATAAACAACAACACAAATTGAAACAACTTCTAAAAGACTACAATCTCCTTCCTAATTCTTCCGATATTATGAGACCACAAGCTCCACAACAATTCTCAAGTCCATTATATCACATATCCCACAACAAGGCTCAGCTTATCAAGTATTTTATACCATGTCATCTTAAACTCCTCAATAATTCACCAATACCGTGGTAATCATCATCTCATCACAACATCTATCTTACCAATTTTTGTAAAGAAGTATTTGAAATTACAAAAGTATATTTACATCAAATATGTCAAAAGGAAAAGAAATATACATGTTTTGTTAGAAAAAGTACCATCTCTTAACTCATACAAAAGGGTTAAAAGAATATGCATTTAATTCCATCCCTAACTCGACTTTGATCATGGCCATGTCTATATTGCCCCAAAGCATCTCTAATATGGAAAGAATTACTCAATCTAGATACGTCAATGGGGCTAAAGTGGTGGTTCATCCCCTGAAGTGTACTAAGTTTTACTTGTGTTATGCCCTCTCTCATATTTGATGGTCTTGGATGTTTATGCCTCATTGAAGCAAATGGATAACCCTGGAAGAGAAGGATGGATCTACATTGAGAATGTCCATCGAATGGACAATAGGTGATAGAGTACTAAAGCATAGGGACGTATGATCTACTGGGGAGAAATGAGTGTTGTATCATGGGGAAGCATCAGAAGTTAAAGAGGTATTAGTGGCTAATGCTAGTTGCTAACAACGACCCCTATCATGAACCCATCCTTTCCTTGAGCTAAAGGCATCTCTAGTTGTTGCTCTTAATGATTTAGAAGAAACAATGTAACAACTCCATGCCCTCATAAGGATGTCTCCCAAAAATTGTTATAGCTCGTGTCTCTTGTGAATTGTCAACTATCTTAATGTGAGCAAACTAATCCAATTACAAAGAAGGTCAAGCAATTATGCATATTAAATATACATTGATAGAGATATAGTGGTTCAATTCGATTCAAATCCGTTTGGTTATGTGCAATTTGTAGTTCAGTTAATTTCTTGCATAATTTTCATGTAAGCATGCAATCCAAGTATTCAAGAAACTCTTCAAAACCATTATCCAATGGCCTTGTCATCTTTTAAAACCAATAGCTGCTTGAATTGAAAATAGAACGATTCAAGTGTCAATAATCAAATTCGCCTAGCATTTTATTGGAAGAAATCAAGAGACAATCTGCCTTTGAATAGTGTGTACATTTTCTTTCCACTGTTATTAGATCACCATATCGAAGACCGTTTTTGGACTGAACTATCATAAGGGTGAACTAATAAAAAGAATTTCAGTTGAAGATGTGGAGCTTGATGACACTATAAGCTTGGACTATTTAATGAATTAATAGGAATCCATGTCCGATATGAAGGGGACGGATGGTAGAATACTCAAGGTTTACTTGTTATTGATCAGACATCACAAGTTCGATGTATCTCTATAATTTGAATAATCCTTGGAGGCGTCGAAATGTAAATTATTTATGTTGATTTGACACTTTAACCCTGAACAGCTCACGATATTGAATTTCAATTGGCAATTCCCGCAACGTGTCATGTCTAATATGAATGACTTTCAAACATGTTCATATACTAAGTATAAGAATGGCATAGCGAAAAGAATTAATTTAGCATGATACATTATATGCAACTGATAGCTACCATATAATCGATAAAATTTTTATATATAAATAATATTATAAAAACTATATACCATTTTCATTACTTATTTAAAACATGTTAACATTTGCTCGCTTACTCGAACAAGTGGCATATCATGAATCTTTTTTCTGCCCTAACACCAGTGACCACATGTATAAAATATTAGATGTTTGTAAATTAAGATGAATTCTTGATTGGCGGTATATTTATTATTTGAGCTGGTTATCCACTTATATTTATCGCCATAGATCATAGATGACACCGATATAGATCTTGCCTGCAGCCTACTTGCTCATATATTTATTATTTTACTTAATTATCCACCCACATCACCCAAATCTGTCCCCAGAAATATTCCTAATATAGTTAATTTGTTATTTATTATGGTCCATTCCAGGCACTCATTTTGACCTTATAACGTAGAATATTTGGTGAAATAACACGTCAAACTTTATAGGCTGGACGTAGATTTTTTAAATTAATTGGGTGGCATGTATCTATATTTTTTATTTTTATAAAAATCGGTTTAAGAAGATTTAGATTATGATTTTATACATACTTATCGGTAAAATTACGTTGCCTATATGCTATTACCATTCTTAGGAAGCGTCATTCACTAAATAAATTTCAAACATCTTGACCCTTTGTATTGTGACTGCTTTTCAAAAATCGCAGTTGATTTGTTTCCCTAATCCTTCTATATATATATATATATATATATATATATGGTACCAGCACGCTATGTTAATCGATTAGTTATATATCAATTATTGGTCAAAATTTGATACATGAACAATTTTGTAATAATTATGCAATGAGAAAGGCTTTGGTGCGTGTAATATACTCGTACTTATTAATTGTCAATAATTTTATAACACATGATTGAACGAATATTACACCACATATAATACATGTGGTGTCTATTACCTATAAATATTTTCTTGCAACGAATATTGATAATATCTGTCCAATTTTCTGTAAAGCCCAATTTTCTATTGTCCTTGCACGTAATGATTTAATTTGGAAACTCTTAACGGTGTGGTAAACATAAGAACAACTATTTAGAATCAGCTACATTATATGAGAAATCAAGCTTCTCGCCAAAAGAGTAAAAATAAAGGATTAGGTAATTAATCTATCGTAACTATGATTTGCAAGATTTAATAGAGCCCCTTGGTATACTGGACTTATAATCCATGCACTGCATTAGAATAATTTGGTGGTAGGGCTAACACCAATCCTCTCAAAAAATTAGAGCCACGGAATTTCGATAATTTAACCTACTAGGATGAAAACAAAAACACATGAAAGTTTCTATTTTAGAATCCGAACTGTATATTAACATAGGCATGGTTTGGAACCGAATAATGCCATTTAATCCCAGGCCAAGAACCAATGGTTCCAGGCCGATTCTGGAGAAAAAAGAAGAAAAAAAACCAACCCGCTAGACTCATCACTGCATCGGAAAAATAAGGGGAAAGGCTGCTGCAAATTGCAGTCGAATTTGCGGAGGACAGGGGGCTAAAAAACTTTTTTTCCAGCCGACAATTTGGACTATCGAATTCCGATTGTTTACGAGAGAAAGAAAGGGAAAAATGTTTGTTATCTTCATCGTCATATTTTTATTATATTTTTATTATGTTTCTATTAATAAATATATGACATATATTAAATAAATTAAAAATATATATATAAATTCTTAAAAGATATGAAGCATTTTTTGACACGTGTCAAATATTTATTTGTAGGAATATAATGAAGACAATAAGTTTGAGACAAACACGTTTTTTCGAAAGAAGTTTTCGGTGGGAGTGGGGAAGAGAGAGGGAGGGAGGGAGGGAGATAGAGAGATAGGAAGGGAGGAGAGAGAGGGAGAAAAATTTTGAAGGATGACTTTTTTTTTTTTTTTTTGCTCCACTTGTTATTTTTTGGAAATTTTTGTGTCAGCAATTAGCTTGGACCCTAAAAAAGTTTTGAAAATTTCTCGGTTCATTGATTTCGGAACCGGACTAGAATCGAGTTTCCCAGTTCTGGTTTTGGTTCCCTATTTTTTGAAACCAGGACCGGCAGTTTCGGATTAGTTCGGTTATAAACCGTTGCTGAAGTCTATGTATATAATCTCACATCAAAGTCATGATTGCATTTAATAGATAGGCATTGATATCATATAAGAGTGTCACTAACTCTAGTACTTAGGATCACTACTTAGGCTCACTATTTAGGCATAAAGGATCTTTTCTTCCGTCCTTTAGGGATAAGACTAGTGCTCAGCAAAAATTGGGGTCCTTACCATAATAAGTATATTTTATGTATAAATTTTATTATGTGGGTCCTTAAAATGTTGATTTGGTACCCTACGCACCTTAAGGTCCTTAGGAATGCGAATGCTCTAAAGAATTTTAAGGTTCTTAGGGAAGTGGATGCTCTAAGGAGTTTTAAAAAGCCAATATTCATGCAACAAATAAATTTCAAATGTCTAATAATATTTAATTTTGTTTGTAAAACTAGCATATATTATATATATTTTATATATATATAAGATTTATAAATTATGGGCTCATCTGTATTTAATATGATTTGTATCTTATCTGTATTTAGTTTGTTTGATTTGTTTATAAATAAAAATATTTGTATTTGTTTTTTTACAAATATTTTGTTTGTAAACGACAAAATTGATATGTCAAAATGACCTGAAAACAAAGAACCAAACAAATGCAACTGATCTCTATTTGGTTAAGAGTGATCAAACAATTTGGCACCCGACAAACATAATAATAGCTCATCTCTTTAAATTTATCAACTTCTAAAAATTAATAAAGGACACTATCAATTTTTGCATGAATATTTGCTGTACCAAGATTGCTGTCAAATAACTGTCTTAGCAAATTAGAACATGCCACATCTTATTTATATCATTTATAGAAAAAAAAAATAAACTAACTAAAATCAAATTAATAATATGAGACAGCAAGTTAGGTAAGTAAACTTGCATCCCCAATTTCCATATTATTCACATTATACTAAAAATATTTTGTAATAACGTTATTAATCTCAAATTTTTTTCTAGGAAAAAAAAAAGAATAATATTCTGACAACTTAATAAAAGACGCTACTATTTTCCGTTATTTACGGACTATAATTCCCTAACTAATGTGGAGTAAACGTTGGCACACATGCTGAACATTTTAACTTTTAGCACAAAACTATTACTCTTTCATAAAATGTAGCATAAATTATGTAAATCCATTCATTTCTTTGCATCAAATGATGTTCTTATGATGGAATGTTCCTAAGAATAACAAATGTGATATGCATGAATTGTTGTATGTGGTATATGAAGAAACCATGCATCCTTATGTACACATACTATGATATGCATGAATTGTTGTATGTGGTATCTGAAGAAACCATGCATCCTTATGTACACATATATACATACATACTACGTATATCTAAAACAACATTATTGAAAAAAAGAACCCGCAAGAGATATTATAATGATATCTGTCATGACTCTAAATGGGGGCCTAAGAAGATTATCTTAGAGTCATCATATCATGCATGCACCCATAATATGAGGACTGTCTTATAAGTCAAAGTTTGCAAGACTCTAATTAATTATCCTCTTATTATGTTATACATATTTATACATTTATTTAGAAAACAGTTTTGGATATCGATAATCCATAAATCACAATAATCATACAGAATCAGATATCTTACCAAAGATTAAACAAGATTAAACAAGGTAAAGCAACTTTGGTTATCTATCATCCACTATCAAAGGAGATTACAAAAGAAATAAATCAAGTCTTAAGTCTTTTCTCTCAACTAAGTTTAGTCTATCGATATTCTAATTCTCTAATTATCATGACTTGATCTTTAACATGCTCTGCACTCGGTTCCTATCCAATACCAGCTTAGTGAGATATATCCCTATGCAAAAGGTACCCATAACAAACAGATTAATAAGCAAGTTTGTTAACAAGCGTATGAGATGCAACATTCACATAAGCAAACAATACATATGATCAACTGGAAAACCACATGTTTGAATGGATTTATGTCCTCTATTCAGGGTTAAGTGTTTCTGGCCCATACGAATATAGTTTGCAAATAATTTTTTGTAGATCTTTCAGGCTATTACTCGCTACTAAAACTTATAGATCTCACAGGCTACTACACGCCATTTGTAGATTTTCAGGCTACTATCAATCACCACCACTACTATACTCTTGTCTCATCTAGTATAGCAGCGAATGCAATGCAATCTACTTCATGATATGCATGATCAATTTGTTAATTTATTTTTAACATTTAAATAAAGTATCTTAATGGCGATCATAGAAATATTGGTAAACACTTCAACATGACATAAAGACAATAATTAATTTACGAGCCATTCAAGTTCTAATATACTTAGTATAATTTCAACGAACATCATGATCACAGTCACTTCCCATAATGATCTTACATGCATATTCCATTTTATCTTTTTCCTATTTTTAATGCCTCTAAACTACAAGCACAAGCATAAGTATGTAAATTTAGGAGATAAACTCACTCTTTCTTAGTGCAATCCTTAGTCAAAGTGATCTTTAGGAAAAGGTACATCAAATTCTTCATCACCTAAATAAAAAAAAAAAAAACCGAAATGAGGTATTTCATATTGGTTCTACTCAAATTTCTAACTCTATTTATTTTATTCGTGTCATTATTCTCGATTATGGAAGTTCTACCTTAAAACGACCATAACTTGATCAGTTTAAGTTACAATTTTGCATATGAGTAGTCGTTTTCTACTTACTTGGAATGCTTTATATATTTCTAAGGTTATTTTTAACATTTAAAGTCATTTAAGGTTTGGAATGGGGGGCGACATAAATTGCACCCAGTTCATTCGAGACCTTGTTCTTTTTAATTTTTGAAGTTTTGCTTCATTTGGACCTTCTTAGGTAAGCATAAAAATATTTCCATATTTAGAAGTTATATAATAATTACAATAACTTACATTACATGCATAATCCTTGTGATGTTGCTTAAAATAGAAATTCTTTAAAACTACTTTCATGAAAGGTAGAAAAGTTAAGTTATTGGAAAAATTACTTTTGGATGTTTAAATAAAATTTCAACTCTTGATTTTCACAAATACGAATACTTAACTAAAAATCATAATTTTATATTTATTTTGAGCTCATGAAAATTTCATTTTTATAATAAAATTCTTTTAGCCAACTATTTTCAACAACTTTAGGTATTGGTGGGGAAAAATTATTTAAGTTGTATTTTCTTTAAAATTTCCTTAAGTTTTGGCATTTAAGGAAAATTTTTGGTAAATGACTTGTCCTACATTTTCTTTTTTGACAAAAAGAGTTTTCATGTGTTTTTGAAAAAAGAATTTCAAGTTGTAAAATTTTTCTCACACATTATATGAGGTCACGGTAATTTTAAAAAATTTAGGAGGTTGATTTTTGTTTCAAATTTTTTCTTTTGGATTTTTATAAAAATCTAAATTCCTAGACCTTTGTAAATATGAATTTTAACTAAAAAGCATGATATTATTTTTAGCTCGCATTTTAGATATCTTAAGCTTATAGTAAAATTTCTTTTAACTAATTATTTCTCAAAACATAAATCTTTATGTAAACTACTTGTAGCAAAATCCTCTATATGGAGAGGTTACTCATGTATTGAAAATAAGATTTTTTTTTTTTTTTTGAAAAATTTTTGCATAACAAAAAATTATCCTCATTGATGCCTTTGGAAATATTTATTTTGACATGGTAACAACATCACTATGAGCATATATGTATATGAGCTTAAAATAAAAATGAAATTAATAGCTTGGACACATATCAAGAACATAAAAATTTGAAATAAATAAATAGAAACATGAATGTAATAAAACAAAAGCATGAGATTCTTAACTTGTTATCAAGACTTTTCGGGACTTGAAATATTCCAGTTACCATATAAAATAAAATAGAATAAGCATAATAAAATATGGAAGTCTTAGATTTCATTTAAGTCTTCCCAAGACTTGAAATATATCCAGTTTCATAAATAAAATCGAAATAGATATTGAGAAAATTATGAGAGTCTGGCTTTTATTTCAAGGCTCCCTGAAGCTTAGAAATGGACAAGTCTCTTTTTGTTTTAAATTGAAATTAAACAAGTCTAAGACTGGAACTTGACTAGTCTTATTTATTAGTAAGAAATAGATAATAAAAGCATGAAATAAAGTATTAAATAAGAAGTTAGATTAGTGAGCATTTAGGTTCTAAGAAATATATATACCATATATACATATTATAACATAAAAAGGTTAATTAGAATCAAGAACACAACATAACATAAGCATAAATATGAATATGAAGTTGAACAAGACATGAACATGTTATTTCTATGTTTTCATTCCCTAGCATATGCATCATGAGAATTTTGTATGTAAATATAACTATATATTTTTCATATTATGTTAACATAAACAAAGGAGGGGGTTTTGGTATATTACCTAAGGTAGATGATGGAATATGAAAATTGTTAAGAGAAATTTGAATGTATGTAGTGTGTGTGTGTGGTGGCGTGAAAGAGGAAGAGGGGAGAAGAGAGAAAGGTTGAGAAAAAAACTTGCAAGGGTTTTGTTGAGGTGAGAAAAAACTTTGTAGGAAGTGAAAAAGAAAAGTGGTATTTATAGAGGGAAAAATGAGGGAATTAAATATGTGAAAATTAATGAAAAATGAAATAAAATATGAGAGAAGAGAGGAAGGGGCAACATCTGCATATAGGGAAGAGAGGGAGAGAAAAAAAATTAATTTAAGAAGAAAAGTATAACAAAGTGGAGAAGAAGTTAAGTAAAAAGTAGTGATGGAAAAGAAAATGTAAGAAATATGTGTGTAAGATGTAAGAGTAGGTGTAAGATAAAGTAGAGAAAAGTGAATAGTAGATAAGACAAATAAATTACTAGTAGAGATAAAAGTTAATTGGATGTCGTTATCCTTCTTGTACTTCATCTTTCTCTTCATGGCATTTATCTGCTTTTGAGAATCAACACTTTTCATGGCTTGACAAAAGTTGATTGGATCTTCTTCCATCATTCTCACATCATCCTTATGTTTTTGGAGAAATACAACATAATCATCCAAAATTGCACTTCTCCTTTCTCTAGTGGATCTTCTCAATGGCATCAGTTCTTGAGGATTTGAAGTTTGTTTTTCTATAGTTACTTGAATTTGGAAAGGAGAGCCATTTATGTTACCTTGTCTTGAATATGTTTCTTGAGCAATCTCAAGTACTATACCTGATCCTAAACACTATCAACAACAGCTAGAGGGACATCAACATGTTCCTCTTCAAGGATAAATTCCTTAACCTTATCTCCCTTGACAAACTAAACATCTTAGAAAAACCTAACATTAATTGTCTCAAACAATGCCTTAGTAGTGGTATCATAAAACTTGTAACTCCTGGATTTTTCAGAGTACCCTATAAAGTAACAACTAACGGTCCTTAAGTTCAGTTTCCTTTCTTTTGGCCAATAAGGCTTAACCTTAGCTAGACACCTCCAAACATGTAAATATTTTAAACTAAACTTCTTGCCTGTCCAAAGTTCATTTAGGGGTCTTGATAGTTGCCTTGGTTGGTACTCTATTGAGTAAGTATGCTACGATTTTCAATGTTTCTCTCTATAAATCTTTAGTACCACAAAAGAAATAGTCATCATGATCCGGTTCCTTATATTGTATCTTTTGTGGTGTCTTTATTGCAACATTTTTATCTTTATACCTTATTGAGACATACTTTGCTAAGAATGCACCAAATACAGTCTTTTTATTGTTAGCAACCCTTTTCTCAAGATCCTAAAAGGTATTTTTTATTTATCCTAATTTTATTAACCATAGTTGTAAACCTCCAGAATTTTTCGTTCTAGAAAATCTTTACTATATTATGCTAGGTAGCACCATAGCATTCCTTTGTAGGTACAAGATCTTAAAAATATCAAATAGTGACTTGAACAAATACCTGAAACCCGAAATTCATCTGATAAGACCTAAAAACGGAATAAAGACAAATTCAATCTCGTAGAATAGGAATTGAAACCTTAAGGTCAAGCTCAAAAAAAAATATTATAGAATTTTAGAGCTAAAAATTTAGTAATGCAAACTCTAAATTATGTGACTCAACCCTTAACAATAGCCAATCGTGTAATTTTGAAAACTTGAATTTTAGCTTTAGTAATTATCCGTATTAAATTAGTATCACCATGTAGTATAAATATTTATGTCTTTAATTCATAACTAAAATTGTCCTTCGATTCATAAATATTCGTTAGATAATAAATTAATTCATCCCATGTATATAATAGAAATACAAATATTTTATGAAGAATGAAAATCTCATAGTTTCCCTTACCAAAACTGTATAGGACTAAAGCACATCCATTAAAATTTCTTTTCTTGTCAAATCCAATAAATAACCACAAAATTGTACAAAGTCAACTACACCTATGACAACCATCAATTACAAATCCCCTCCATCATGCCAAAATACCATTTTTGGTACACTCACAACTCATTACAAGCCTCCTTACAAGGTACTCTTTAATGCCTTATCTTGTCAAATGCCATTCCATCTTCTTCTTTTAAAAGAAAGGGAAAAGACCTCTTTCTCACCTCACATCTCTCTCTCTCTCTCCTCTTCTCCTCTTCTTCCCTCCCTCTTTCTCTCTCTCTCTCCCCACGTCTCTCTCCCTCTCTTGCATCCCACCCCCACATCCTGTTTCTCTCTTTCTTTCATTCACACTATTTGTCTCTCTTTTCATCTTCTTTTTCCTTTTCATACAAACCAACAAATCTACCTTTAGCTTAATATGGAAAGGTAGAATTTCTATGCTCAAAATGTGAAGAATCTATGGGTAGAAATCACAAGATACTCAAGCTACTAGGTAAGCAAGATTCTGTTACTCAAAAATAGCAAGATTCCTTTACTAAAAAATTTCTATCTTTTATGTTAAGGAGCTAAAAACTCTCTTTTATCACTTTTTAGGTTTGGATCTATATCCAAAAGAGGGGAGCGATACACTATCACTCCTCAATCCTCAAGGTATAATACTCAAACTAAACTTTGGTATCATTCATATGTAGAAAAACAAAGGAAAATATGGGTATGAGTTCTTTTAAAATTCGTATTCCAACTTGAGACCACCAAAAAGGGGTCTTACTTTTTTCAAAATGCTATTTTTAGTGATACAAACTTTACTAGGGTTAGATCCCTTACATATGAAGCTAAAAATAATGTTTTCCTTACTTGAAAACTCCTTTTTAACGTGTACAACCACTCAGGAAGCTTGGAACATAAAAAATCTTGTGTTATCTTGTTTTATGATACATGTTTTTGTAGGATCTCTCAATATCCGAATTTACTTTCTTTAACCCTTTTTTTATTTATCTCTTATGACTAGTTGAGATGATGCGTTTTGGCACATGTAAACCTAGATATGCTATACAAACCCCTAAGAGGCCTAGAATAACAAGGAGCCATACATACTAAATGATATGGTACATATTTTTATGGAAACTCAAGAGATCCAAATTTTCTCTTTTGGTTTTCTTTTTGTTTATGACTTATACATGGTAAAAATAATGTTTTTCTAAGTCCTTTTCATATAGATATATTATATAATGCCTTAGGATATTTAGAATATAAGAAATCTACACATACTCAACTATAGGACTCATTATTTTGGGCAACTCCAAGAAATCCGAATTTACTTATTTTATTTCCTATTTGGTTGCAAGTTTTACTCAATAAAAATTGATGTTTTCTAATTAATCTACACCTATATATGTTGTATGAACCATTGGAAGGCCAAAAATAACAAAAATACACCATTTAGAGTAAGTATAAGACCATGGTTCAATGGAATGAATTTTGATCCGAATTTACAAATTGTGTCATTCCATTCCTTGTTAGATAAAAATAATACTTTGTCCTATAACTTGATAAAGCATAAGTTAAGTATGAGTATGAGTTATCTTACTACCACAGCATTGATGGACCACGAGAAAAATTGGCAAATTCATCGTGATTAAGATCAAGCATGGCTTGGGTTAAAATGAGAAAAGGAGAAATAAATTCTTTGGTTTAATTAATTAATATTAGCATTAAATTATCTTTTGATGTAAAAAGAAAATTATCAAAAGATTGTGGAAAGAAATTAGAGAAATATTAATGGCCCTTAATGCATAAACATGGATTAAAATTAGGCTATAATTGTTTTAATGGGCCATTTGAATGCTTAAGTCCAATTAATTAGCAAGTGAATAAACCCAAGGATCAACAAAAGATTATGAAATTAGACATGGCCTTTTGGTTATGATGTTGGACCCTATCATGTCTTAATGAGCTATTAGTATAGAATTATAATAAGATAGTCCATTAACCATATATACATGGATGTGAGGCCCTATGTAAGATATGAGAAGTGTCAATGATAATTTAGGCCTAAAAGCTAGTTGATATAGACATGTTATAGTAATAATGCCTCAATATACTTTTTAATCACCTAAGCCTATAGACCTTTAATCTAGAATCAAGAAAGGGAAGATAAGCCTAAAACTTGGAAATAAGTAATTTAGGCCCAAGAAAGGAAATAAAACTACAATAGGAAGTCTTTAATGCTCTAAACTACAAGGCCTGCAAAGTGGCAAACCAATAGAGCATGGGAACTTGAAAGGTAGGAATGAACCTAAATGCTTAAGTTAAAGCCCAAATAGGATCTTATGTCCACATAAGGATAATTAATTAAAGTCTTTAGTAAAGCCCAACTAAGGTAAGTCAATAATAAAAACCAATGAGGAAAGTAAACAACAATTATATAGTACTATCGCTTTAGCTATGCATGTCAGCTAAAGTGTTAATACATATTTTTCTTCTTATTTATAGGCGAGCTCGATTACCTACTTGACATCCCTTCCGACTATTATGATGCTTGACTATCATTATGGACCGGTGAGTAACTTGACTCTAATTCATACTTGTGTTGTGTAGCTTAGTTGTACCTAAATAAAGATAACAAATTGGATTGAGTAGGGAATTGGGATCATATTTGTTGTCTGAATAAAGCACTATAATAATAGTGATAACTTGAATTGGATAGTTTGTGGTGTTGATAGTATATGATGAGTGTTTGTAACTGCTTGACCACTAAAGAAATTGATTTAATATTATTTGACATACTAATTAATTGATCACGCATAGCACAACTCAATTGCATCAGCATTGCATACTTTTGATCATTACTGTCACGCATTACCATTCTAAGTCCAGGATAAGTTAGAAGGGATTTTGATGGTGAATCCTCATTCCGCCTATATTATCATGTGGCTCACGGATTCCGCAGGAATTGCTTGGTTTGAGGAACGCTACCTGTCGGATGTCCCGTGAAGTGTGTAATGTTTAGGGAGTTTCCTAATATGCAGGGCCAAAAAATGTTTTAGAAGTTTTTAAAGGAATTACTCTGCATACTCTGATCCTCTTAGGCACTAGTGTGGAGACTAGTTCCTTAACCTTTGGAGAGGGCATAAATCTTTGACCTATCTGGATTCCAATCATCCAGACTTATGAGTGTGAAAGCATACGGTTGAGTGACGTATTGCATATGAGTATTAATAAAACTTGATTGGTCTTGTTGATGTGTGCTTATTGTCTAAGTTACTTTACTGAGCTGTGGTTCGCTTACAACCTTATATATTTCATAGGTTCAGGGGCAGTTCGTGGTTCATCCCTACAAAAGTCCTCACCTCGATACACGTTAGCACCTTTTGGGTAAATCGGGGGAGTGAGGCAAAGTGGAAGGAAGATTTAAAATTATCTATCTAGTTTTTTTTTATGTATGTCTTTGTTTATGTTTAAAACTTCAATTCGTGTTAGTTCTTATTATGTTTTGTGATAAGACGATGGTTAAGAAATATTATCTATGATGCTATTATGTGCATATATGCTTTATTTGATCTATACAACCTTGATCCTGGATAAACGTGTCACATCCCTTTGAGTAACCTAATCTTATCATATCCATGTGTCTACTAAGGCCATTAACTGACGCAAAGCATGTTTAGGATACCCTTTGGGCTGTGACAATAGTAATGTTGGCAAAGCTGTTTGAAGTAACACTAATAATTGAATAGATAGCAAAACAAGAAACTAAATTATGTTCATATTCATACTGAAACTATACTTTATAATTCAAATAATGACGTAACCCATCACAAGATACCCAACACAACATTTACATTCTGCGTTTGGACAAAGATGTAAACTTGTAAGTGGTACTCTTAGTACAATGATTAAACATTGATAGTGAATTTATATCAAATGATTAAGCCTTTCTTTGGATCGACTAATCATTCACATGAAAAATTGAACAACTATCACATATTTATCATCGCAAGTGTACATGTAAGTTGGTTAAACATTAACCTTCCTTTGGGTTGGTCAGTATTCACTTAACTTACATCTACACAACATTTTCTACCTATTCAAAGCAAATGATTTCCATAGGAGAGGCTACTTTGGTAGCATGTTATTTCAACCATTTGTCCTAAATAGTAGAAATACATTTTTCATAATTTGAATTCCTAATTTTTTTATTTTATTTTAGACACCTACTACAACATTTATATTAGAGCTAAGAATAAGGGTCGTGGCTCGTGGGCCGACTCGTTTACCTACTCAAAAAGTAGGGCGTGGCCAATTTTTTTTAGCCTGTTTAAATGAGGCCAAATTGGCCCGGCCTATTTAGCCCACGGGCCAAAGCAAGCTGGTCCATGGTAGGCCGGACCGGTCCACGAGCCAGGAGTTAAAAAAAAAAAAGAGAGAGGAAAAATATAAGAATAAGAATAATACAATGACATATTTGTGATTTTTTAGGATAGATTATGGAAGAAAATAGATTAATATATGAATCGTAAGCATTATAACATTTTTTTAGTACATATTTATTGATTTAAACATAATATAATATCTAATAAATATTTAAAAAACTTATTTTTATTTATAAGTAATCAAAATGGTAACAAAATTAATTTTTAATATATATAAAACCTTAAAATATATAAATATTCTAATTTTTACATAAACTAACATAAAAAAACAACAAAAAAAAATTCATTTGACTCGCGAGTCGACCTGTTTAGCCTACGGGACAAAGCGGGCCGGACTTGAGCTGAGAAATTTTGGCCGATTTAAAAGCGTGCTAAAATAATCTGGCCCATTTAACCCGCGGGCTGATGCGGGTAGACCTGGCCTACTAGGCCTGTTTGTCTACCTCTAATTGATATCTAGTTTTTAGACAAAAATACCAACGGTAAATGATGTCCTCTAAAATAATAATAAATATTGATAAATAATTTTGCAAAATGATGTGTCTTCCTTTGGGCTGGCAAATCACATGCATGAAATCAAAATACCACATATTCAGTATTACATGTCTATCATTTAGCCAAATAATAACCTTCCTTTAGGCCGATTATGATTCGTATGGATATAGACATTTCATATAAATCTTTATTCTGAAATCTAAATTTCTTGAATTAAATCAAAACAATAGAAATTACTTTGATAACATATTATTCTATTTATTTTAAGAAGATAGTTAGATAAGATTTATCAAAATAAATAGAATAAGTAAACAAATATTCACTTTTATCTCAATCTTTAACCTAGTCTTTTAAGATCACTTTACACTTAATATAATCCAATTTAAAAGAAAAAATTCATATCTTTCTACTTTAAAATATGAAATTTATTATTCTAAGATTCCTCTGTCATTCAATTGTCGTGGAATTATTTTTTATCATGGCTTGCAGTCCATGCGAGTGAATTGAAAACTATATCCATGATGATATATTTAACTAACACAAGACTAGAAAAACAGAGAAAGAGTGCTCGACATTATCATTAGATATTGATTTCAACTAAATCTGTATAAAAATTATACGTACACAAATCTTGTTGACTGGAATCCATACAAGAAATAATAAAACACATGAAACCATCATCCATCATGCGTGAATCCATATATAAAAGGGGTGAAAAAATCACACTGAATCTGTATAAAAAGATTAGGGCACAAACACATATAAATAATTGCAGAAGCATACCTCATTATATGATATGGAAAACGCTTAAAATGCTTTGATTGTGGATAGCTTGGTCTTCCAAGTTAATATGCAACCTTTAAGAGACTTCCTTTATCTCACTTTATTCTCTTTGATGATGAGATGTGTTGCTTATGATGACTTGAGGATCATGACCATATATTTATATACATGTACTTATTTATTATTTTCTATTCTACCCATCATAAAATAGGAAACAATATATCTGGTCTCTATACATAATATTACATACTTAATATATATGATACATTTAAAGTCCATAACTTTATTAGATCACTTTATTTGGACTTTATATTTTATAATAACCTTTTTACACAATTAGTTTAATTTACACATATAAGCTTACAAAATTGGTTTATTAAAAATAAAACTATCAAAGGGAAAGTAACAACTCATACTCACATGTAGCTTATATAAGTCAAGATATAATAATGATGGTGACATAATATATATATATATATATATATAAATACCTATATGTTACCAATCTCTTATGATAAATATTTAAATCTAAACACTTTTTCTATTTATTTTAAAAATTTAGGGATAATGTCATAAATGGTACCTAAACTTTGATAAAATATGCAAATTAGATACTTGAATTTTGAAAATGATCAATTTAGTACCTAAACTTTGATATTAATTAATTTGATACCTAAAAAAATTTAAAATTAATTAATTTAGTATCTAAAAAAACTTAACAAAGGTAATGTTGGTTTGAACAAAATGTTTTTTCATATATTAAATTGATTAATTTCAAAGTTTAGGTATTAAATTGATTAATTTTAAAGTTCATGTAATTAATAACATATTTTATCAAAATTAGGATACCATTTGTGATATAATCTAAAAATATATATATTGCTATCACGTAGTACTAAAAGTGAAATTAACTCTATATCAAAGCAATCTTGGTCTTTGGGCCAAAAAAGAAAAAAAAAGAAGGTAATCTTGGTCTCTTTTTTCTGTTTTTTTAGTCCTTGACCCAACATTCAAAGAAAAGATAATACAGTCAAGTAGTCCGATGATATTATTATTGGACATTCAAGTGGAGTCAATTAAATTCAATTTTTTCCTTTTTTGCTGTAATGGGGAAAAAAAAAGTCGATACAAGTAATATCACATAAAGGATATGCTAATGCTTTTTGGGAAAACAGTTTCGTAACATGGCTTGTAATAATGTTAGTGAAAATGAGACAGAAGCGAAGATCAATATTTAGAGGTAAATGTTGCTGGTTTATTTATTGTCATGTAATGACACAAGCGTTATATTTGAACTACTGGAACAAAATAAGACTGAAAAAGAATCATGATCCTTGTGGTTTTATTTAATTTTATAATTGGAGTATTTTTAGGAAAAAAGTTGCATTCCATAAAGAATAGTAATTCTTCCCATTAAAGAAAAAAAAAGAATATGTTATATATTCCACAAATTGCATGAAACAAATAGACATTTTATAGTAGAATTTTGAGCAAACCAAATAAGTAATAAAAAACTATTCCATAGTAATAAAAGTGAAACAATAATTTCATTACAATAAACTAAACACAATGTAAATAAAAGCATTCAACACAATGCTACAATATTGCAGTCATAAAAAATAGACTTTAGTCAAGCCTTTTTTATTTTGCATTGGTTTCAGCTTAGACCATTGAAGGTATTGAGTAAAGCTGTGAAATAAAATTGATCAAACTGTGAATCGACTTAACTACCAAAAGTTTGTTTGTTTTTTTTTTTAAATGGTTCTATTTGCAATTCGGTTCAGGATTTTACACTAAACTGTATGGTTCGAACCAAACTAAAATGTTTTATTTTTTAAAAAACAATTCCAACATATTATTTTTTTCTTTTAATTGTTTTATAAAAAAATTAATTATTTAAAATTTTTGTTCATATATGTATAATTCATTATAATGAAACTTAATGGTAATATTATGTTTTAATTTTTGTTGTGTATCTACAAATAAGATAATTTTTATATTTTAGCATCTATTATTCTAAATATCTTTTTTTTCTTACTAATTAATCTACTTCTATAAATTAGTTACTTATTGGTTTATATTTATATAATTAATAATATGTTAATTGGAAGCATACAACAAATTAAAATTTGCATCTCTTATTGGGATAACATATTCTTATTTTATCGAGTTTAGTACATCATTATAGTTTAGTATGGTTATAATTTTAATATATGAAATGTCCCCTACTATAAGTTTTACATATTAATTTACATAAATAATTAATTTCAAATATTATTATTTATATTTGCATAAGTGGTATGAAGTATGTAATTGAAGTTTCTCAATAGAATGCATTATAATTTTAAGAATAAAAATGGTTGAAATTGCAAATCGAACTATTTTCTAGTTCGAAAAAATTACAAACTAAATTATATGGTTAAGTTCAAATTTGAAAGAAAAATCGAATCATAGTTTGGTTCAAAGGGCAAATTGTACCAAGAACACCCCTAGTATTGAGGGCATGATTTGATCTTACCCTATGAGGATGTAATCGAGTTGGTTTTAAACGGATCATATAAACCGAAACCCAACCCACTACTCTATATGGTTTACTAAACCCGACCTTATAACTCTACAGAATTTCATCATAAATCTAAAGCCGCCTTATAGGGTTTGCTATAAAACTCGAAACCCGACTCTATAACTTTTTTTTTTCAATTTCTTTTCAAATTTTAATAATAAATTCAAGAGAAGCTGGTATTTTGATGTACTTTTACTATACGAGCAAAAATAAAGATGCATGTGAAATTGATGTAATATGTAGTTGACCACATTTATGATTCAACATTTAAACACTTAAACATGTTACTCTTGTCTTCATGTTTCATACAAGAGACTTAGATTATACATAATATCTTAAGAATAATTAACTTAAATCTTCTTCCATTGGAGCTAAATTATAATAGACAACAAACAAGATTAATTTAGTATTAGATTTTACGACTATTTTTATTTTTAATTTATAGTATGGGTTGTTGGGTATCCATCGGATTTGTTATATGATTTAAATCCGATCCTACAATCCTATAGGATTTTTATACATATCAAAACTCGACCCTAAAATCTTATAGAGTTAAACTGTTTTTAACAATCAGGTGGGTCGAAAGCCATCCTATAAGGTTTTTACAGATTGAGTGGATTGAAAACCCTATATAGTTAACCTATTACATCCCTCCCCCGGACAAAGATTTATTAATGTTCACAAGTCTTAAATGCTGATATCTAATGAGTAAGTATCCGTATTATTTTTGGCAAACAATGGTAATAAAAGTATTAAAATTTTACTGTTATTTACAATATGTAGCATTGAAACCTTTCTTCTAACGCTTGGGCCGAAAGTTGGGTCACGACCGACTCCACGGTCCAAATTCTGTCCCAGTACACTGTTCACGCCATATAAGTATCAAGCTTCCTGGCTCTTGGAAAAAGATGGAATGGCAAAAACAATTTTTAGCTCTTCAAATTGACAACCAACTGTGTAGTTAACACGTGGACCTGAAAATGCATGCATCAAATAGACAAATGTAAAATTATCAAAATATTTACTACGAAGACCAAACGAATTGGACTTTGGACGTATCCTTTGTCATCTGCTATGACATTGTCTTTATGTTTAAGGTCGTTGAACGCTTCAAAGAATGAGTAGCTCTGACTTTATTCATTTGAGGTTTCGTTTCTCAATTAATGGATCTGCACCTTGACGAAGGTACCGCCTATGATTAATGTCATTCGCTAGTTGTTTGAAGTCATAACCATAATAGCCTACAGAGTCATGGTGGATTTGTTGCGTTGCTGACCAGTTTAGTCTACTGTATATCCATTATAAGGATTGTTAATAATTTTATAGCCTGATAGTATTAATATCGATGTTCCAAATAGGATAATTGGAAACAATTTTGCTATTCCAAGCTTATTGTTTTATTTGTGTTCCTGTGAATAAACTTATGACATGTGTCATAAAAGTATTTTCTTTATATTATGATTTTTTTTTATTTTCTAATTTATTGGACACGTCTTGGATATTTACTCATAGAGATACAAATGACAACATTTTGGAGACAGCAAACCCATCTCTTGGATTAATTGTAATAATGGATATATATTAAAATAATTATAATTATAATTATAATTTAATATAATATAAACTTTACAAAGCATATAATAGGTTTAGGATCCTATCAAGTGAACTTTAACGTGGAGTATCCCTCTACAATTCCTCAATCCTTTTGTCCCAATATTGAGCATCAAATTTTTGCACACAAAAAGGAGTTTAGCCTTAGTTTCAAGAATGTAGAAAATTGAAATAGGTCTTAAAGAGGTAACATAGTTGACCATAAACTATCAAAAACCAACTTTTTCAAGAAAGACGTAAATAAAGAAAAATGATGTAATAATATCTTAAAAAATATAGATGATTTCAGTTATTTATTTTATAACTGATAAAGATTAAGATGACAATAATGGAGATAATCCATTGCCTCTACACGCGTGGCAACCTCTATACATGTAGTAACATGTAAGTTAAATATTTAACCTTTTCATTTTAGATTATCAAGAGCCTTTTTATGGGAAATACCCTCAACCATGAGTTTCATGATCCATTATTAATTGTATGAACTTAGGAGTACAAATGAACCAAACTGATTTACGAACTATTTGAATTTGGCTTGAGTTTACTTGAGTTATTCGAATACTTTATCAAGTCGAGCTCAAATTTTATATGTTTGGCTCGATTAACTCGCTAGTCTTATTGAGCTCGAATCTAGTATAAATGTTAATCGTATTTGAACCGATTTTAGGTATTAAGATTATTTTAATTAGAATTAAATATATATATATATATATTTCAATGAATCTAACCTAAACGAGTTTAATCAAGTCAAGCTTGAGATTATATCATGTTACTTCAAGTCGAACTCGAGTTTAAAATATTAAGTTCGATTAAATTTGAATTCAGTTCAAGCTTTGAAATTTTGAGTCACACTTGAATTTGAGTTTAGTACTGTACTATTTTTACTTGAATCGTTTACAACCCTATGCAATTCTATGAGTTTGTAATTTTATGAATCTTTTAAATTAAAATGATCGAAAATGTCAAAATTTGCGCAAATAATTTTGGTACCTGAACTTTTAAATGGTCAATACCCAATCAAAATTTTGTAGTAATTTTTAATTTCCCACTAACACTGTTTACTCTATTTTCTCACATAGAATATTCACTCTATCAATACTAGATAGTGTTTTGGGTATGAGCAAAAATCAAATGATATGCTGCTTCTTTTATGACAACAAACAAAGCAAATGGTATTGAGGATGTTGTAAAAGTAGTCATAAAAAATTTGATTGGATTTTAAATTGACTAGTTCAAAATTTGGGTATTGACTTGATTTTTCTTATAAAGTAAAACACCAAATTTAACATTTACCTTAAAATGAATACAAAATTATTGAAGTATAAACTTTTAATAGAATTATAAATTTATGTGTATGATCTTATGAAATTAAGATTCTAGTGTTTTTATGCATGCAATCTAAGCAAAATTGTAAGTTTGACAATCTTACCATTAATATAAGCCATATAATTTGATTCTTTTTCAATAAGGTGCAACTATCTTTATACTTAGTGGAGTTGCATAAAAAGCTATAATTAGGGTTTTATATCAACTATACATGCTTTATAAAATGTAAGCTACTAGGCAAAAATTGTAATATAGTGACATGAATACTACCCTCCCAATAGTATTAACTAAATTTGATTCCCCCTCCATAGTTGTACTATGTAAATAATAAAAATTAAAAAATGTAAGCCACTCAAATTCAAATTGACGTACTTATTACTTAAATGTGAATTCAGTACAACCGAGTTGAACTCAAGTTTAATAATCGAGTAATTTGTTGAGTCAAGATATAACTTTATCATATATGGTTTAATGAGTTCCTATGTCTAATTTAGCCTAATTTGCAAGTCAAATATATGTTTTAATAATGTGGTTTTAGATAAAAGGAAAAAAAAAATGATAAAATGAGTTATGAGTTTAACTCGTACTACTTTGAGTTTAACTCAATCTCCATATTCTTAACTTAATCTAGCTTACCTAATTCATGATCCTGTGCCTTAATCTTATCAAGTTTCTCAATTACAAGACTTAAAATTTGATAGCTTATCATAGATATAACTATTGTAAGGATGAATGTTATATTTGTTACTTGAACTTTATTAATTTGTGTAATTAATTACTTAAAGTTTATAAGTATCCATATGCTACCTAAACTTTGCCCACTCTTGCAATTAATTACCCGAGTTTTATAAAATTTTATAATTAGCTATCTGAACTTTACTTAAATTTGTAATTAACTATCTTAACTAAATATTATAAATGAAGTTGAAAAATTCATAGACAGTAAATTGATATTTGCACATATTTGTAATGTTAGGTACCAAATGTAGCATTTACTCTTATTGTAATCTAGTAATTAATTGGAAGTTCTTTGGAAGTAGTCTTTAACCAGCTATTTTACTATATTTGTAAGATCGATACATTTACTAGCTTGTTTTTACATCAATCCATTTTAACTTAAATAAAAAAAAAAAAAAGAGGAAAGTGGAAAGTCCATTCGTTCTAGGGGATTGACAAATCTTAACAATATGTCGATACAAACACCACCAACTTTATGGTTTTAAAGGAAAAAAGGAAAAAATATCGCTGGTAACACATAGCTTTGGACTTGTATGGTCCTAAATTATAAAAAGAGAGTACAAAAGCAAAAGTAGTTGGAGGAAAAAGTGAAAAGAAGAAGATCAGATCAGTCCCAAAAGCGCTGACATTTGAGAGACTGAAATGAAAATGCCAAACGGAATCCATTTTTAACATTCATGACTTGAGATGACTGACATTGTCATTGACTTGAGAGAGGTGGGTAGTCCATGCAGTATCCAAATTTGGTTATACTCTCAATCCAGGGTGGGTCTAGAGGATGGCCCAGCTTCCTAAACTTGAAAAAATTAATTTAAAAAAAATTATATGTAAATTATAAAGAGAAATCATGACATGAAATTAAGTATGGTATAATGGTTAGATGTCTACATATGTCTCTAGCTACTCTTTATCTCTTACACTAATACTCTCTCTCTCTCTCTACATATATATATGTATGTAGCTATCTATGTGTATGTGTGTGTTTCTTTTCAATTTTTTCTTTCACAATAATTAATAATATCAAATTTTTTATCATAAATTATCTGACTAAATAAATTCTTGTTAATAACTATTTTATATTTTAAGTATCCTACAAATACTAATTATTATTATCCATATAACATTTGAATCTTATTGCACACTAATTATATAATTTGATTTAGTAATTGTTTTTTCTTTAATTAATGTTATTAAAATATACATAAATTATTATATAGCCATCCTATTTACATGTATTTTATGATCTATTTATATCTAAAAAGCAATCATATTGCACATTAATAGGAAAAGGAAAATAATATTTAAATTTTTAGAAAAATTACAAAAATGCTAATGACATCAAAATAATCTCAGTTTTAGACAATATAACCTCGTCTCTTGAAAAAATGAGATCAGGTAAGAGATGAAATCTTTAAAATATAAAAGAATTGCATATTTTAAAGAAGCGAGGTTAGTATGACATGAGACAAGGTACTTCCGCATTTTAACCATCTCGATCATTTCGAAAACTGTCGGTGAAAACCTGAAGTCTCGATAGAACTTAACGATTTCACCCCAAGCAACAATTAAACTATGATTATGCCTACATAAAGAAACCAATTTCCCGGCGGAGTTAGATGAGTATGGAGTTGAGAAGATCTTTTCGAAGCGGGTGGAGGGTTGAAAGCCACGTGATGCGGGTGAGAAGTTTGGGTTGGTGAGTTTGGACTCGCAGCGTGGAGTCCAGTGGAGACGTAGAGGAAGAAATGAAAGCACCTGATGATGAGAAGACGATGGTGAGGAGTGCTGAACATTTCATATTACGGTTAGGGTTCGGATTAGTAAAGGAGTCATTTGGGTGATTGGAGGACAAGAAGATAGAGGTATACCAACCTCGTCTCCTCAAGAGACAATCTTCTTTCGTATTTTAAGGATTTTTTTTTTGAAGAGACGAGGTCAGATACTTATGACCTTCTCTTTTTAAAAAACAAAATTATATTGTCTACAACTGATATTATTTTGATCTCAGTGGCACTTATGTTATTTAAAAAATATTAAATATTATATTCCTTTTCCTACACGTTAATTATATAATTTGATTTGATAATATTATTTTTTTTCTACATGTAATGCTAAGAAAAAACACGAATTATTGAATAAATATCCTATCTAGATATATTTTATGATTTATTTATTAAAAGCAAAATTTATATCTATTAACTCTATTTTTTATTAATAATTAATTTCCAAGTGATATTTATATTATCCATAATGAAATACACTAAATTCTCTTAATTATTGGTCGAATGAATTTTTTTATAACGTTTTAAAAAATCACATTGTAATCGTTGTGAAATTCTTACAAATTTATAAGATGTAATAATATAATAGCGAGTTAGGGGTATTCACAGATCGATTAATCGGTCCATGGTCCTATTTTTTGAACCTAATTGTAATGATCAGTTTTTTAATATCTCGTTCTTTAACTTGTCTATTATAAACGGCTAGTCGCCTTAGTGGTTAACCTTTTTATTCGTTTTCGGTTTTTTTAACTATTTAACGTAATGGTTTCAACAAACCTTATTTTTTGGTGCAAAAAAAAAAAAAAAAAAACCTTATTTTTTAGCTTTTATCGTAGAGTTTTTCTTTAAATTATTATATTATTACAAGAGCTTAAAAAATGAAAATCAACTTATGGAAAAAGGGGAAAAGCAAACCTACGAATGCATCATTATCAATAAAATCAAACCAAATCAATTACCCACATTAACTCCATCAAACATAGGAGAATAGTATTTTAATCAAAATCCAAGGAATATTAATATAGGTAAATTATATGTACATGTAAATTATATATAATATATTTACAAATATTGAAACGGTTAACTGGTAACCATCGGTTTTTTATCGTTACAAGTCGAAACCGAAACCGAACCCGAAAAAAATAAAAATTGTAATCATGAACCGAAACCAACAGACCGATTAATCATATTTTTCGAATTGATTTTACAATTTTGATTCGATTTTTCGGTTTTCATCGGGTTTTTTGCATACCCCTGTATCAAGTAAATATTAATAAATAATTTTAAGGTTCATCTCTATAATCGTATAATCCTATATTCGCCCCTACTCTCAATAGAGAGTGTATGTATAAATTAATGCACATCTTAAAAAATTTTCAAAAAATGGCTAAAAAATATTATTATTAAGCCAAATTTTATTTCAAATTAAAAATTCCTTTTAGTTAAAGTTAATTTTAATTTTTTTATTTTATTTGTATTTTATTTTATCTTAAAAAGTTATTATTAAAATTTTGTTCCTTTTTTTTTTTTTAATGGCTGGCAAAATTGGCTTTGAATTATCCCATGAACTGGTGAGTGGCTTGGAATTTGCATGTGCCGATGTCTAGATGCAATTGTTCAATTCTCATCATCTAACTATTAAAATGATTATGATCATTAGTATAACTGACATTCTAACAACTTAAGAATACTAAAAGTCTGTTTAGATTGTGTGGTTTTCATCTATATCTGTATGTACATTCGTTTTCGATATGTATTGTATCTTATTTGTATCTGGTTTGTTTGATCTGTTATATAAGTGAAAATGTTATTTTTCATATGTATCTATTTCTTAACAAACAGTCTATTTAAAAACGTATGTGTGTCGTCTACACACCAATGAAACAAATAAACCCGAAATGTTCTATCGATGAAACTATAGATTAATTCGATTAAATAAAATAACGCTTTAAATTTCTCAAAATTGTTTGTCCCAATATTAAAAGATTGTATTCAGCACAATGAAGGAGTGTAGTCTTAGGCTCCCTTTTTTTTTTTTTTAGGAAAAGTATTTATTAATGAAAAAGTTTTCTTGAAAAGTAACATATTTTTAAACATTTAGCTAATTTTTTGTAAAATAGTTTTCCTTTGTTTGTATAACTTTGAGATGATTCACATATTATAAATACAAGTAGACAACCCACCTGCAATGGGTATGCAAATAAAACAACCCAACATATATAAATTAAATAGATATATTGTTTTGATATGTTGGAAGAGGACAACCTTAATTAGTCCTAAAAATTAGGAAATTAATTACAAATCATAATTACAATTGTATTTTGCACAGATAACTTGTTGGGTAACAGCCATGCATAAATATGGTATAAGAGCTTTAGATCGGTATACATGCATAGGTTAAAAGAAGAAAAGACTATGTCTATTCAACCCTATTTAATTTTATTCAAACCCTATTTAATTTCATGATTTCAGGGATACCAAAAATATTTTACGCCCTATATCTATTTAACCCCTATTTAATTTTATTCAAATCCTATTTAATTTCATGATTTCAAGGATACCAAAAATATTTTACACTCATATGCTAAAAAATGAAAAGACTATGTCTATTCAATTCTTATTTAATTATATTCAAACCCTATTTAATTTTCATGATTTTAGGGATTTGAAAAATATTTTATGCCTATATGCTAAAAACATTATATTAAAAACATTTATACTAAAAATATTTATACTAAAAATACCAAAGGGGGTGGTTTTACTTTAATAATATAGATTAAAAAAATAAAAAAATGTATATATTATAAAAGAAAAAATATTTAAAAAGTTAATAATAAATGTTTACTAAATGATCGGTAGATGAACTTATGAATCGATGGAGAATTGACTTACCATTTTATATGCTGTAAGTTGTTTTCCTAAAAATAAGTTATAAACGAGTCCATTTTTTCCAATAAAAAAATGATTTCCATTAATTATTCCATTTTTTCTTAAAAAATGTAAAAGGATGAAATATTATTTTTCTAAAAAATGTTTTTCATTAAAACAAATGGGCCTTAGTTTGGAGAGTTTAAAATAAGTAATAATTCCTAGGAGGCACTTAATGAGGATAGGTCAACAAAATCCTACCATTTTGAGTAAAAGGTAAAGAAAAATGGCAACGTCATAAAATAATTCAAAAATATAGGTAGTTAACCCTTGATTGAAAAATTAGTGGACAATATAATGATGAAGATGGAGAGGATCCATTTCCTCCCACACATAGTAACATGTAAGTCAAATTATCAAATTTTGTTTCGAGGTCTTACGATCCTTTTGTGGGTAATATCTTTACGTTATGTTTGATTTACTAGAATAGAATTAGTATTCCGCTTTATTACCACGAAATATCTACTACTTTATTTAGTTTGTAAAAGACTCTACCATAAGGAATGTCTAGTCTATATAATGTGGAATAGAATAGGAATCCCTATGATTCCCTTTGCTAGATGACTGACAATTCCTAACAAGAAACAATTTTTTTCAAAAAATACCCTTAATTATAATATAAAAAGAATTTTTATTCCTTTCCAACTTTATTTCATTCTAATAAACAAAACGTAACGTTAGTATAGGTTGCATTTTGTGATATGTGTTCAATAAGGTGTGATAGTCATTATCCTTAGTGGATATAGTGTACAATTGGAGAGTCAATAAGTGTAGATCAATATACCTACTTCTAGGTTTATTTGGATGGTTTATTTTTTATCTGTATTTGTATATGTATCGAAATGACATGTGTAAATATGTTTGATTTGTATATATATTATCTGTATTTGATTTATTTGATATTTCATGAGAATTGCCAACTTTTTTTATTTATATCTATTTTTTGATAAACAATTTACTAGAAAAAAATATCTATATCTGCTAGACAAAGCTAGCCAAATAGACCCATAAAAGGGTATGTGTCAAATTTAAGACTTGAACTTTGAATGAAACTTTCATTTATTACTGAAACTTTAAGTGGACAACTTAATGCTCAATCAAACTTTTTTTATTTGGTTATTTTCACTACCTTCTTAACAAAGTTTGGTCTAATAGCAGACATAAAAATGATATATATATATATATATTATTGAATTTTACCAATGCTCATAAGACTGTCTAGTATCGATATACTACTTCTTCCATGATGGTAAACAAGGAAAACTGTGTTAGTAAGATAGGAAAAATAGCCATGAAAACTTTGATTGGATATTAAATTGAGGGATATTATCATGGAAGGTACTTCAACTTGGTAAAATGTATAATTAGATGCATGAACTCTGAAATTGATCAATTTAATATCTAAAAGAACTTAACAAAAGTACTCTTTATGTACATGAAAAGCCTATTTAGGTTCTAAATTGATCAATTTTAAAATTCAAGTACTTAATTGATGAATTTCAAAGTTTATGTACCTAATTACATGTTTTGTTAAAGTTCAAGTACCATTCGTGACATTAATCCATTAAATTTACTATTTCAAAATTCAGGTACAAAATTTCATATTTTCCTTCTATAAAATGTAAGTTGCTCCAATTTACACTAGTGTATTTATTACTTGAATGTGATTTCACCATAATAGGATGGAGCTAAAGTTCAAGTTCATCATGTAGATTGTTAAATAGAGTTAAAACTTCACTATACATGCTTGGATCAACTTCTCGGCTTAACCAACCCTATTTGCAAGTCAAGTTTGTGCTCTAATGTAATTTCAAACAAAAACAAAAGTCTTTAAAAATAAAATTAGTTTTAACAAGTTCCTCTTACTACTTTAAATCTAACTGGATTTTTAAAATTCCAAATTTGATATATTAACATGTACTTCTGATATATAGAGTTGAGTTCAACTCAAATTAATGTGGTACCATGGACCTTACCAACATTTCCTCTAAAGAGATAATATATTTATCTTGCTTTTTATTCAAATTAACCTTCAAGAAAATCAATCCATCCAAGCAAAATTATGTTCTCACATTTTGCTTGCGAAGGGAAAAGTTGCGGATAGGATAAAGTGATCATTCATCTGTTTGTGATTTAACCTAATTTTCAAATATATGCTTTTCAATAAAATCACACTTCCGTTATAGGCTTTGTACATGGGACAAAATTTCTCTAATTTACAATCATGAAGAAGAAGAAGCCCTTCGGTAGCCCATAAAGGCCACATCCTCCATTCAGAAATTTATATAGGGATACTCTATATTATTAACATTTGAGAAAATAAATACAATCAAAACGAGGCTTCTCATTTTCATAAGAAGATGGTTACATTACAGATTTTTTCTCTCTAACTATTAAACTAACTTCAGTGACTACCTATTAAACTAAATTTACATCATGGGGTGGCATGTAAATTAAAAAATAATAATTGTGAAATTTTGATATTTGAAATTTGCATCAAATTTAAGTTGCTATCTAAACTTTGAAATAGTTAATTTAAAAGTGAATCAAGCTTTTTATAGTTATTTTTACTACCTTCCTAATGTCTTTTAGTCTATTTGCTGATGTGGAACGGACAATCTATTATAGATTTATTACCATCTCCCCTAATATCGTTTACTACTAATAGACTGTTTCTTTCATTTCTGTAAATAAAACAATCGACATTGACTGAAAGCTGTAAAATAATCACCAAAATTTGAATAATTCAACCATTAAATTAATCCTCATGCAAATTCTAAGCATTCAATTTGACATTTTCCTAAATAAAGTGCATCAACAACAACTACTCATCGATCGCGCAAAATCAATTTCTGGACTTCCACTGCAATACATGTAAAGATCAACGCCGGAGGCTGGTCCCTTTCCGTATACCTAAAAATAATCTAACCTTTCTACCCTTACGTATATTCTGGATGACTTGACCAACATTTGCAAAAAAATTCGAACGGCAGCAAAATCAAATCTTGGACTGCGATCACCTACCTCCCTCTCTTTTCTATTTTTCGTTGTTTGTTTATTTATTTACTTATGCTTGAGCATAAGATTGGTGTGAATTCTGATTAGTAAGTAATCAATTGGACATCTCCTTGAATTATCATTAGAGAAGATTCAGGTTCTAATCCCTCCTCACCCATTGTAGTTGGCTCAAAAAAAAAAAAAAAGTAATTAACAGGCCGAGCAAAAGGAATGATTAAGCATTTAACATCTCTTAATTGTTATTTATTGATATTATTTAAGGAATAACAAAGTGTTTTTTTTTTTTTTTTGTGTTATACATAAAATTACTAAATTAACCCTTCCCTTAAATTAAAAGGAAATAAATGACATATAAATTATAATTTGAATTTTGAAAAAATTTTGTATAATGTTGAATTTAATACTCGAAGTTTGCCGAAAAACGCAATTAGGTGTTTGAAATTAAAAAAATTCAATTTAAAACCTAATTAAACTTTCGTTGTCAATTTAGAGCCTCACATAACACCATCACCTTCATTTGTCTATATGGACATACTGGCCAATCATCACTTGACAGGTGTATATATAATACAATAAGAAAAATTGACACACACACACACACACATGGAGAGAGAGAGAGAGAGAGAGAGAGAGAGAGAGAGAGGGATTTACTAAGAAGAAGAAAGAAAGGAAAGATATGGAAGATGAATAGTACTCTAACCAAGATCCAAACAAAACCAATTGTTTTTGTTTTTAATTAGAAATTTGATGTATCCTATAAAAAAATTACAAAAGTAATAAATATAGAAAGGATTTGCCCCAAAACTTAAGAAACAAAATGATTGAAATTTTTGGTGAAAACTTAAGGTTCCCCATTTTGAAGTGATTTGATACTAAAAATTAGAAACCAAGAGGATACACTTGCAACTACTTTTTCTATCTTTGTTTCCTTCTTTGTCTCTTTCATTTTCAAAAGAATGGATGAAAGATGAAAGAGGTGAAAGAAAAAGTAAAATAAGATGCATCCATTAGAATACACAAGTTGATGGACTTCGAAAAGTGAGTCGATGTTGGAGCATGTGGGTCATAGGTTCAATCCGGTTTGTGGGTTCTCTTGTAGTAGAGATGTAGTCATGGGTTTGGTGTTGATGGCGATGGCATTTGAGTTTGTTATGGCTGAGGGGAGATTAAGCAGTAATGGCTTTGGCGGATATGTATGATGAATCAACTGTTTACCTTTGATAGTTAGGGGTTTTAGTTGAGGATAGCGGCTATGGTTGATGATGGTTTTGGGTTTGGTGGGTTAGGATTAGTAGGTTTTGGTTCTTCCTCAAAATGTAGTTATGGATAACTGGGTTTCATCTTTGGTGAATGGAAGTTAAAGAGAGAATGTGTGTTTCATCAATGGTAGATTTTATTTTTTAATTGTTAATTTGGTGATAGAGATGCACAATCTGTTCACATAATATAAACAACTATTCATTCCCTCGATATAAACAATTATTCATTCCCTCTTTATTCTATATAAGAAAATTCTATGGTCCTGTAATTAATTTTGACAGAATCGATACTATCACTATCCAATAGCTCATACCATACCTAATCATGATAATAGAATCATAGAAGCTTCCTTTTTATATAAAGCTGCTATTACAAAGTTCACTTGAGGGAAATGACAATTCATAATGAATTATTATTATGTAAAATAATGAATAGCAATTCATGTTCCCGCGACCATAAATTGTCATTCAATAGTTTTTCTTCCAATTTTGTCATAAATACCCCTATTTTAAAAATATTACCTATACAATTATCCCTTTTGTAGTAAAGATAAAGGGAATTATAGATAATTTATCTTTTACTCTAATCACTACTTGCTTTAATTTTTGTACCAAATAAACAATATAATGGTCATTATAACCCCATTATATTCTTGTTGAATTGGAATTCAATTTTCTCCTTATTCCATATGGCAAAGTAAACGATCTAGTAGTGTTAATGGGCTCGGTTTGTGCATTATATACCATTAAAAAGAGCTTTTAGCACTAGTGAATTGAAGAGAGAGAGCAAGTTTCATCAATGGTGGGTTTGTTTTGTTGCCATTTCCTCCTTCTCCTCCTCCTCTACATGAGTCAAGCCCTTATTGTTTATTAAATCCATGTCAGCAACTGAAATTGACAGTGTTACGTGAGGTACTAAAATTGCTACAAAAAATTTGATAGGTATTAAATTGAATTTTTCAAATTTTAGATATCTAATTGCATTTTTTTGGTAAAGCTCAGTACCAAATTTAACATTTTCATATTTTATAATTTAAATTTTGAAATGAAACATATAGTTAACCGAATATTTAAATGTTAATTACAAAAACATGAATTATGGTTTGATCAATTTGCAAACACATTACTTGTGTTATTTTTTTTTTTTGACAAATAAATGACCCAAGTTTCATACAAAAGTGTCATTATAATTAATTACTATTAGAGTGATATGTATTATTTTAATAAAAATTATTACTATATAAAATTAAATGCATAAAGTATTAAAAAATATTTTTTTAAATGAGGAAATTGAAAAAAAAAGTAAAATTAATTTTTATGACCAATAAAATATTGACATTTTCCATTCCAAAATTGTTAAATAATGTTGATACTTTTGTATGAAACTCGAGTTACTTATTTATCAAAAAATTAGAAAAGAAAACACAAGTTTTGTATTTGCAAATCAACCAAAACACAAGTCATGTTTTTATAAGTAATCTAATATTTAATCTTTTATGTTTTAAATATCCATTAACGAAGGTTGTATCCATGATAGTGTACTTTAAATAAAAAAAAATACAAATAATTAACATATATAAATAAATATATACATATATATTCATGCTTAGCTCCCTACATCACAATCTCACAAGATAGTGGGTGGTTAAACTTGATTTTTTTGTCAAATATTCTCTTTGATGTACTTTATTATTATTTTTGTAGGTTTTCTTTTTAAATAAAATTATTATAAAGCTAAAATTGGTAGAGATACAAGATGCAAGAGTGGGACATTCCATGATATTAATTTGGACTTTTGTATGCATCACCTGACAACAAGTGACCGCATAGCGCAGTGGATTAGCGCGTTTGACTTCGGATCAAAAGGTCGTGGGTTCGACTCCCACTGTGGTCGTTGTTTCATCATCTTTTTCTGTTTTCAGTTGGGTTGGGCAGTTTCCCACATTTTCTTGTGGGCTTTATATTGCTCGGCCTGTGGTTAAGAATAAGGTCTGTATACACCAATTTGGGCTTTTTCTTCTTTTCCGTTTTATTTTTGCAAACCTGCAAACGTCTCCAATATCACAAACACTAGTATTCTTGCAATTTGACTCCAACTAAAATACATATCATCATACCCAAAATAAATCCTCATTTTGTTAACTTTTAGTTTACAATGAATCCAATCTTCTTGATCTTACCAATATGTGTGTGTATATATATATTCTTTAGAAAGTACTTTTATTGAAAATACATTTCCAAATTGCCATTGTTCAAGGTCTGGAAAATTAAATATTGATATCTGTATGGTGGGGTTACTACAGCTAATTGATCACTTGCAATAGATGTGGCGGTCGACCCAAGAGAAGTCTTGAACTAATGACACGTATAGGATGTCGTAGGAGAGGCATGGGAGGAGGAATAGGCAAACCCGGTTTCTTGAGTGCGCGAATGACAGAAAATCAAATCAAGTAGACTCGATCGTTGTTGACTTGTTCTTGATAGAATAGTTGCTTTGATCTCTCTTGGAGATGTTTTAGTAGAGTATCTGCATTGCTCACAATTTTAGCAATCAACAGAATGCTCCCAAATGAGCGAAGGAGCATTCTATTTATAGATGTTGGGGGCTAGTAGTAGCCGTTGGATGAATCTAGATGATGGTTGAGATGAAACATTGCTTGCAACCATTGGGTCTCTTTCATGAATTCGACGGCTAGAATCCATCCCTTCTTTATGCATGTGGGCCTGGGCTTGGTATATGAGCCTAGAATAGAATGAGGGCTTTTATAATAAAAATGGAGCCCATTTTCTTATTAAAATAGCTCATCTTTAATATAAAATAGAAATAGGCTCATTTTATTCCAATAAGCCCTATATTAGCCAAACAAAGCCCAAATTAACCCATTGAGATATTTTTGGAGTCTACTTTTTACGCACAAGAAATCCGAATAAGGCAAAGAGTGGAATAAACCAGTCCGACGATCCTTGTTCCGAGCCTACCAAGCCAAATCTTCCTATGAAATCCTTTATTGGACTCGATCTTCTAAGCCCTGTCACTAGCCCAAAAGACCAGCCCGTAGAATTAAATAGGGTCAAAAGCCCAATTACCAAAATGACCCTTTACATTTTGCCCCCTGGCTAAAAGCTCCTTTAGCAAAGTCATAAAGGGGGTTTTGGGCATTTCATTAAGTAGATGTTCTCTTTAGAATTGTTGTAGAACACTAATAAGAAGTTGTACTTGACATGAAGTTGTGTACTACATTGATATAGCCAATATTCTTATATTTGTCAATGAACCAAACTTGTTATATTTGTGGATGAAGTAAAGTGAGTTAAAGTAGTCCTCTTCAAACTTGTTGTAAAATATCTGATGAAGCAATTTTGTTGTCGCATAAGCACTTAGGTTACTGAATGGACCAATATGTCCTAGGATTTCTTGTATGGATTGAAGTATCATGAAATAACCTTCTTTTTTCGAACTATTGTTGAGAGATTCATTTCCTTGCATTTAATTCATATTGCAACTTTATGATGATCATCTTGTCTTCTTCTTCTTTTTTCTATAATGCTTAATGATTGAATCAAAGTATTGAGATATGGTCCAAAGCATAGTGGTAAATGGGGTAAATACTATCATCAGAGGTAATCTTGTAATTTTAGTCTTATGAACTTTCCGTTTCTTCTATAACATTTTTTTTATTGTCATTAATCATCCATAATGAATGACAAATCTCCACTTACTTTCATCAACCTTCCAATTTTAGTCTCTTTATCTTCTATAAAGTTTCTTTTTATTGTCACTAATCATCCACAATTAATGACAAATCTTCCATCTTCTATAACGTTTCTTTTTTTTATTATCATTAAACACCCACAATTAATGACAAATTTTCTATCTTCTATAATGTTTCTTTTTTATTGTTATTAATCACCCAAAATTAATGACAAATCTTCCCTTGCCAAATTTACACCATCTCCAACCGTCCAATATACCAGGTTACAAATCCTCTCTTCTTCTTCTTCTTCTTCCTTTTTTTTTTTTTTCGCAACAGCTCTAATATCCAGGCTTCCAATAACAATTCTCCTTGACTTTCCTTTGTTATCTTAGGTGACTACCCTGTCCACATATTACTTTTGCTTAATGTAATTGATATTCATAATTGACACAAAATAATTTTCTTTATGCGTCATAAAATCACTATTACGAATGGAAATTAAATCTTTATACACGTGTTGACTGAAAGGTCTCTAATTTCTTTCCATTTAATTTCTAAATAACCTAAGAAATTTAATTTTGAATCTTCTCATCTTCCACCTTTCATATTCATAATTTCGACTTCTCATCTTCACCCTTGTACATTCATAATTTTGACCTTTTCATCTTCCTCCTTTTGCATTCATTATTTTGACCTTTCATCTTTCTCTTCTTACATTTTAACCTTCTACCAGAAAATCTTTATATATCAATTGACCCTTCAATTTTCAATCAACAAGTGTAACCATTAATGAAAATTTAATACCTTTATTGCTAGCATAATGGAAGGTTTCTTGACCTATAACGGTCGCATGCTATAATCATTATCTCATATATATATATGAATCATCCTTGAGAACATTTGGACTTTCTTGCTTCAAATCCCTCTCCTTCCACCATGCATCTATGTAAACCAATGCCGACTATACTGGTGTAGGTTGATGCCGGATTGAGCAATAGTAGCATGTTGAGATTGTCATTGCTTCCTCTTTCGAAAAACAATAGAAGGACATTTCCGACCAATTGATTTTCGACTCCGATCTCACCATGCGAAAGCTCTTCTAGCTTAGATACAAGCCTGCTGATCTTCAAGTCCATTTATACTAAGCCTCATAGTAAGATTATTTGTTGTCCTAGCCTTCTCATTCTCGTTAGACTTGGTACGGGCTCACGAATAGACTAGTGTCAATTTATCACCTGACCCCTAGCACAAGCCCACGAGTGGACTTGTATTATTCAGGCACCCAGCCTCTTTTAACCTTGATACGGACCGCTTCTGCTTTCCTGATTTCTTCTAGACTTGATATGGGCTCATGAATAATCTTGTGTCACTCTGGCACCGACATTTTGGCATGGCTCACTAGTGGACTTGAGTTATTCTTGTGCCTGATCTCTTCTAGATTTGATATGGGTCCACATGCGCCTACACTATTGCTACATATTCAATTGCACCTCCTTAAGTCAGTCATCAAAGACTAGTCTTCATGGGTATTGTACATAGTCGAAAATCTCAACAAGTTAGAAGTATTGTCATTTTGCTGTCAAAGATTAATTCTATCAGTGAAGCAAATCAATTCGTTAATAAAGATTTGTTCTCCACCATGCTGGTAGCACTCCACAAGCAAACTATCGATGTTTTGTCAACTAAGTGTTAGCATTTCATTGTGGGAGTTGGAATAACCTTAATGTCATCTCTACTTTCCTATTGTAATACTTAGTTAAATAAGGTTTTGTATTTGTAAAGCCAGGAAAGCACACTAGGGAGAGATTAGAAGCAACCAAACACGTTCCACTCACCCATCAAGCATACTCTAAAACTTGTCACCAATACTGGGTGACATGGTAGCTTTGAAGGTATTGGGAACTCATGTCTGCCATCATCAATTGAACATCGTACTTGCGTGTGTGTATCGACTCCTTACCGCAATGTGTTGTTCTCTTCGTGTTGAGGTGCATTGCCTATGAGTACCAAGATAGGTACATCACTTCAGCATGCTTGGTGCTCAAATGCCTTATCAAGCAATTGTTCTCCAAGATAGGTAGATACTTCATGTAGTAGTCATATTCAGGGAAAAAACCTCCTATAGTTCAAGTATCAACTTCTTCTGCCTTAGTTGATGGCACGTCATTATATGGCGGGGTAGCAACTCATACTATGCTATCACTTATAGTTTGTGCATTCATAGAGTTGCTTCAACTCTTCAGATCATATGATATAAGATTACAGATGTCATGCCTGTCATGGATTTGCTTTGAGATTTCAGGCTGACTATACTTTAATCACATGATTATAATAAGTTGCAAAAAGAGGCATTGCACCTACTACATACTTAAAAGGAGATGCTTCTACTAAATGGTTATGACGACCATGAAATGATCGTTTTGATCAATCATGGATGAGGTCGGTTTGACTTCGTTTTGCAAAATGGCGATGTGGTTGTCAGGCCTACTATAGAGTTGCTTTAACTCATCACAGTTAAGATCACTTCGATCTCATAAATGATGTAGTAGAAATGGGGATTGCACCGTCGCATGCTTAAGAGCAGATGCTTCTACCAAGCGATAGCAGCTTCTACCAAGTGATAGTGACTTCTACCAAACGATAGCCACTACCATGAAATGACAGCTTCGATCAACCATGGATGAGATTGCTTCGACCTCAATTTTGCGAAATGGCATTATGGTTGCCAAGCCTACTATGGAGTCGCTTCAACTCATCACAGTTGGGATCGCTTCGGTCTCGTAAATGATGTTATAAAAATGGGTATTACACCTGTCGCATGCTCAGGAGCAGATGCTTCTGCCAAGCGATAGCGACTAATATGGAATGAAAGCTTCGATCAAGCATGGATGAGATCGCTTTGACCTCAATTCTACGAAACGACATTACGGCTGCCAAGCCTACTGTGGAGTTGCTTCAACTCATCACAATTGAGATCACTTGGATCCAAGTGAATAACACTGGACAAATATATTTATGCACCATATGCTTATCAGAAGTGGTTTAAACATAAGTACAAGCGAGTATAGAAGAAGATGGATGAGAAGGGAAAGGAAAAAAATACTTGATTATCATTATTATTTTCTTTATTTCTCTTCCCTATTACAAATTAGGATGAGTAATAGGCAACTTCTGCCTTTAGTACACAATTGATATTACTAAAAAAAAAAACTATTCATTATCTGTGCCTTCATCATCCATCATTTACGCCCCATGTCAATCAATGTCACTCGTTCTTGAGTTTCAAAAAATTTCTTAAGAAACATCCTACACATAGTCCCCCATGAATCAACTAAGCCAGGGGTAATGTTAACATACCGAGGTGTATGCCTTTTTCCGTCAAGGACTTAGAAAATTCCTTGAGCTTCAAGTCATCATCAAGTCTATAGACTTCGAGAGTCTCAATGAACTCGAGGAGGTGCTCTTTAGCACTACCTTATTTCCCATTGAATTTGATAAACTTTGGACTAGTGTAGTCCTTCGGATAGGGTTTTTTTGCAATCTTTTGCGGGTATGGAAGTGTCAGAGTGATGACACTAGTAGCAGACGCAGCTCGCACTTGTCTTAGGTACTTTTGAAGGTCTTCTTTCATCACATATGAAGCGGAAGCAGATGATGTATTAACTCCCACTTGAGGAGTTAGAGTGATGCTACGAGGCATAGCTATGTCGATCGTAAGTGGTTGGATATTGCATCTAGAGGAAGAGGAGCCTCCATGATGGACTCTTACCCCTTCTTTGATAGCAAGCGTGGGATCTCTCGAAGTTGGAGGTAGCAAAGGCTGTAATGGCTGTAGTGGCTCTTATTGATGTCCTCCCTCATTTTCAGTAGCAAGAATAGTAGTTTGCTTGGTTAAGCATCATATAGGGTCTCATGGCGAGCATCCTCTGGGACAGTAGTAGCTAGCATGGTACTAGCCACTTGCATGCCTGGTGTGGGGGAAAGTTATCATGGGAAGTGAACTTCCCGATGCAGTAGCAGCTTCTACCATACCAGGTAGGAATTGTTTAAAAGCATTCAGAAATTAATTTATAGCTTCAGTATTTTCCGACATTATGCGTATCATGAGTGCACTATCAACTGTAGGAGCTTGTACAGCCACAGTAGTGGCATTTTCATCTACAGTATGAGTCTCCTCAACTACATCAGGATGATTCTCCTAATCTTAGGGGTTTGTTTCTTATCCAGTTCTCTTGTGTGGAGATGCCATTCTTGCCAAGAGCTTACTCTCGTCCCTAGTGGAGTTGCCAAATAATGTATGGTGGGGTTACTATAGCTGGTTGATCATGTGCAATAGGTGTAGTGGTTGACCTGAGAGAAGTCCTGAACTGATGACACGTATAAGATGTCGTAGAGAGAGGCGTGGGAGGAGGAACAGGAAAACCCGGTTTCTTGAGTGAGCGAGTGTGATAGAAGATCAAATTAAGTAGACTCGATCGTTCTTGACTCGTTCTAATAGAATAGTTGCTTTGATCTTTCTTGGAGATGTTTTAATAGAGTATTTACGTTGCTCGCAATCTTAGCAATCTACAGAATGCTCCAAATAAGAGGAGGAGCATTCTATTTATAGATGTTGGGGGCTAGTAGTAGTCGTTGGATGAATCTAGATTGATGGTTGAGATGAAGCATCGCTTGCAACCATTGGATCTCTTTCATGAATCCGACGGTTAGAATCTCTCTTTTTGTATGTAGGTTTGGGCTTTGATATGGCCTATAATAGAATGAGGGCTTTTATAATAAAAATGGAGCCCATTTTCTTAATAAAATAGCCCATCTTTAATATAAAAAAAAATAGGCTCATTTTATTCCAATAAGCCCTATATTAGCCAAATAAAGCCCAAATTAACCCTGAAGATATTTTGAAGTCTACTTTTCGCGCACAAGAAATCCAAATAAGGGCAAGAGCGGAATAAACAGGTCCAATGATCCCTGTTCCGAGCCTACCAAGTTAAATCTCCCTACGATTTCCTTATTGGACTCAATCTTCTAATTTTCACTAGCCCAAAAGACCACCCCATAGCATTAAATAGGGCCAAAGCCTAATTACCAAAATGACCCTCTACAATATCAAATGGGTACAATGATTCCAACTAGACTATCGCTTAAGATTTTTGCTAGTGGAGAGATTGCGCTTCCAAGGCCTCAAATTGATGTCATTGGATTTGTAAAATGGGAAAGCTAGAGTAAAATAGGTAGAAGGCTGTCCAAACAAGTCATTCTGGTACTTAAGTAAAAAGAATGAGGATAGAATGTGAGTGCAATAGAAAAATGGCTCAATTATGTACACAAAGATGCGTACCATTGACTCCTTAGCTTTGTTTATATAGAGAGAGCCCTAACCAAATGTGGCAAGTGGATCTTGGATAGAAAGTATACTCAGTAAAATAATAAGGTGCATGTTTCCATTAAGACAGGTTATGACATATTCAAGGGTGTGCTTGGGACAACCAACCAGTCGACTTGGTAGCATGGCTGTAGGGTGACTGATGGAGTCACATAAGAGATTAGCAAGATCTGTCTAGGCTACTGCTAAGCAAGGATAAATTAATCTTGATTCTCAAATCTTCTTCAAGATTCTTCATAGGTTGAACATGGGCTTGGTAGGTGGTCTGATTAGGCTTAAAAAACCTATGCTTAAAATAGCCTATCAATGAGTTTTTTTAGTTTATGCTCTACGGAGATTGGAAATTGACTTTTTTTTTATCAAAAATTAAAAATTGAGATTTTTAGAGTTTAAAGACATTAAAACTTAAATTTCTTAAAAAGCTACCAAGCAAAACTTTTACAATTGAATTTATCATTCGAATATTCGACTAATGCAGATAAAAGTCATCATTTATAGAAAAAAGAAAAATTAAAAATATATGTGTTTCTCAATGATATGGAGAGAGAAAATAATAATAATTTTATATTTGGAATTTTCTAAAACTTCTCCTTGGTGTATTAGCACATATTAGCGAATTTGATATTTGAATCAAGCCATCATCTTTCTTTCAAAATTCCAATGGGTTGGTTCTTCTTAACTTTTTAAAAATATCCCACTTTTTAATGTGATATTTTTCATTAATCGTCTCTTGGTTGTCTAATAGGTACTCTAATGCCTTTAGTGGTGGTTAGTCTATACATATAGCAAATATAAGTAAAGATGTGGTGGAGATAGCCCTAATGGACACTCCATTACTTAATTTGTGGAGGACTTCAGAATGTGATATGTATAACATCGATTAAAAGATGAGAATGAGTATTAAAAGTTAGAATTATTGCAATTATGCTAGTGTATGGACCATTCAAAAATTATCTAGAAAGCTCTTTCATCCTTCCATGTTGAGGGCAATATATAAACAAGTTTGTTAACTTAATTATGATATGCTTCTAATACTTATATGTCATTTATCGCTTGTTCGAATCCAGTAGGAGTTGGACTTAGTAAAGATGGGCTTAGATTATGGTTGATGAGGGGGTTTGCAAAATAAAAGACATGTTAGTAGCACCAGGTGTGGACCTAGTATGGCCACTCCAATGCTTAAGTTAGTAATAGTCATGATAAGCCCGTGAATCAAGTAAGTGAGAGTGATTTTGTGTGACATTACTTGAACTTGGAAGGGTTTATGAGTATTTATGGAGGATTGACCTGACGATTGTGCTCAAAGTGGACGAGTGGATGAGTACCAAGTGGTTGGTTAGCTTTGTAGTTATACTTGTAGTGGGCTTTGTGGTGATCGTGGTGTAGAGTCATAAACCCGTCATATGTGAATTGATCCTAACTGAACCACTGGTGCCGAGTGATGAGCATATCAGTATTGATCGAGCATTGTATTGAGGTCAATATTGAGGTTACATCATAGTTGATGGTAAGAGGGCTTGGGTTGAGTTTATCAGACCAGCTCAATGAAACAAAGGCTTTGGCTGGGATAGGCCTATAGTCAAGAATGGACCGTCAACAATTAGTTTTATTGTTTGGTATGTGGGAATAGACTCATAATGAAATCATGATTCCGAGTTCCATTATACTTTTCAAGTTTGAATACAATATCGCAAGCCAAAATTGCAATTCCTTGTAATAAATGATTTTGACTTTGAAGAAGAATTTAATTCTGCCACGTAAAGGTAGAATTGCAATTCCATACTAGCTTCATTAATTATACGTAGTTTAGCTACCATTTTATTTTATAACCACTTTATTCCTTGTACATATTCAAATATAGAAATAGATTTGTTATTTCAAAACTCATTTTATTTCAAACAATTCTCCCGTACCAAATATGACAATAGTATTTCATTGGGTAATGAGTGACTAGTGTCAAATATGAAGTGAAATAATTTGTGTTTTCCTCATCCATAAGGATTTGAATGGACCCGCCTTGGCTTTGAGGGTAGACGCAAAAATTAATCATCAATATTTATCTTTTAAAAATTAAAAGAAAAATAAAACATAAGTTTTTGGCGAAAAAATCATTCTTGAAAACCTTAACATTGTATTTGGCAATGGTGGAAACTAGCGGAAAGCAGCGAAAATCAATGGAAAGTGTGTGTTTAGCAATGAAAAAAAGAGACAGATAATGACGGAAAGCTATGGAAACCAGTGGAAACATTTCCACTATTGTCTCACAAAATTTTCTGTCAAAAATTAGGCAGAAAACGGAAGAAATATTTCTGCTACTTTCTTTCCGTAGCTTTCCATTTTTCAAAAGATTACCAAACAACTGTAAGACTCGTTTTTGTCTTTTTTTTATTCTCTCTCACATAGTCATACTGCAATCCTCGTTTTAATTAATCATCATTATTTATCTTTAAAAAAAAAAAAAAAAATAAAACATAAGTTTTTGGGAAAAAAAATCATTCTGAAAACCCTAACATTGTATTTGACAATAATGGAAAACTAGCAGAAAGTAGCGAAAACCTGCAGAAATCAATGAAAAGTGTGTGTTAGGCAATAAAAAAAGAGATGGAAAGTGATGGAAAACTATGAAAATTGACAGAAATATTTTTACTATTATCTCACAAAATTTTATGCTCAAAATTGAATGGAAAGCGATAAAAACATTTTTTTTTCATAATTTTTCATTTTTCAAAAGATTACCTAACACACCGTAAGACTTAATTTTTGCACCCCCCCTTTTTTTTTTTTTTATTCTCTGTCATACAAGTCATACTGCAGTCCTCGTTTTAAGTAAAAAAGGAAAAAGAGAGATAAAATAACAAGAAATGTCCCATAATAATTGATGGACTAACGAACTACTTTTACACTACGTGCCTAACCAAATTCGCTTAACAACTTAGAATATAATATTTAATATTTGTCCTATGTTTATGTCTGTAACTTACATTACTCAATTAATACACCAAACTCATTCAGGCTTCCCTTTCACTCATCATCATCTTCTTCTTCTTCTTCTTCATTATCATCATCGTAATCAGCTCTGAAGATCCATCCAATCACTTCAGATCCCATCTTTTCTCCATTAATCCAAAAATACCCAAAATCACTCCAAATCAGTGACATAAAACCACACAAAAACACCAAAAAGAAGAACAAGAACATACATAAAAAAAAAAAAAAAAGGAAAAATGAAGCAACTTCACAAGCAATCAAGCGTGAACCATCGACGAGATGAGGAAACCCCAGTTCCTCAATCATCACCTTACTCCCCCAAAACCCTAAAACACCCCAGATCTCTCCCTAGATCCATCAACTACATCCTCCGAGAGCAACGGCTCCTCTTCGTCCTTGTCGGCATTTTGATCGGCTCCACTTTCTTCATCCTCCAACCCACACTCTCTCGCCTCCACTCTTCCGATGGTCATTCCTCAACTACTCTCCTTCTCTCCAACACCAACAGCAACCACGAAGACTTAACCTCTTCTTCCAACTCCTACCTCGACAACAGCAACATGTTTCGTGGGAAACAGTTTCCCGATCGCAGTAGCCGCAGCAAGGCCAGGGCCGCGGTCGGTGGAAGAATTCCTGTCGGGATCGGGAGACGGAGGATGAGGATTGTTGTCACTGGGGGTGCTGGTTTTGTTGGGAGTCATCTTGTTGATAAGCTTCTTGATAGAGGGGATGATGTGATTGTAATTGACAATTTCTTCACTGGGAGGAAAGAGAATGTTGTTCATCATTTTGGGAATCCAAGGTTTGAGCTTATTCGACACGATGTTGTCGAACCGATCTTGTTGGAAGTTGATCAGATTTATCACTTGGCTTGCCCTGCTTCCCCTGTTCATTATAAGCATAACCCAATCAAGACTATCATATCCTTTTCTAATTCTATGTTATATAGTATAATATCAAGGGTAAATTTCGTTGATCACCCAAGATTTCATATTGAGTAATGGTGATTCGAACCTTATTCATTCTACTGGGAGACAACATTAATGCTCAGGTTACAAGGGCCTTGGCAAGATGTTGAGTAATTCATTAATCACAAGTTCTGATACGCGTTTCATATGTTCATGCAAAATATGCTCTACGGTCTATTGATCATGTTGAGACTAGTACCCCAATGCGTTTTTGTGTAGTTTAGTGTAATTATTTAACCGGACCAGAGTTGCTGATGGACTTATTATTGTTCTTTTCGGTTTGCATAGCATTTGTGTGTGGATTTTGATAGTTATTCTTTGAGATCCTTGACTTTTATTTTACAAGACTAATGTGATGGGCACTTTGAATATGCTGGGTTTGGCTAAGAGAATTGGGGCAAGGTTTTTGATAACAAGTACAAGCGAGGTCTATGGAGATCCACTTGAGCATCCGCAGAAGGAAACTTACTGGGGACATGTGAATCCCATTGGTATATACCACATGATCTCTTTTTGATGTTTGTAGATTTGTTGGCTGCTTTAGCATAATCTACTTTGGAATTGTGGTTGTTTAGGCGTGAGGAGCTGTTATGATGAAGGAAAAAGAACAGCTGAAACGTTGGCTATGGATTATCATCGAGGTGCCAGTGTTGAGGTCAGTTGTTTGGAGATTGCCTGCAATATTTTCAATTGATAAATGCATTGCCTTTTATGAATCCATCATAGCTACTTTCTAGCATCTTTTTCTCTGTCTTTGTATCCTCGCATGAAGGCCCTGTAGTTTAATTTTGTCTCATTTTATCAATAGAGTGCTTAATACAACAAACTCAAAGCCTTGTTTGCACTAGGTGGCAGATGCATCAGCAAGTAGAGTGCTTAGTGTCGAAAAATATTTGTCGGTAAAAGCTATTTTTACCCACAAAGTTATTTTTATTGTCAGTGCAAGTAAATGTTGTTACATGTTGCATATCACAGGATTAGCAAAAGTTTGTGGTTAATGTTGATTGGGGTAGGTAGGAACTATGAAAGATGGTCTGTTGCTGATAGTGATGTTTTTGTGTGTGATTTAAGATAATTATAAAAATATAATTTTTTCTTATCTTGGCTGAAACTAGTTATTTCTGATCTAGATGGAACATTATGCTTTGGTTAAATTTATTTTCTGCGATTAGTTTATCTGATTGCAGTGGCAAAATGAAATCCGATCGTAGGGCAAAATTACACAAGCTTGAAAATTTTCATCGGTATCTTATAAGTTATTTCCCTTTCTTTATGGGAATTAACACATTATCCTTTTGTTTACTTTGACATGTTTACTCAAATTAATCCTGAAATTCTGCATTTAAATAGTCCTTCCTTGATAAAAGTCCCTACAATATCTCGTACCCTAGATAGATGCTGTCACATTAGCAGCACTTATCTCTCTCTTTCCTCTCAAAGGATTGTCTTAACAAAAAATTGTTCAGACAACCTTCAGTTATAAGCTAGTGTTCTGAAACATTCTTTTCTTGCAACTTTGCAGTCTCTTCACCAGATGGCTGCCTTGGATGCTGTTTGTTATGACTCTTTGAATATAGGAGACGTTCAATCCTTTCTTTCAAAAAATACTAGTTTAAAATTGAAAGCGTAGTAATTGCTTGTTTTCAGAAAGGGAAAAGGCAATTTAGATGTGTATGCTTTTATGTTGAAAATAACTACTAACGACTGATCAAAAAATGACCAAGATAATGCAACTTGAATGGTAGAGACACAATTTAGACAAGGATCGACCGCAACATGTCCATCTTCTGAAACCTTCTTTTGGTTAATGGAGGGCATGAGCATGATTGGGCTAACTGCTTTCAGCACCATAAGCCATCACTAGATAAGTCTTCCTCTATGTAGGTTCAAAGGAGTGTCATAGGATTTGAACCAAAAACTCTAGTTTGTCGTGAGAATTCATGGTTCTTGCTATTAGGCAATGCCTTGGGGTTTTCTAGCATGAGTCAATATCAACATATCTATAATTGAAATATCTATCCAAATATCCCATCGAGTTCTTTTAGAAAACAGTATAATCCACTCATTTCCAGAGTCTGCTAGAAAGTGAAAGGAATTGTTTTACTTATTGACCCTTTTTTTATGTCTATACTTTTACATCTTCTACCTTATATGCTTTCAGATATTGGGATGAGTATTTGCGCTGTTTGTGTGTGAAGGAATGTAGAAAAATGTCTTTTTAATGGTTTATATCCAATCACTTTCTCATCATGTAAGTTTATGATCCACACTAGGTTAGCTATTGTGAACAATTCTTAAATAGCTGTCAGAGATGTTTTGCTTGTGCTGACAAGATTACTACCACAATTAGTAGTATGAGAAAGCAATAGTTTCCTTTAATATCTTTGAAATCAATGGGGCATCTTGCTTGCAGGTACGTATTGCTCGTATCTTCAACACATATGGGCCTCGCATGTGTTTAGATGATGGGCGTGTTGTCAGCAACTTTGTTGCTCAGGTATATGCCGTTAAACTTTTGATGCTGTATTAGAATATTCTAATGATTGAATGAATACTTGAGATTTTACTAATGTGTTTCCCTTTAATGGTCATTGCTCATCCAATCTATCTGTGTACATAGGCAATTCGAAAACAACCATTAACAGTTTATGGCGATGGAAAGCAGACACGAAGCTTCCAATATGTCTCTGACTTGGTATAATTGATCTTTCCCTGTATATTTAATTACTTATGGGTAGAATACAGTCTCTATCATCTCCATCTAATATATCATAATAAATAGATCTATTAGTCATTCATCTCAAGTATCTCTTTTCAATCTTTGAATTCTTGGTGAATTCTAAATTGACTTAAAACAATGAAATATAGGCAGTAACATGAGAAGAAAAAATAACTCATTACTCACTAACAGGTTGATGGGCTAGTGGCGCTGATGGAAGGTGAGCATGTGGGGCCTTTCAATTTGGGGAACCCAGGAGAATTCACCATGCTTGAACTTGCAGAGGTTTGGACTTTTCTAAGCTTGTTTGTTGCAGTTATTATCAAAGGATCTAGGGATTTCTTTTAATATTTATAGTACCTTCGTTTTGCTAAATTTCTTATTTTATTTAATTCCCTTTAATATGTCGATGTTCACATTGAAATCGGTGTCTATAATAATCGAATCATGAGTGATCCTAATTGGTGGAGCTGGCCTTTTCAAAAATTGTGGCAATGATGGAGGTTGATATCCATACTTTTAAGTGATAAAATCATTAAGAAACGAAACCACTTCTAAAAGGAAGTCATTTTCAACCTTTCCTTCCACTGAAAAATATTTTTCCATTAATGATATATTTTCTGAAAACTATTTTGCATAAGTGCAGCCTTACGTGAACGTCCTTGTTGCCTGCTTGCTGTTGTTTACTATGGGTTTGTCATCTCCATTGTCTGTCATTTGTTCAGGTTGTGAAGAAGACCATTGATCCAAGTGCCAAAATAGAATTTCGACCAAATACAGCTGATGATCCTCACAAGAGAAAACCAGATATCAGCAAAGCAAAGAAATATCTCAACTGGGAACCTAAAATTTCATTGAAGGAAGGCTTACCTCGCATGGTTTCTGATTTTCGGAATCGGATCTTGAATGAAGATGAGGGAAAAGGTTTCAAATAAACAAGTCGGCAAAGGAGTATGTATAGCGTAAGCTGCATATCTGTAACTTGGCAAATTGTTATACAAAAGGATATCTCTAGCCCCTCTGTTGAATTTTGGTCTTTTTTTTATTGTTTTGTCCAGCATTTCCTCCGGAAATGTCAATATAAATTTTGTAGGAATATGTTTATATTATCTTGTGTACAAGTGTTGTCATTCATGTCTTAATTGTTGTCGTCCGTTTCCTTTTATATCAAAGAAAAACTGACTAATGAGGTCGACTCAAAGCTGAGCCATGGTTTTCCTGTAGTTTCTCCTAGTATAGTTCTAACACATGCTTTTTATTCTTCCAAAACATGCCAGGGAGGTGGCTTTTTCTTGAGTATTCTACTTGTGTGCTTCTTCTACTTGCATGTGTAACCGAGTGGAACATGGTATTACAAGGAGACACTTGGGATTTAGGGTCTTTGGATTATTTGTTTTTATCTATATTCGTATTTTATCAGATCTGTATTATAACTTTTTTGTTCATATCTATATTGTATTTATTTAGCATGTTTATGAGTAAAACTATTAGTTTTTCATCAGTATATGTTCGTTTGCGAGATTTGTTTGAAAATGATAAAAATATGATGCTAAAATGATTAGAATATGATGATGCAAATAGATACTTAGAAATATTAAGATGCATGGGAGTAAAGGTCGAAGGCATTCATTTGAGTTTTGCAAACCTGTTGGGTTCCAACTAGGTTGCTGCGGTGGGTTTGGTTTCCATATATGGCATGGGTTGCTTAGAGTTGAAATTCTGGTGAATACGCAGAGGGGTTGCAATGAAGAGCGAAAACTAGCAGTGTCAAAAGTGAGCAAGTGTATGGTCGCTATCGTGATATGGCTTAATGAGAGAATGCACTTTTGTGGAAATGGGTATGGACCGTGACCGGACCTGGTGGATCTACGTATTGGAACTATTGGTATGGATCATACCCCAAGACTTGAGGACTTGTAGGGTGCATTACGTTTCACGGAGAATTTAGTAAGAGTGAAATAAAAGGAAAATTATGTCACAGTAATAAATTGGGTTAATTTGGGCTATCATTGTTTCAAGTGGTTAAACTTGTTAAAAGAGAAAATGTTTGATTTAGTAAGTTAAATTAGATATCCTTAATAGATTATTAGTACAATCGTGAATATTTCTTCATTAGGTGCCACATGGATTCTAAAATTCAATTTAAATATTATTTTATTAAAAAGCGATCAGCCCATTAAAGAATGAGAGAATTAAACAAAAAAACCGAAAAAAGGTAGAATCCGATGCAAAATTAAGAAAAGTAAAAAAGCTCAATTAATAAACACTCCTTAATCCAAAACAAAAAGTCTTGAAATAACACGCCCGCCACTAAATCAACAAAAGTAACATAGAATCCTTAAATCCACTTTCACTGTCAAAACACCCAAATCCTCCACATGAAACCCTAAATCGCAAAATACATGCAAAGTCAAACCCATGTTCCATAGAAAACCCTAAATAAACCCAATTTCAATGCGTGCAGCGCATGCAGCAATAGGTTCTTGAGTCTTTTTTAAAAATTTATTTAGTATTTGTTTTCATTTTCGTGATTGTGTATGTTGTGATTTGTGTAAAGGATGATGAAATTCCAATGTTCATATATGCAATCATTCTTATCCAGTGGTGTTCTTCATTGTACCACTAAAGATACCATTTTTATTGTTATATATATTTTAAAATTTGATGTCTATACTGGGTAACATGAGAAGATGAAAATTTGTTATCATTTGTTTTTACTATGTGAAAGTGCACTGGTCCCTTCATAAATCCAACAACAGGACTTTGAACGCCGTGAATTTGTTGTTTTTAATATACAGAACTTCTCTTTCTCTCCCCCTCTTTCTCTCATTTTGCATTTAACATGTCCGAGCATGAGTTATTTTTTGTTATTATTTTGATTCATGTCATTGCCACGTGGCAGATCTATGTGGCACTGTTATTAAAGGTGTTGGTGATGATTTGATAAGGATACCTGATTTGATTCACTGAACTAAATATTGATTTATCTTTTCTAGTCATGCGAAACGTTACGTTGATGCCTTAATGACATATAATATTTAACAATGCATATTTTAAGTTGTTATATGTAAGCTTGAAAAAAATGATGGGATAATTCAATTAAAAAAATGAACTTTGAATTTGAAATAGATATAGTGTTATCAGAGCCGAATGAGGTTAATAAAAAGTAAAAATATAAGGCACATTTTAATTATAAAAGATAAATATATATGATATTACTCAATTAAATCTATATTTGGATTAAATCTATCAATTAGCTAGTAAATCTATATAAAGTATATATCTTAAAAAGAGAAGAAAGTATAATATAATAATTATATTTTATAAATATATAATATAGTATGAATATATATTTAAAATTCTAGCAAATTTGCTTATTTATTATGGCAAGTTTGACCTAGTTTGACTACGCGGGTCGACCAAGTTGATGTAGTTCCATGCCAAGTGGATGGATTGACTTGCTTTTATGGCCGATTCTGATTGAATCAAGTTAAATAGGTCGAGCAGGTTTGAGTGTGACAACATTGACTTTACTAAGGCCAACTTATAAAGAATTTTAAGAAAAGATAAATTGTAGAATAGGCTATTGTTATCATTGCCATGGTTAGAATATATATTGATTGGATGACCATAGAAATAGGAAGCTAATGAATGCAAATAAATGACATAATTACAAATAATTCAAATAGGAAACTAACAAATGCAAATAAATGACATAATTACAAATGTGGAAATCCCTTGATTTTCTTTTTTGACTTTTTCAACTCGGTTGTATATCCTTATCATGCCCCTGCAAGATGGATGGCCATGGAGCAAGTCTAATCTTGGCCTTAAAGAGAGTCAAATTAAGAACAAGCAAGAGGTTTGGTGAGGGCGTTGGCGAGTTGATCAGCTGTAGAGACGTGTGATACTCGTAGCGCACCATTTTGAACTTGTTCTTGGATAAAGTGATAGTCAAGAGCAACATGTTTCATGTGCGAATGGAAGACTAGATTAGAACAGAGATTTGTTGCACCAATATTGTCACAATAAATAACTATCTGTTAGGGAAGTGTGACACCCAATTTTGTGAGGAGAGAGAAAATCCATCGAATTTCCTTGGTAATGGAGGCCACCGATCAATATTCAACCGTAGTAGAAGAGTGAGTCACAATCACGTTATTTCTTGGAGCTCCAAGAAATAGTATTATGACCCAAATAGACTATGTATGCACTAGTAGAGGTGAAATCATCTTTGTTACCTGCCCAATCAGCATTTCAAAAGGCATGACGAGCTAATGGGGAAGTTTGACGAAGTGTGACACTGTGATCTAAGGTGCCACAGAGATACCTCAATAGCCACTTGACTGCATTCCAGTGGTCACAGGTCAATTGATGAAGAAATTGTGAGAGTTTACTGTATAAGCAATATCTATTCAGGTAAGGGAGAGATACTGGATACTTCTAACAACTTTTCGATATTTGTCGGATTAGATAGTGGAGTCCCTGATTGTAAAGTAAGAATTGGGCTAGTTGCTAGTGCTGTGGGAGCAGGCTTGGCTTTAGTCATGTGAGTTATGTTAAGGAGATCAGCAATCTACTTGCATTGACTTAGGAAAAGACCATTGTTGTGAGATGTGACTTATACTCTAGGGAAGTACGTTAGAAGGCCAAGGTCTTTGGGAGAGAAGCTTTGAGAAATTTGTTAAATGAAGTTCTGTGTAACTTCGTCATTATTTGCAGTGATAATGCTATCATCAACGTAGACTAGAAGATAAAGGATGGTACGACGGTTGTTGAAGATGAACAAGGATGTGTCAACAACAAAATTGGTGAAGCTAAATTGGAGAAGAAATTGACACAACTCATAATACCAGGCATGGGGAGCTTGTTTGAGGCCATAGATAACCTTGCATAGCTTGCAGACATGATGAGGATGGTCACGATCAATAAAGCCTAGAGGTTAAGACATAAACACATCCTCAATGAGAGTGCCCTGAAAGAAGGCATTATTGACATCAAGTTGTGTAGTTAACCGCAAAGCTAGAAACAAGACGAATAGTAGAGGGTTTGATGATTGGATTGAAGGTTTCAGAGTAGTTAACTCCAAGCTATTAGTGGAAGCCTTTAGCAACCAATCAGGCTTTATACCTGTCAATAGAGCCATTAGGTATATATTAAGAGTGAAAGATACACTTACAACCAACCAAGTTTTGAGTAGGATGAGATGACACTAGTTCCCATGTCCTATTACCAAGTAAAGCATTAAACTCTTCAAACACATCTTGTCGCCACTTAAGATCCTTGAGGGCTTGGGTAACAGTGGTGGGATCAAAGGCAGGTTGGTGGAGTTAGGCAGGAAGGTTAAGTTTTTGGATTGGTTTATAGATGATATGTTTGGAACTAATGACTATAACATGAGGTGAGGTTGAGAGATTAGGTGGTTGATTAAGATTAGTTTGAGTTGGTAAAGGTGTGGGGTTACTAACACGGTCATGCTCAATTTCAATAGAGTGGCTATCAGGCTCTGGTCTAGAGGTGATGTGGGTGACATTATTTGGAGTTGGCTCTTGGAGTTGATTGAGGGCGATAGGAGCATGTATATTTGGTGGAGAGGTAGTATCGGTAGTCAAGGATGGTCTGGTCAAGATCAGTTAAGTCATAAAGCACCACTCAATGATTGTAGATGAAGCAGTACAAGGAAGAGAGGTGTAAGATGTGGCAAAGAGAAAAATGGACTCAACAAAGCAAACATGACGAGAAGTGTATAGATGGGTTGTACATGGGTCAAGACATAGATAGGCACTTTGCGTAGGAGAATACCCAACAAAGATGCAAGGAGAGAAACGAGACTCGAGTTTATGGGATGTGTATAGGCAAAGCCAAGGATAGCAAAGACATCGAAAGCTTCAAAGTTTGGAGTAGTTGGGGGATGTGCCAAAGAGTTTGAGATATGGTAGGAGATGGTTTAAAGTTGGTGTAGAGAGATAATTGATGAAGTAGAAAGCAGTAAGAAAGGCAAAAGGCTAAATGATAGAGGCATAGATGCATGGATAATGAGAGAAAGTACCATTTCTATAATGTGACGATGATGATGTTCAGAGCGTCCATCGTCTTTAGGAGTGTGAGGTGGAGAGGTAAGATGTGAGATCCCATTGATTGTTGAGAATGAAAAGAGATCTTGATATTCCCCCACCCCAATTGTCAGAGTAGAGTGTTATGATTGGACGATTAAAACATTTTTCTACTAGGGCCTTGAAGTGCACAAAGACTTCATGTATGTCAGATTGGCGTTTAAGGGGATAAAGCTAGATATATTTGGTAAAATCATCGACAAGGATGACATAGTATTTAAATTATCAATGGACTAGCCTGGTGATGTCCATATATTAGTAAATATAACATCAAGAGGAGAAGGGATAGAAAGAGTAGAATTAGAAAAAGGTAATTTATGACTTTTGTTGCATTACCATGAATTATAATTGAAGTTGAAATTAGAGGGACGAAAGACATCTAAATTAAAGGAAGACACAATATGTTTGAAAATTGATAAAGAGGGATGTCCTAGTCTATGATGCCATTAAGATAAAGTGGTCTTGATACTAGAGAATGCTATTAAAGGAGACTGAGTAGCTAAGGGCAGCCATTCGTATACACCATCCTTAGTTTAACCTTGCAAAAGGATTAGCCCCATGCGAAGATCCTTTACATGAAAAGAAGAGGGTGAAAACTCAATGGAAGTGCTATTAGATTTGCAAAATTGGGAAATAGAGATAAGATTATGTTTCATGTTAAGAACTCATTAAACATTAGATAAGGTAAAGGAGTAAGAGGGAGTGTTAAGAAGGGTAGAACCAGTGTAGGATATTGGGAATCTAGAGCCATCGCCAATCATAATTTCATTGGTGCCATCGTAAGGATCGTGGAAAGTGAGATTGCTTAGTTCAATGGTGACATGATGTGAGGCTCCACTATCAAGTAGCCATGTGGTTTTTGGGGGACGGGTGGTTACATCATTTGCTTGAGCTTGCAGAGAGACGGTGGTTAAAATTATGATGGATTGCCAAGACGAGGAGGAGGTTGCACACATGGAAACCATCGTCTAAAAAGGGGACAGTGGGAGACTACATGACCTTGAATACTGAACCACTGATCATGACTAAGGAATGGTCGAGCAAGAGGATGAGTGTCTCGAGTGTTAGTGGGAATTTGTTTTTTGGTATTCTTATTGGCCATTGGAATTAGAGGAATGAGAGGCTTAAAGATTCATGGCTTAAAAAAAAATTAAGGAGCAAACCTTGGCTTTGATACCATAAAGAATTAAAAAAAAAAGAGAAATTGTAGAATTATTGCTCACTGTTCTTATTGATATTGTTAGAATACACACTTATTACATGAGCACATAAATAGAAATTAATAAATGCAAATAAATGACATAATTACAGATAATTCAAATAGAAAACTAATAAATGCAAATGAATTACATAAATGCAAATGTAGAAATTCCTTGATTTTCTCTTGTGAATTTTTGAACTTGGTTGTATATCCTTATCAACTTAATTCTAAGCAACTTCGTAAGTTTCTTAACACGTAGTGTTAATCATTCTAGCAACTCAAAATTTTAAGAAACTCTTTACTTTATCTATAATATCTTTCAAAAGAGTTTTTCTAATTTCTTAAAAGTTTTTATTGGTTTTGTACTATTATTATTTTATCCGATATTTTTAATATTTTTACCAATTTAAATTTTGGTGTAAAAAAATTAAATGAAATTACAATATGAATATTTTATACACATATTATTGATATTTAATATTATATATATAGAAAATTCCATAGAATTAAAGTTTAAATATTTAAGAAAAGGAAAAGAGATGGAAGGACTCCGTCAACTGTGTCGGAGAAATCAGGAAAAGTTAAGCAACTCTGTCAATGGGTGAAGAACCCATGCTTGTGCTCTTTAGCCATCGAGAATTGTACCAGGAACCTGCGTTAGAGTTGGTCTAACCTACCTCTCTCTCTCTCTCTCTCAAGCTTCCTTTATACGTATTGTTCCTTGGAGAAGACAAAGTTCGCCAGTGGACGGTGGAGGTTGCAAGTCTTCTTCCACGGCAGTGTTAAAGAAGTCAAGTTAATCTCCTAAGTTGAAATAAGTTCAATTCAAACGTATAAAGGTGATAATCTTTATAATGGTTTTATTTATTGACATCTATGTGGTTGGCCTTTTGTTTTTAATCATTATTAATTTCCGATTAAATTCGTTTATATGGAGCTCTGATCATTTTTCTTCCGTTCCAGTAATTCATCCGATCGTTCATTTTTGTGTAAGTTAGCGAACAGCGAATCCGAGCCGATTTTTCTATCTTCGTGTTTCTTTTTTCCGGTGAGTCTCGGTCGAGTTAACATAGTTTCTTGATTTTTATGTACTTAAGTAGGGTATAGATGAGTTGAGTAGATTGTATAACAATAAACCATATAAATTGTAAAATCCGATCAACCCTGAATTGTGGAAGATGTTGAAGTTAGTGTTGTGGTCTAAAAGAAATTTTGCTTCTGCAACATCCTAAAATTTATTTAAGGTAATTATCGTCACGTATAACACTTCATGTATTACACACTTAGTTTTTTTTAAATGATATGTTTATTTTGAACATTGCTAACATATTTTAATTAATGAGATCTTAAGCAACTGAATTTAGTTACAGAGAAATCAAACTTTATAAAAGCTTAATAAAGATCTCTACTTCCACTAGAGTAATCCAACTTTCCAAAAAACAAAATAATCTACTCTCATGAGTAATCAAAAACATATGGGCACTACCAGACCCTTTTAAAAAGAAAATACAAATCTCAAAATATAAATCCAGTTCTTAAAATAAAACAAAGAAAAACAAATACAAATAATCCATTGACCCTACATTAATTCACTCTTTCTCCCAAAACTCCCATAACCCAAGCCAACATCGTCATCAACATCAATCATCATCATCAATAACAACAATATTATCATCATCAACATTATCTTCTTCATCAATACAACACCTGGAAAAAGAACAACACAAACAATAATGAGCTGAAACTTAGTACATAGTAGCACAAATATACACAGAATGACACATAAGCCTAGCTAAATGCCATGCATAAACCAATAAGTTATTATTATTTTTCTTTAAAGTAAACAAATCAATATTGAAACACTCACATTTCGAAATAATCTTGGGAATCTAGAGGTTCTGAGCAACCGATATAAGCAGCCTGGATGGTTATATCTTCTATATCTAACTAAGAAATAGAAAATAGCCTCATCTAGGATTCACGGCTACCATACATCTTTACTTAGTCTTAGTCCGTAACATCGTTTAGTTCAATTGGTCTCATAAACGTGAACTAAATCATGTTACTTCATTCAAAGCTTAAGCAAATGTTATGTTGATACCATTTTGCCTGGCTACCCGTTGAGCCACTTAAGAATCACTATTGCATTATGGCATACCATTGCATCATGACATAGAGGTGGCCTAAGCGTTTAATTACCATGTCCCCTCAAGACAAGGTCGGTGCTTTGTGGACCAGATTCAATGGCACAAGCACAAGCAGCACTCAATTAATTAGGCCGTCTTTAAGTTTTAATTAATTTTAGTATGCCTATCCTAGTATACAACACACAAGTTACTATGTACCTTTTATATGAAATCTAAATAGAGACTTAGAGGGTGTTTTAGAATCCATCTCAAAAGATAAATCATGTATCAATGTCTATAGATTCAAGAATTAAACTCATATAAGAAATTATGCTCATTATTCACTTATATTAAACTTTTATTAAAACCTTATTTGATTAAACATTAAATAAGAACCCTGCTATGGTTGAAAGATCACCCCACTAAAATACGGATAGTTCTCCTTTGTCTATCAAAGTATCTCTTTTCACTTTGAATATAGTATTTTATTATAAAAGCATCAACAAAATATTCATATACAAGAACATTCATTTCCCAACCAAACACACATTTGAGATAACATGTTCTCCATATAACTCTTGGTTTATCTTAACATATCATTCTAATCCAATTATTAGCTATTAAACCCATTTTAACTTAATCCTAACAAAATTAATTAAAGTTAATCAATTAATTCAATCACTAAGTCACTTTGATTAAACTTAATCAATCTAATTCATTTTATCTTACTAAAGCCTATTTAGTCAAGTTAAACTAAGATTTATTAATTAAATTTATTTTATATCTAAGATTCATATTAACTAAGGTTTATATGAACTTCATCTTAGCAAAATTGATTAAACTTAATCAATCTAATTCATTTTAGTTCATTCAAGTCCATTTAGTTAAGTTGAACCTAGGTTAATTAGCTAAGTTTATTTTATACTTAACTACACACATTTAACTAGCAAATATAAGTTTTTAACTTTGTTTGAAAAATGTAGTAGCTGGAATCAATCAAAATTTAAGTCTTGATGATTTTAGAATTTGCAAAAACTTAGAACATGAAAGTTGTAGATTCTTTTTAAGCTTTCCAAAGCATTTTGAATCACCTCAATTCGAGTCCATATGGAGAAGTTAAAATTAAAAAACAAAACATTGTCATGCTAGAAACATTTGATCCGAGGAGATAATCCCCCTCATCATGGCTGTGATCTGGCTTGTCTCATTCGAAAATTCATGCTCCGAGGAGATCACGAGCCATATCACATCCGTGATAAATAGGGGATCCTAGTTATGTGTTTGCCTTGTCTTTTTATCCTATTTGAACTACTTGTTTATTACATATATCAGCAAAATCATCCTAACAGCAACATACAAAATCAAAATCATATTCACAATCTTTCCAAACATTTTTTTATCATCCCACATCATCAAACTCACTTTATCTAACCCCATCCTTTATCCATGCATAAACCATATATCTATTATTCATCCATTTTTAAGACAAACCCAACCTAAAACTTCTTGATTTTCAATATATCATATACAAACATAAACTATAACTGAAATAAAGGAAATAACAACTTATCTCTTTTAAACAACCCAAACTTCTTGATTTTCTTTGTCTTTACTGCTCCTAAGTTCTTGGGGCTTCCATGTTCATGGACTCCATCTTCTTTCATGTTTTCTATCTTCATGGTCTCCATCTTCTTTCATGTTTTCTATCTTTTAGAAGATTTTCTTAAGTATTGAAAGTAATTGAAAGATAATTTTAAGAATGATAAGAACGTAAGGCCAACCACATAGATGTCAATGAATAAAACCATTGTAAAGATTATCACCTTTATATGTTTGAATTGAACTTATGTTATGATCCTACGTTTATTTGACAAGAAGTTGAGGAAGGGTACTTATGCTTGGAGGGCTTTCTCACCAAGTTGAGCTCTCTCTTCAGGCTTGGTACCTAACATTTGGTACTTTCGTTGAGAGTGTCAGTGCTAGCGGAAGGGGCAACCTAGGAAGGGGTTACCTAGTAGGCGAGTAGGCAGTTGAGGGCATCGGCTTGTTATGTGGTGGACAATGGTACGATCTCACATTGATTCCACAAGAAGTTATGGAATGGTACTTATACTTGGAGGGCTCTCCCACCCAATAGGCCAGTCTTTTAGGTTGGGCTCTCTCTTCAGACTCGGTATCTAATATTTGGTGCTCTCGTTAAGAGTGTTGGTATTAGCCAAAGGGGTAACGGGAAACCAAAGAAGAGGCAACCTGGGTAAGGGTTACCTAGTGGGCCGCTTAGAGTAGGCCGCCAAGGGCGTCGACTTCTCAAGGGGTAAGCAATATTACGATCTCACATTGATTCCACAAGAAGTTGTGAAATGATACTTGTGCTTGGAGGACTCTCCCATCTAATAGACCAGTCTTTTGGGTTGGGCTCTCTTTTCGGTTTTGATACATAACATTTGGTGCTCTAATTGAAAGTGTTGGTACTAGCAGAAGGGACAACCCAAGAAGGAGTGGTCCAAGAAAGGACGACTTAGGAAAGGGCTACATAACAAAGAAGGTTAAAGTAAAAGCCATTTAAAGTGGGTCAACTGGAGTAAGCCGCCAAGCGCGTTGGCTTCCTAAAGGGTGGGTAATGTTATGATTCCATAAGAAGTTGTGAAATGGTACTTACGCTTGGAGGGTTATCCCACCAAATAGGCTAGTATTTTGGTTTGGGTTCGCTCTTCGAGTTTGGTACCTAACAACTTATCTCAAGTTAGAATACCTAGCTCTTCTTTAATATTGCTAGAGAAGAAGACCGGAACCTCTACTAACAAACTTCGTCTAAATCAAGGAACAAAGTATAAGGGTGGTTTGTTAGACCAACTTTAACACAGGTTACCTAGCAACGTTCTCGATGGCTAAGGACACAAGCATAGATTCTTCACCAATTAACAGACTTGCTTTCCTGATTTCTCTGACACAGATCGAATCCTTCTATCTCTTTTCATTTTCTTAAATATTTAAATTTTAATTCTTTGAAATTATCTATTATAATATTAAATATCAATAATATATGTATAAAATATTTCTATTGTAATTTTATTTAATTTTTTAACACCAAAATTAGATTAGCAAAAATATTAAGAATATCAAATAAAAATATTAATAATACGGAACCTATAAAAACTTTAAAAAAAATCATAAAACTCTTTTGAAAGATCTTAGGATAAAGTAAAGAGTTTCTTAAGATTTTGAGTTGGTAAAATGGTTGACGTGGCGTGTTAAGAAACTTGTGAAGTTGCTTAGGATTAAGTTGGTCTTAGTAAAAGTCAATGTTGTTGGACTTAGACTGGCCTAGTTAGTTCGAATTGATTTAATCTAAACAGGTCATAAAAGCAGGCCGGTCCATCCATTTGGCACAAATTTGCATAGACTCGGTTGGCCTGGGTAGTCAAAGAGGCAAAAAAAAAAAAAGGAAAAAAAAAAAGCTTATTAGAATTTTAAATATATAATCATACTATATTATAAATTTTTAAAATATAATCATTATACTATACTCTCTTCTCTTTTTTAAGGTATATACCTTGTATAGATTTCGTAACTACTTGATAGATTTGATCTAAATATAGATTTAATTGAGTGATGTCATATATATATATTTATCTTTTATAATTAAAATGTGCCTTATACTTTTAGTTTTTTACTAACCCTAGTTCAATCCCTATTTGAACTCGGTTTGACCTCTTGACCTCTCCCCCTAAGCATGTCTGGGATAAACCCTGATTTGATTCTAACAACATTAGCTAGAACAAGTGACAAAGTTTCAAGATCAATCAAGGTAGGCTACTAAACTATCTATTAATGATTAAATTTATTGTAGATTTACTTAGAAATGTTATTAGAGGTTTGTAAGCTAGGTTCTTATGGAAATGAGCTACTAGAAATAATGATAAAAGTTAAAATATGATGAAATTGGCACTCCTAGTACATTAGTGTGGCGTGAATCTTGTAAGGAAGGAAATAGATGATTTAAATTTAAAGAGAAATTAGGCATTTAGGTGATGAATTATAAGGTTATGAACTAATAGGAATAGTGTTTAGCTAATTGAACAAGTAAAAATGGTGTTGATTAACAAATTGTTTAAACTTGATGGATTTAGTTGAAAAACCCGATTTCATTAAGATGTTTTGAGGACAAAATTGTGGTTGAAGATGTTAGGATATAATGTAATGAATTAAGGAAAAATAGCCTCTTTATGAAAGCAATAAAACAATTTTGAACCATAATTGGTTAAATTGGTAAATTAAGGAAATATTGATTGGATTATTCGGTTTATGGATTATTTTGAGTCATGTTAATGAGAATCTAATAATTTGATGATAACTCATACGAAGGACAAATTAAAGCAGGCATAAGACATATTATGCAAATATATGGACCACAATAAGTAATTGTCAAATTTATGGAATTGGAAGTTAAATTGCTTATGGATTGTTGTATGGAGAGACTTGATATCTAAAGTTGAACATGAACTTGGGAGAAATGGAAAAGTGACACATTTGGTTGCATGATAAATAATAACCCTGTGGTGATAGATTATTCTATAATGAAACCATAAATGTGATAGCACTAGTATGTAAAAAATTAGCATAATGACATGACAATAGCTAAGTGATTTGATGATATAACTTTGGAATGTCTATTGAAGATATGAAGAAAACCTATCTTTTATGTGTTAGAGCAAGTATAATACCCTAGGTATCATTATGACAATTGGAAGCAACCGTTCATATGAATTAGATATAGTGTTTTCAACATAAGTACCCTACATGGCTATGTGCTTAGTCATGTACTTTAGAAATTACCTTTAGTGTTCGCACGACCTTTAACACAAGTCGTGTACTCATTTATGTACTATGGAAGTTATCTTTTGTGTTCAGCATGACTTCAAGTCAAGTTGTGCACTCATTCATGTACTCTGAAAGTTATTTTAGTGTTCAACATGACCTTCAACATAGATTGTGTACTCACTCGTGTACAATGGAACTCACATTTTACTCTCAACATAGTCTGCATTGAAACTTGTGTATTTTGCACTTTGTCAAACTTCAATAAATCTTCACCAAAACTGCTCAATAAGTCTAAATTCATTCCTTTAGCTCAAATATCATCTTAAAACCCTAAATAATTATTTAGATAATCTATCTAATAAAAATTAATGACATGATATAAACTTAGAAGATATCGCTTACCCAAATAGAAGTCAATGTATGCAAATAAATTGAGTCCTCAACTAGAATCAATAAACTCGTCAATCCTAAACCGAGTAATTTAAAGAATGAGAATTAAACAAATGTGATCGCTAAACTACTTGGAACATCATTATAATACAAGCTTTGACTTATGATAGTTGATATTGGAAGATTTTTGGGACAAGGAAAAAAAATGTTTTGAAGTGAATAACAAGTATGCAGTAAATGTGTATTGCTTGAAAGGATAGAATTAACAATTGGACTAATACCCAAATTTGGCCTAAATGACTATTTGTTGTTTCTTAGCTACTTCCTTTAAGAAGTGGCTTCGCTCTTATTGTGTTGTGAGCTTAATCGCAATATTAGGAGTATATAGTAGTTAGGCACTTAGGTTCCCATACATTGTGTGTAAGGCTTCATAGGTAGTCAATGGAGGAATTTCTGAGATTGAATGATCGGTTAAGAGTAAGGATGATGTTGCAATGGGTTATGTGGGGATATGGGATCTTACATAGAGCATTATAATGGACTATGTCAATGATGGTTGGCTATGAGGAGATAAATGGGATGTCAATACTTTTTCTTTTTCTATTATGACAAGTTTCTAGGGGCTTGTCAATCCCCTTGATGCTGGATTCAAGACCTCTTCTATTCTCATTTGTTTAGAGGGATCATGAATACTCACATGCGTGTTGGTATGTTTGGGATGTTGGATATGCTGGCTTGTTGGACTCTTAATTGATGTGCTGCACTATGTTTGTTGCATTAGAGTAGGTACATGTGACATGGGGTATGTGTTTTTTTGCTATGTACTAGGTTTCTCCGTTCATTCTTTTAATCTCTTAGGTGCTAATGATGATCCATATGTGGATTCACACAACTTATTGGATATTAGGAGGGAGGACTATGAGGGATGATTTGATTAGATGGCAACACATGAGATATGCCTTATATGAATTATCTAAAACAATTTTGTTGAAAGTTTACTCTTACAGTTGGATGATTGCATCTAATTAACTACCAAGTAAAATTCTTGAGTTAGACTTTTAGGTCCAAAATGTTTCTTCGTTAAGTTACTTATGTGATGGGCTTTAGTAGGCCATCTATTATTAATGAGTATTATTATGAAATTTATATATTAAACAAGTTAATTTTATAGCTTTTGATCTAATCCGATTCATGGAAAAAAGATGGCACTCTACCAAAATTTTTATAAAATTTAATGACGATTTCTCTACTAAAATTTGATTAGAATCCCACTTAACTAATAGATACCTTATATATATATTACTTGAGGTGATATATATGACAAAATTTATACGTCCTGCACGATTGGAACATGACAATCATTCAAGAAGAATTGATAGATATCAGAGTTCAAGTAAGTGATTAAATATAAGCAAATAAGAGAAGAGCAAGTTGGTGGAAGGGGGAAAATTTGAACGTGACATTGAAATCAACATGATTTCGGCTAAAAAAATGAAATAAGTACGATGAAACATTAAAAAAATGGCCAGACTTTTCCATTGATGCTAATTGCTTCTAACTTATCAAGATTTCAAGAAAGAATGAACTGTGAGCCAATAATTACTTGTTATGAAGATACTTCCTGTTGTCTTTGCTTAATCATATCCATAAGAGTGATCGGAGTGTCAAATTTGCAATCATCACTTCCACTTTGTCTAAGGTTACTTCGATATCCAATCTTTGTAGATTTTCTATATTTCTTTTTGACTCGTAATCATGGTCGCCATTCTCATTTGTTTCTTCCTACTTAAAGCATCGGCTACTACATTGGCTTTTCCCGGATGATATAGAATCTCTACATCATAATCCTTGATCAACTCAAGCCATCTTCTTTGACGCATATTCAATTCTTTTGAGTAAAGATATACTTCAAACTTTTGTGATCCGTGAATATCTTACACTTTTCTCCAAACAAATAATGTCTCCACAATTTCAAAGCTAAAACTACTGCTGCAAGTTCCAAGTCATGCACATGATAATTCTTCTCATGTAGTTTCAATTGTCTAGATGCATAGGCGATCACTCGATTGTCTTGCATCAGAACACATCCAAGACCTTGTATTGAAGCGTCACTATAGACTGTGAATTCCTTTCCATTAACGGGTAAAGTTAAGATAGGTGCAGATATTAACCTCTTCTTCAATTCTTGAAAACTTCTCTTACATTGATCATCCCACTCAAATCTCATATGTTTCCGGGTTAGCTTTGTCAATGAAGTGGCAATCTTTGAGAATCTCTTAATGAATTTGCGATAATAACTTGCTAAACCCAATAAACTTCTCACTTCAGTAACATTGGTGGGTCTTGGCCATTTCCAATACTGCCTTAATCTTTTCAGGATCAACAAATATCCCATCCTTTGTAATAATATGCCCTAAGAATATAAACTTCTTTCACCAAAACTACATTTGCTAAACTTGGCATATAACTTCCTTTCCTTTAACCTTTGAAGAACCAAACTTAAATGCTTTTCATGTTCCTCTTCACTTCTTGAATATACTAGGATATCATCTATAAATACAATCATAAACCAATCCAAGTAGGCATTGAATACCCTATTCATAAGATCCATAAAGGCGGCAGGGGCATTCGTTAAACCAAATGGTATAACTAAGAATTCGAAATGTTCGTATCGAGTGCGAAAATTCGTTTTTACTACGTCTTCCGATTTAATTCGAAGTTGATAGTAACCTGACCTCAAATCAATCTTTGAGAAGACTATTGCTCCTTTTAATTGACCAAACAAGTCATCAATATGGGGTAAAGGATACTTGTTCTTAATTGTGACTTGATTCAACTCTCTATAACCAATACACATTCGTAAACTTCCATCTTTCTTCTTTACAAAGAGAACAGGAGCACCCCATGGGGAAATACTAGGTCTTATGAAACCAATCTTTTGTAATTCTTCCAACTAAACTTTCAATTCCACAGGAGCCATTCTATAAAGAGCCTTTGATATAAGAGTGATTCCTGGAATCACTTCAATACCAAATTCAATTTTCCTATTTGGTGGTAACCCAGGTAATTCTTCAGGGAAAACTTCTACAAAGTCTCTCACCATGGGTACTACACCAATATCGAGCTCTTCACCATTTACAATTGTTTCTGAAGTCTTCTCCCATAACTCCATTGTATACATACTTTTAGGTCTTTTCCTCTCCAAGACATGAATAACCTTCTGTAAAGACCCGACATGCTCAATTCTTAAATTAAGCACACCAAGTCCCCAACTACGTATAACTCTTACGAATTATACGTAAGGTTATCTTAAAAGAAGGTGTTTATGTTGAACATTGCTATTCGATTTTAGGTTATGAAATCATTTAGTTAGATTTTCAGATAACTGGATTTAGCAGCGGAAATAAATTTTATAAAAAAATTTAGAAATAAAGACATTTCAAAACTTCCACTCTTCTCAAGTGGAGAATTATTAGATTAAATAAAGCTTTGAAAAAGTTAAATTACAAAACATGGGCTCTACTATGCCCTTTAAAGAATATAACAAGTTCAAATCATAAATCCACTCTCACTAATAGTAAACAAAGAAATAAAATAACTAACTACATCACGCTCCTACTCACTTCACTCATCCACAAATTCTCTCGAATATCACAAATGCCCAAACCCGAGTCAAGCATCACCAATAGCAACAACATCATCATATCATCGTCTCATCATCCATCATCACCAACATCAACAAGAAATCATCATCATCAAATCATCTTTATCAACAAAAAAACCTGTAAAAAGAATAACAACAACAAGAATGAGCCGAAGCCTAGTACACAGTAACACAATCACACACGGAGTGACACATGAGCTTAACTAAATGCAAATGCGACAATCACAAGTTATTATCTTTTCTTTAAAATAAACAAATCAACATGGGAGTATTCAAACTCCGGACATCAAGGATCTAGTATCACGTCTGCCTCTCTGAGTGATCCCGACTGTTTATACAGACTAGGCAGCCCCACATTCCGGCGTAGCCCGTAATACTAGGGGATCCTGAGTAATGTATCACGATACTCAGGGGGTTGATATAAGTAGTTCGGATACTTAGATCTCCTAGATAAATCTATCCAATAACGAAACACTACCATGCCCCCAATCTGAGCAAGGTGCCGCTCTCCGAACCAGATTCAACGGCTTAAAAGACAATCAACACTCATCAATTATTAAGTCAAGTTTAAGTTCTTAATTCATTTTAGATGCCTATCCTAACATCCAACACGCAAGTTACTGCGTACCTTATATACGAAATCCAAACAGAGTCTTGGAAAGAAATTTCAGAAGATAATCTAGAAGATAAATCAGATATCCACTTCTGTTAAGGAAAGAGCTCGTATAAAAAACTAAACTAAACTAATCATCCACTTCATCAAAATCATATAAGAACTTAAGCTATTTATCCATTCATTTCAAACTCATTTTATTAAATCCTATTTGATTAGACACTAATGTGGAACCCCACTATGGCTGCGAATATCGCCCTGCCAAAATATGGACAGTTTTCCTTTGTCTGTCAAAGTAATTCTTTTCACTTTAATTATAGTTTCTTATTACAAAACATAGCATATATAAAGCATTCATACATAAAAGCATTCATATTCAAAGCAAATAAACATTTGAAACAACATATTCCCATATTATTCAAAGATCATCCTAATTCATTCATCTAAGCTAATTATTAGCTATTAACCCATTTCAGCTTAACCTTAGCCAAATTGTTTAGAATTAGTCATTAAATCTAAAACAAGTTCAAGTTGATTAACTTAAGTAATCTAATTCTTTTTAGCTAATTCAAGCTCATTTAGTCAAGTTGAAGTTAGATTTATTACTAATTCATTATACATGTAGGATCTATGTCAACTTGAACTCACCTTAAATTAAACTTAGCTAAATTAATTAACCTTAATCATTTAGTTCAAAAACTAAGTCAAAGATGGTTAAACTAACTCAATCTAATTCATTTTAACTCATTCAAGTCTATTTAATCAAGTTGAACTTAAGTTTGTTAACTAAGTTCATTTAAGTTCAATAACTAATCATAAGAACAAATAATAAACAAATCTTAAACTTAGCATGAAGGAAATTCAAATAAAATTCATAAAAATACATAACTCATCATTTATATACTTACCAAGATCATTTAGTTTCACTAATTCATCACAACATCATAAATCAAGCAATGGAAATCATATATACAACATAACTACTTTTAGTTTAATACTCATGGAAATTCAATTATTTGTTGAATTTATAAATCTATCTAAATCATGCTTAATTGAATCAATATATCAACATAACACATCAAACATCACTTATCTATCTCATTTTAACTCAAAAAGATCCATTTCCTAGGCAAAAACACATTTCACAAATAAAAACAAGTTTTAATTTTGTTTAGGAAAACACAACATCCGGAAAGAATCAAAATTTAAGCATCGATAAGTTTCAAATTTGTAAAAACTCAAAACATGAAAGTTGTAGACCTCTTTTTAATATTTTTATAGAAACTTGAATCACCTCAATCGGAGGTCGTATGAAAAAGTTATGACTAAAATACGAAGAGGCTGCGAAACAGGGCACTGAGTAAAACGAACACCGGCACTTCAAAGCCGGAGGCATAAATTTCAAAGCCGGCAGTGTAAAGGTTCAACACCGGCAGCATTGGAGGCAGCTTTAAGAAAATGCATTCTGTTCCCTTCAACACCGCCTCAAAGCCGGCCACGTAGAAGCTCCAGGAGCTGGCGTTGACGACAGAAGAGGTTTGCGAAAAGAGGTTTTTTACACTTTCCTTTTATCAAAACTTCTTCAAATCATTCACTAAGCTTCCTATATCAATTCTAACATTAAATAAACTCTAATAACAACTCCTAACACTTAATCTTTCTCCAACAACTTCAAACAACAATCAAACCATCACAAACTACTATTCATCATCTTCTTCCTCAAACTCAACTCCCAACTTCTATCAACCATTAAACTAACAAATACAAATGTAAACAGCACTTCCAACTCAATTCAACATCAATTCATCAATTAGAAATGTAAATAACAAGTAAAAACAAAGAGAAATAGAAATAGAAAACTTAGCTTTTTGGCTAAATCATGCAACTTCTTGTACTTCTAGCTTTGATTTCCTTCTTCTATTCTTATATTCTACTTGATTCCTCCTTTTCTCTTATTGAAATTGAGATTTATGTGTTGAATTTTGAAGAGAGAAAAGAAGAAGAAGAAGAGAAAGAAAGAAAGAAAGAAAGAAAGGAAAGAGAAAAAAAAAACGAAAAATGAAAGAAAGAAAAGGCAGCAAAGGAAATAATAAAGAAGAGAAAAAAAAACAAAGCTAAATTTATATAATATAGAAATAGGATATAGGTTTAGAACTATCAGATCAATATCTATAGTTCCAGAAGTATTTAAAAGATGATTTCTGAACCAATAGATTATAAATTAAGATCTTAAAATAAGAACTTAATTTAGGAATTTATTTTAAACAAAAGATATTTAATTGGAGTTCAGGTTTAAAAACTGATATTTTTATTCAAGCAAATGAATTCAAATTTTACTGAGATTTAGGAATTAGTGTTTAGGCTAAGAATCAAGAGTTTAAGAATCCTCTAAACATTTTTAGAACATGTTTAGGGATTTGAGGAATTTCAAATCTCAAAACCAACTAAATTATTAGCTAATTAAATTAAGCCAACTTGTCTAATTAAATCTTATAATTCATTTGATTCATTTAATCTATCTAAACTCAATTTCTAATCTAGGTGAAGATTTGGGGCATTTCACCTTCCCACTCTCCAAATCAAAACTCATCTCCGCCTTATTACAATCTATAATTACTTTATACATATTTAACCAATTCATACCCAAAACCGCATCAAAATCAACCATAGGCAAAACCATCATATCAATTGGCATATCACTATTAGCAATTCTTACATTAACTTCTCTACAAATACAAGGCTGTCTAGACTTCACACCCAAAGCAGTATTAATACTCATTACTCTATCAGTCAATACTTCAAATTTCAAACCACACTCATTCACAAACTTTTCAGCCAAACATGCAAGTGTTGCACCAGTGTCTACTAATGCATATGCTGGATGATTTGCAATCATTTTAGTACCTGCTAGAGTATCTATTGATGGAGCTTTCTCACATTGTTGTAAAGCAAAGATCCTAGCTGCTGTCATTCCTTTCCTAAGGTTAGCACCATCGTTCCTTCGTTTGGTTGTATAGTTAGCTACATGATGCCCTCTTTGTTTGCAATAGGCATAGAAAATAGGTTGTAGCACCAAATCCTTACACTATGAAGCTTTATGTCCTACTTTCCCACAAGCAAAACACGCTTCCAGAGTCCACTTACATTGAATTTGATCATGAGGCTTGAAAACATCTAAGACATCTCTTCTCAAATGGTTGAAGGGAGCAGAGGTCTTAGTAGAATCCTCAAGTTCAATTTCTTCTCTTGAAATGGTTATTCTCTTTGCCATAGTTATCATACTTCTTGTAAGGAGTGAAAGGTGCAGGCCTTTTTCCTAGAAATGTAACTCGCCTATCACTTTGGGCCTTGTTCTCATTCTGAATCTGTTCTACAAGCTTCACCTTATTCACAGCATCTGTTAAGGTCGGAAGTTAAAACATTTTAACTTCTCCCTTGATTTCCATATTCAATCCATCCTGAAACTTCTGAACTTTCATCCTTTCATCATTGTATATGCCTCAAGTAAATCTAAGCAATCTACAAAACTTTGCATAATACTCTTCAACAGTTCTGTTGCCTTGCCTGAGACTCAACCAACCTGAAATCATCGGTTCTCAAACTGTGTTGGGAAAATATTGTAAAAAGAAAGCTTCCTTGAATCTAAACCATGAAATCAGTCTCACCATGTCTTGACTTGTCAATCTCCACCAATTATTTGCATCCTTCTTGAGTATATAAACCGCCATGTCAACTTTTCTATTCTCTGGAACTTTACTAGCTGCAAAGGCTTTCTCTAGTTCCTCAACCAATGCGCAGTAGTAGTAAGATCTGAAACTGTTTCATCAAACTCTGGCACAATCTTGACAAAATCATGTAACTTAACTTGGTCATTTCTCTCATTGCCTTGCACATTTGCTCCATATCCCATCGCTTGAGGAGTATGTTACTGTACAAACTGTTGCTGGTGTTGGTACATCATTTGTTGATTACTGTTGCATCATAGCAAACATATCTTTGAATATCGCACACATAGCATTCGGATCTCCCATTGGCATTTGTGTCATCTCTAGCATTGGTGGCATAGGTGGAAAAGAATCCATTTGGGGCATCAGAGGTGGCTGTGGAGCTTGAGTTGTAAAAGCAGAATTAGGAGATGGAGTAGTAGTAGAAGCTGGAATGGATGATGAAATAGAAGCTTGAGCAGTTGATGATAATGGAGGAGGTGGCATGTCCTCTCTTTCCGACTGTTGTTTAGTCTGTCTTCAAGTTCTATCCATCTATGATCAACATACAATATGTGCATGGCCTTTATTAAATATGCAATCCTAATGAAATGTCATTCAATCAACAATCAAGCAAACAATCAAGGTAATAATTGAAACAATCATATCATTCAAGTCAATTTAAGTTTATTCCAAGCAAATCACACTACACTTAAAGTCAAATCATATTTAGCAATCTCATTTAAACAAACAGTCATACAAACTAAAGCTCTGATACCAACTGTAAAGACCCGGCCCACTTAACCCAATTATTAAGTGTATCAAATCTCCGAACCACGCATAATACCCAAGTATTAGGAACAATATTCAAGCATTATATATAAGGTCATCTTAAAAAGAGATGTTTCTAATGACTACCTGTTTAAAACAGACATAACGTTCACATTATTTGAATTAAGAAACATTTCCACTACATAAGTAGTGGGTCATTAACTATATACAAGTCATACATCATATATTTATACATTACAACTTCCCAATGATCATATAAACATAGAAATCTTACTTACAACTCAACTATATTACAAATACAATTCAACTCAAAATACATCCCAAGGCTTAACAAATAAGCCTAAACACTTCACAAAATTTTACATCAAAAGGAATCCTAAGCTTATACTAGGCCCCTCTCTCCTGGTCATTCATAGAATCCTTCCAGTCAGTTCCATAACCCGTATCATCATAGGGCTCGTCATCAAAGTCATCTACAAGAGGGTAGCATGAGCCAAAGGCCCAATACACAATAGTGCAAATAAATACATATGCAATGCTCACTTAATTAAATGCAATGCAATAAATCACCACAACTTTATTATCTTATAGTTAAGTGAATAGAATAACACTGGAGTATTCAAACTCCGATTCAAGCTTGGGAATTCTAGGGGTCCTGAGTATTAGCAGCTGCTCAGGGAGTTGATATAAATAGACCGGATATCTATATCTCCTATATCTAATCAATAAGAATATAATAGCATCATTTAGGATTCACACTCCTTTATATACTCTACTTATCTCGGTCTATAACATCAATTAGTTCAACGATCCCATACCCGTGAACTAAAACATATTATATCCTTCCGAGCCTAAGTAGAGAATATACCGATATAGTTAACCCTATTAACTAGCCACTTAGCCAATAAAAGAAACCACCATTGCATCATGATGAATCATTGCATCATGGATTTGAGTCATTACATCATGACAAAGGATTGAACTAAGTGTCTAAACTACCTTGCCATTGCATCATGACAAGGTTGTCGCTCCTCGGTTCCAGATTCAACGACGTAAAGCACAACCAATTTCAATATCTCTTATTAATCTTCGATTAAATTCAATTTGGTATATGCCTATCCTAAGCAAAAATCAATCAAAGTATTGGGTACCTGGTTTGATTTGAGAATTGACGGGAATCTCCAACTGAGTATCTATCTCTGTTCCACATAAATCAACTATATCACATTACTATCCTAAGTCAAGCTTATATTCACTAGATTAAAACTTAGGAAAATTATTGAACCTTATGTAAAAACAATCCAAAGTCATCACATAATCTATATACAACATCATACAAGGCAAATCTTTGATTAAAAAGTCTTATATCATGCATCGAAAGATGTTGGAAGAAGTTAGAAAAACTTGAAATTTACAAGTCCACGCCGGCCATTAACGCTGGCAATGTAAACCTTAACACTGGCGGTGTAGGATCATAGGCTGACAGCGTATAAGGCGGCGTTAAGAAGGATGCATTTTGTACAAACTTGGAGTTTTTACGTCGGCAATATCAACGTCAATGCCGGCAGTGTTTAAGAAAAATTTCGAAAGGTCAGAAATCAGGGTTCTAATGTTGGCAAATTCTGACTTCAACGCTGGCGGCGTTTAAGAAATTTCCAAAAGATCAGAACTAAAAATTTTAACGCTAGCATATACATCGGCGGCGTACACTGCAATTCACATTGCAGATTTCCTTTGTTTTCCAAACACAAAAATTTTTATATTTTACCTCTTCCAACTCATTCCAAACCACATGAGAGCCTACTACAACTTATCTATAACATGTCAAGCATTCTAAAGCTTTCCTAACCACTCTACAATATCTCAACAAGAATTTAGCACATCAACTACTTGTATTATACTACACATGCATATTTCATGAATTAAGAGGAAATAAGACATCTTAAACATCAAATAAACTTACCTCAATATATATATAAGGCTTGGGGAAGGATTTTTGGTGTGTTGAGTTCAAGAAAACTTAATTTGGGTGTTGAAATTTTGGGCTTTGGAGGAATTACGAATTTTCCTCTCCTTTGTTCTGTTTTGGATTGGCTAATTATGCAATTAGACTTTGGTGTTTATCCTAATAGTGTTGACTTTTTTTTTTTTTTTTGGGGGGGGGGGGGGGGGGGGGAAGGGGGGGGGGGGGGGGCGTTGGGGAGGGCAGATTTGGGAAGGCTTGGGCCTTGTTTGGGCATATATAGGGCCAAAAATCTGCTAAGCTTAAAGACTATAAACTTAGCTCAAAATACACTTAATTCATCAAACATTAGTTACTACAACAACCATTTGTATTAACATAATAATTAATAACATAACTAGACTATCATGCTAAATAGATTTCTCTAGCTTATTATCTATTCACATACATTATATCACATTTACAATACAAATACACTAATTCACTCAAACACATACACACATATAATTATCAAATCTAGCATGCATTAATATATTAAAATTATGGCTATTTCAATTACAATGTTCACTTGGTGTTAAAAGTAAAACAAGTAATTATTAAAGTAAAAAGTAAAATATATATAATGCCCCATGTATTTATTACAGACAAAGGATAATTGTATAGATATTATTTTCAAGATAAGGATATTTATGAGAAAGTTAAAAAATAGACCGTTGAATGGCAATTCAGAGGTTGGAGACATGAATTACTATTCATTATTTTATGTAATAGCAATTCATTACGAATTGTCATTCCTTTGAAGTAAACACATAATATCAACTTTACGTCAAACGAAAAAGGAATGAATAGCTATTCATGTCAAGTGAACGGAAAAATACTTTGCCAAGCTAAGTAGGACAAAGAAACCCTGCCTAAATAAGAAAAAGCATGTAAGAAAATACAATAAAATTATTTTTGCTTGATCGGCCAATAAGGGTCCGTTTGTTTTATTTTATTTTTTGTTGTTTTTAAATAAATATTTGTTCAAAAATAGATGTAGAAAAAAATAAAACATTTTTATTCAAACAGATAAAACAAATCAAATACATATAATATATAGATGAGATATAGATAAATATAGAAGAAACTCAAATAATCCAAATTGACATATTCAATTTGAAGGGATATTTGGAACATTAGAATGTTCCAAAAAAAAAAAAAAAAAAAATTTAATCCTGGGCTCCGATCCAAATGTGGTGGTGGTTGATCCAACTCGAAAAATGATAAGTACTACGAAAGTGAAACACTCCAATAAAGCGCGTAAGTCTTATTGCTACAGCACTTATAAAGTAAAATATCCACTAAATTCCAATAATTTTAGTTTTCTTTCTTTTATGATTTTATAAAGTAAAATATCCACTAAATATCCTCTAACTTTAAAATTATAACTTCGAAACTTGCATCCCACCATACAACTACGGAGATTTGAGAGACGTGTACATTTCTAAGCAGAATTAAACAAGTAAAAAGAAATGTATTTACAACTTAGGTTTTTCCCCTCTTCCTCCCCCCTCCCTCTTTTACGGCTTATTCATTTTTTTTTTTTGGGTATGGAATAAGTAGGGAAATTGGATTCTAATTCAAAAGGATTATAATAAGGTTGTAATAACTATTATAATATTTATTTTGCATAAAAAATAAAATAAATAATTGTTAGACTAAAATATAAAATATTTATAATATCCCTTATTTTTATTATAGAAATGATAATTACAAATATGATATTTTCAACATAAAAATATTTATGACAAACTAAATAACAATGATATAAATTATTATTCATAATTTTATGTAATAATAATTCATTATAAATTATCATTCTCCATAATAGTAGTTTTGAAAAGATGGAAAAGGGAATAAACAGTTATTTAAGTTACCATGTTAATATTATTCCCTCCCTTTCGAAATTCGATCGGCAATCTTAAAAGCAATCAAAAGTCTCTCTCTCTCTCTCTCTCTCTCTCTCTCTCTCTGGCCTTGAGCCATTGATAAGGTACTTTACTATTTCCAAGAACAAAACAATATAGCAGGGAATATTATGTGACAAATACGAAGAGATGTGTTATTGGGAAGTCCGAAGGCATGACACTAATATTCTGTCAAAATCATGGAAGCTCCATCTTTATTATTATTGAAATTTCCATAACCCTCTCCATCCCTACATACGGAAAAATTCTTATGCAAGCCTAATCTATCATGGAGCAAGCATTTTGGATCTCTAAATCTCTACGGTCCATATTTCATTTGAATTTTGAATCTTTAGATTATTAGAATCCGTGTCTTATTTTTACATAGATCCTACAAATCTAATGTCCAAAATGTATGGTCCATGAATACAAGGATCTAGGGATAAAACAAAAAGCACAACTCCAAACAAATCCTAAGACAAACAATAAACGTCACACCACACCTAGTCAAGAATCACATAAAAAATGAAAAACTGAAAACTAACATGCTAGATGTCTAGTCTAGGACCTACATTTACAATAAAAGTGTGAGCATATAGGGCCATTTTTAGTAAAATTAAGTAGCCACCACGTTTAGCAAATTAGCATGTGAGTCAAGTGTAGTTCCAAATGGTGCTGGGATGGATGGCCAAAACTGAGCATTTTTCACTTTGGAGATGCTTTCTAGCGCACCTGATGGGGTTATGTCTCCCACAATTGTCACCTTCTTCGATGCAAAGTCTATGTTGAAAGATGACACCCCTGCAAAAATTGTTAGGAATTTTTAAAGGTATCATGGCATGTTTCTTTGTCCAAGTCCATTTTAAGGCTAGTATTAAATTTACCTTCATAAGCTGTTGATTTAACTATTAAATCCTAGTGACCAATGTGAGCTTCTGATGATTTAGGAACATCAGTCTTGAATTATTCTATTAAAAAATTAGCATGTTGATACCACTGTTATATAAGGGTCAGCAAATTTTAACTTTATGTCAAATCAACTTTAAAGTCTAAAGATACACATCATCATGGGTTTGGCATGTTTTATACTAAAGAAGTAAGATAAAATTCATCACATATATTTTGTTTATTTGATGCTCTTTTTGTGAGAAAATGGGAGGTTTTTCATTCTCTCTCTCTTTTTTCTTTTCTTTTCTTTTTTCAAGAGCCAAAATTAATGGTAGTAAAGGCAAAATAGATATTTCTCATCCCAAATTCTCCACCTTATCTATATGCTTAAATGTTTTTGATAAGAATATATTTGAAATGGAAAATTGAGTATGCAGAAAAAAGGAAACGCCAATTTGCATTGCTGTTTACTGTATAGATGCAATTCAGAATGTTTTTTTTCTTTTATTTTTTTTTCGTGATTCATCCTGATAAATTACCCAAAAGAAGGTGTCAAAAACAAGATAATTTTAAATTACTAAGAGCTAGGAAGTAGGTGTATACCTTCCATTCTGGATAGGTGCTTCCTCAATTTTCCTTCACAGCCCTTGCAATGCAGAGAGACCCTCAACACAACAACCTAAAAACAGAACATTTACATAGCATGAAACATGATATACTGAAAACATTATAGTACAGAATACTTTTAAGTAAATATGAATTTCAATTCTTACAATTTAAAAAACAATAAAAAAAAAACAAGAAAAGCAAAGAAACCTCAGAACCTAAATGCTAGCTTTGTATCCCCTTTTTTCTTTTGAATTTTTTATTTATTTATTTTATTTTTTATTTTTGGTGAATAATAATGTTCTGATGATCTAATATGGCATGGTACAGGAATAAGGGCCAATGTAGTTTTGGGCATGACAAAAGGGAAAAGTACAGAAGAGACATCATACAAAGAAACTGAATTGTGATATGAGCACGATTACTGTTATCATTTGACAATAATTACAATGACACAGTAACAAAAGCAAGAAAAGAGAGTTTGATATGACTTTATAAACCAACTCACCAGTAGCTTCCACTGCAGGACAAACAACGCTCATTACCAATAACACATTATTAATCCCGGATAAGTGATAGATAATTATTAATAACACTTTGGCAAATAGTGACAAGAAGATCAAAATTTTATCGATTTCCATACATACTAATAAATTTAATTGGCTATTAATACTATTGAAACCTTATCCTCAGAAGCAGCATTCATCCCAGTTGTCATTTTCCAAACCAAGATCCCAAAAATGAAACAATCCAATCTTGCCATATTGCTAATTCATCTTGTGAGATCAGTTAGGAAACAATGGCGGAACCAGCGGCTAGACACTGCTGCACTCCTAAGAGGGGAGGAGGGCGCCCCCTTTCGCAGAAGCCATAGACCGTCACAAATTAATAAATGTCTGTAGGGAGAGATATAGAGAGAGAAAGAGAGAGGACAAACCTGGCAAGAAGAGGGCTTAGAGGGAGGTTCGTCAAGGCAGGATGATCCTAAAGCATCATTATCATCATCTTTCTTCGTCCCACGTTTTTGTCCCAACGAGACAACATGGTCCTTCGCATAATTATCATCAGATAATCCTTCCACAACCTTAACATCACCCAACAAATATCTAGAAGAAACCTGATGAGTAACGTTATTAAACTCATTCCGTTTTGCACTGCTCTTCCTCACTATAATATCCGCAATCCTTTCGACGTTATCGCTCAACTTGGTAGCTCCACTCTTCCTCTTTTGCTCCTTTAATGATGATGATCTAGTAAAGGAAGTAGTAATATATCTTTTTGACTTAAAAGAAAAGGAGTTCCTCCCAGTACTAGTATTATTTGTGCCAGCAACGACGGCCTTTTCGTTGCTAGTATTATTTGGTTCGATTTTTTGCTCACCCTTATCTGGGTTAGTATCGTTTCTTGTTTTGTTTTGATTGTGGAGTTGGTGGTAGGGAATGGGGTTGATGGGGAGATTAGAATTGGAAGAGCAAGGGGTTCGCCTTATCCCATCGCGGATTATCGGGTTGTGGCGGTCGATGGCTCGGCCTCCAGGTTGAATAGAGGGTGGTGGTGGTGGTTGTTGTTGATGATGTTGATCCATGCTGTGGCAGATAGCTGTTGAAGCTTGGGATTTGCAGAAAAAGTCTATTCTTTTCATATTTGCAAAATTGAGATAGGGATAGTTTTGGATAACAAGATAGGGAGAGAACTAGTGGCTCAAGGGAATTAGCATGGGGGCGAGAGAGAGAGAGAGTTAGAGATGCTTTATATGAAAATTTGGCTGTTTCTGTAATAAAAGGCTTGAATGGTTATTGAAGGAATGGGGAGAGAGAGAGAAGGAGGATAGGAAGATTAATTTGCATCCAAAGATACAGTAGGTAAGTAATCTTAGAATGACTCCTAATACAATAATGTTATTTTCCAAAAAAAAATATATATATTATTATATATTAAAGTGTGGTGAGTGGAAAGGTTTCATGAGTATTACATGCTATGTAATAAATATATATAATATATAAATATCAATTAATATTAACATATAATAATCTATATAAAAAGATAAATGTCATATTTAATATATGAATATTGGTAAAATATATAATTAGCTACTTAAATTTTGAATTTGATCAATTTGATACTTTAACTTTGAAATTGATCAATTTAGTACATAAATTTTTTTTTAAGTATTAAATTGATCAATTTTATAGTTTAGATACATAATTATATATTTTATTTAAATTCAAGTATCATTCGTAACATTAAACCTATATAGAACATAAATGATAAATTACTTATTTTTTATATAATATTATAAAATATTATTGGTAACTATTCAATATTTATATGTATATATGTTGTGTAGTACACAATCAAATAGAGATTCGACTAAAGTTTGAAACTAATATCCACATCACTCCATTATAAAAGTTGTCAGTGCACAGAGTCCAGTAAATAAAGTTTTATCTTAATTTAATAGATATATTATTATTATTATTAATTAGAAAGAGTGAGAAGGAGACGGTGGCTGAATTAATTGGCATTTAAGTATATCATAGGAGTGCAATTTGGTTATGATTAGGTCACAGACGATTGGCTCATTAGTGTTTGGGGGAGTAATGATTTTTCTCTCTAAGTGGGTCTGTTACATACCAGGCTGTACAGCATACTTCTTTTTAATAATATTCTAATCGACTGTTTCAATTGTAAAGAATATTTGATAGGATCGATCCCATCACCATCCAACGGATCACATCATATCTAACTGTGATCAAATCACTTATATATTTAATATTTTATTTATTATATTTATTTTAACAATTAAATTTATTATGAGGCGATCCATCGATGAACCGTAGAAACTTATACTTATGAAAATTCCATAGGGCACTAAAACTTAAACCTATTTAATAGCTCATAAATGTTGCTAGTTTATATATATATATATATATATATTTGGGGGGCCTGAATCATAATGTTGCTAGTTAATGTCCTTAATATAAAGTTAAATGAAAAATAAGAGAATAACCTTTTCATTTTAAAAATTAAAATTACTTTCACCATTAAAAAAAAATCCATCACGCTTAATCTTTTCACTACACTATCAATAACTTTATTTTATTTCTCAGCATGAATTGTTATCACTTTGATATAACCAGTATTGTTATTTTTTTAACAACTAGCAGATGCTACACATATGTTATTGTATATACAAATTCAACACTAAAAAAAATCTAAAAATATATTGAATCTTTTGTCATAAAATATTAAAATATTCAATCATGAAAAAACTCTATCTAATTTTGGTTTCAATGAAAGAATACACTAGTGTGTGCTTTTTCAAATTTTCTTTGTTTAAATTCTAATGTAGATTTTCAATAAAAAGAAAATGGAACAATGCATGGTTAGGGAGCTTCTACTATTCAATTGACTAGGTCATCCAGTTGATTATCTAATCTTTAAAATAAATATGTAATTTGAATATTAACCTCTTTAATGGTTTGAACATGATTGGATATGATGTGAACTGTTAGATAATTGACATGACCATAGAATTTATGGTTATTTAAAGAGGCAGTTGTGGGTTTTATGAAAATTATAATTATTATTTCAAAAATAAGTTATGATTTTTGTAATTATAATTGGAAAAAAAAAAACTGAACTGAAACTAAAAAACAAATCGGGAAAATATGATTAACCGATCCATTGGTTTTGGTTTAGGATTATGGTTTTTATTTTATTTTATTTTATTTTTTTGGTTTTCGGTTTTTGTTTCAGTTTGTAACCACAAAAAATCGACGTGTAATGGTTAATTGTTTTAATATTTATAAATATTTGATATATAACTTACATATATACAATTATTTTAAATATAATATATATATAAACATATAATTTATATATGTTAATGTTATTTAGATTTTGATTAGCATATTATGTTCTATCTTTTGTTTGATGGGAGGTAATGTAGTAATTGATTTGATTTGATTTTGTTAATGATGATACATCTAAAGGCATTTTTCCCCTTTTATCTTAATTTGATTGTCCCCTTCTTTTAGCTATTATAATATATATAATAATATAAAGAAAAACTCTATAATAAAGACTAGAAAATAACAATTGTTGAAATTATCAATTTGATTTGTTGAAATTATTACATTAAATGGTTAAAAATCGAAAACTAAAAAAATTAATTGAAAAAATGGTTAACTATTAAGGTAGTTAACAATTTATAATAGACCGAATCGGGTTATTAAAAAATCGATCATTACAGTTAAGATCAAATAATAGGGCTATGAACTGGTTAATCGAATTGTGAACACCCCTATACTAATGGTTTTATAATCTAGTAATATTTTTCTTAACTCATAAGTGAGATGTATTATGTTTAAATCCCCTACTCGTGATAATAATAAAAAAAAAGCTAATTAAAAAAAACATAATATGTATTTTAGTGCATTTACATACAATTTATTTGAGTTTTAATTTTAACAAATATATAACCTTTATTTTTTATTTTAACAATCAAGTGACCTTGAGTTTTATTTTTAACAAATACTTGATTTGTGTTTTGTGCTTTTGCAAGTAAGTGACCGTGAGTAGTGACTTTTGATATATATATATATAACATCTTTTGTCATTTTGTGTTAATAATAGATTAGAGTCATATGGCCTTTTTTTATTGGTTGATTAAATCAATCTAATATTATTAACACAAAGTAACGAAATAAAAATTATCTATACTATTAAAGTAAAAGCACCTGCTTTGGTGTATTTAGTGTAAATGTTTTTAGTACAAATGTTTTTAATATAATATTTTTAGCATATAGGCGTAAAATATTTTTGGTATCCCTAAACTCATGAAATTAAATAGGGTTCGAATAAGAATAGATATAGTCTTTTCTTATTTTAGCATATGGGCTTAAAATATTTTTAGTATCTCTAAAATCATGAAATTAAATATGGTTTGAATAAAATTAAATAGGAGTTGAATAGACATAGTCTTTTTTTTTTTTAGTCTAACCAAGTATCTTTATATACCGATGTAGAAGGTGCTTTTAGTGTAAATGTTTTTAATTTTAACATGTTAGATAATTGCATATGGAGAAGTTACCTGTAGAAAATACAATTATAATTATGATTTATAATTAATTTCCTAATTTCTAAGACTAATTAAGGTTGTCATTTTCTAACCTGTCAATATAATATATCTATTTAATTTATAGATGTTTAATTATTTTATTTGTATACGTATCATGAGTGCGTCGTTTGCTTGTATATTTATTAAAAATCACAACCTGAATTACTTATTTATAAAAGCACAAGGCACATGGAGACTCGGATCACTTTACAGCCAACATATCAAAATATAATTTATGTATTTATTAAAAATCAAATATCATGCCAGTAAAAATGCTATTTTTATAATTGAAAAAAAGAAAAAACACTAAACGCATGGAGTTGATGTCTTTTATTTTAACAATATAATGATAAAATAAGAAAACACAACACACAAAAATTAAGAAGAAAAGTCCCATCAATCAGCCTGGCAACTCCAGCCCAACGGACCTAGAAAATGGTATCTGACACTGATGAACTGAATGAAACTCACGACCCACTAAGTATTCACACGCTGTCTTCCTCTGGAGTCTGCCACTGCCTTCCATTGAAAATTTCACAAGTGTGTGCTCCGACTGATCAACCTGCACTGCACCTCCATCATTTTATTTTAACTTTCTAATATATTAAAAATTAAAAACGACCATGTATAAGGATTACATTTTTTATACCTGTATATCTAATCCTAATATGACACCTCATGCCTATTTTTCAGGTTCTGAGTCGTAGTGCGACCTGATATTGTAATGATTAGGGCTGGGCAAAAAAACCGACCGAACCGTGAACCGAACCGGACCGGATCGAACCGAACCGAAATTTCGGTTCTTTTTTGAAACGGTTCGGTTCGCGGTTCGGTTCATTGAAGATAAACGGTTCGCGGTTCGGTTCGGGACCATGAACCGAACCGTACGGTTCGAACCGAACCGAACCGTTTTATATATTAAAAAAATTAAATATATTATTTTTACTCTTAATTTTTTTATTAATGGTACATATCTATGTTACAAATTTTAAAAACAATTAATTTTTTAAAATAAATTAATTGTTTTTAAAATTTTTTACTTAGATATGTGTTAGTCATTAGAATAAAATTAGATTTTTCATAATATGTTTCAATTGTTATATTATCTATAAGTAAGATAGATTTTAGAATTTAAACTCTAGTATTTTAACTTAAAAAAATTAATTGTTGTAAAATTTTCTTACCTAGATATGTGTTATTCATTAGAATAAAATTAGATTTTTTATAATATGTTTTAATTGTTATGTTATCTATAAGTAAGATAGATTTTAGAATTTAACCTCTAGTATTCTAACTTTTGCATATTTTTTTTCCATTTGTCTTACTAATTAATCTAGTTCTATTATTTAGTTACTTATTGATTTATATAATTGGTAATATGTTAGTTAGAAGCATACAACGAATTACATTTTATGTCTTCTATTGAGATAAAGTCTAGTATATCATTATAGTTCAAGATAATTCAAAAAAATGAGACTAGTCATAGTTATAATTTTATAATGGATGAAATCTTTTCCTTCCTATAAGTTTTACATGTTTATTTGATAAATGATTAATTTTAAATATTATTGTTTATATTTGCATTAGTGATAAGAAATATGTAATTGAACTTTTTCGATAGAATATATTTTTTATTTTATGAAAAAACGGTTCGAACCGCAAACTGAACCGCACCGAACCGTTTTTTTTCGGTTCGAAAAAATTATGAACCGAACCGTATGGTTAGGTTCGAATTTAAAAGAAAAACCGAACCGTTAATTATGGTGCGGTTCGGTTCGGGATAAAAACCGAACCGAACCGTACCGTGCACACCCCTAGTAATGATGGTAACAATAAGTTATAGTTATGGTGAAAAACTAAAAAAGCAGTGGTAAAACCATTTTGCAAGTTATCCATCTTCTTCTTGCCAAAAAAAAAAAAAAAAAAAACATTTATTTTGCAAACTCGGCCACGTGCATTGCACTCGAATATATTTTCTTTCCCTTTTTCTTAAGGCGTTGTACCAGCTTTGGAAACTACTACTACCCCGAGAAATAGCTCTTTATTTTACGATTTGAATAAATTAACGTCGAAATTTTTAAACTTTATATTTTTTATGTCTCTAAATACACTAGAAGCACAAACATAATACAAAATTTAAAAGTTTATACACTAATTTACCTAAATTATAAAGAAAAAATAATTTCAATATCTTTTCCACCTGCCAATACAATATAGCTTATCAATAATTCATTGAGATTTTAAAGGAATTAGTGGCGAAAATGAAATTATAGTTTCAATCATTTGTCCTAATGTAGTAATTTTATTCAAACGGGAGGATTTTGGAGTATCAACTTTATTTAGATGGGATATTTTTATTGCAATATGGTATTTTTATCTAAATATAGTACTATTCTAAGAGTACCAACTTCCATTTTAGATGTAATATTTTTGTTCTAATATTATATTATTTCACCTTAATGTGATACAAATATTTCTTTTGGGGTATCAACTTTCATTTTGATATGATATTTGTGTCGTATTATAGTATTATATCATTCTAAAGTGGTATTTTACAACTTTATTTTTAGTCGTCCTTTATCAGCTGATTGTAATACCAAATTTTGTAAATTGAATTTTCATGGAATAACAAACAGTCAGCAATATATATGTTGCATATCAATGTAAATAAATGCTTCTTATGTGAAATTATGGAAAAATCGTTACATGAAACAGCATATTCATCTGGTTTGGTCGTACCAATTTACAGTTTTACTAGTGTAAAAAGAGAAAAAAAAAAAGGGGGGAGCAATTTTCGTCCTCGAACCGTTTTAGTGTTCACATTTAAATTTCCATAATTTTAAAATAATTTAATGAAAGAATTGCTAGATCTGTTAATTATTGCCATTAAGTTGATCAGGCATGGTATTTTAAATACCAATTTAACGGTCTTAAAAACTAAAAAAGCAAAATCAGTTCATTTAGGAAATTCAGTTTGTTTCGAAAATCATGCAAATCGAGGCTTCTTTGTATATTGGATTCGTAAAGTATTACGTGAGTGTGTGTGTATATATATATATATAAATAAAGTAGGGATGGATTTGAGGACGACAAGGGCTCAGCCTCAGACCTGGAAAATTTTAATTTTTTAAAATTTTATAAACAAGAAAAATAGATATATTATTTGTATGTCATCAAAAGCAAACAATGATATAAAAGTAACTATAGTGAAGTGATTAAGTATAAGGTTTTATATTCATGATGGGTTCAAATCTTAAAAATTTAGTTTTACTTTTTTAACATGCATTCATTACTTAAACCTCTTTCTCTTTCTTTTTTTTTTTTTCTTTTCTTTTTCACGATAACTAAGAGTATCTTTTTTCAAAGTTGCTTAAGAGTTACTTAACATACCATGTCAATATGCTAAGAATTGATTCTCGTGTCAAGCAACTTTCTTAGTAACTCCTTTATTGGTGAATTCTTGAAAAGAGTTACTTAACCATTTTTAAAAGTGTTTTAGTCGTCACATGTCACATTTAACCTATAAAATTAGGAAAGAGAGAGTAAGAAACTTACTTTTTCAGTTGCTTAACTAAAAAACTCTAACATAGATTCCCGTGTCAAAGTAACTCCTCTAATTGCTTCTTTTTTTATTTTTTATTTTTTTCTAAAACTCCTCTTGCAACTTACTTTATTAGTTATTTATCATGAAATTATTTTTAACTAACTAAATTTCCCTGAACAACTATTTTTCATTAGTTGTATACCACAAATAATAAATATAGTCTCCATGTTAGAAATATTTTGAAGCATTACTAAATGACATTAATTATATAATTTGAGATTTCATGTATTAACTTTATAATTTTTTATTAATCATCAATTTTGAAGTAATATATATCTCTTATGAAATATATTAAATACCTTTAATTATTTGTTGAATAATTTTTTTTTATAGTTATGATGTTCTAGAAAATATCACAGTAAAATTATTAACGGAAATTATACATAAATATATAAGATACAATATAGTTATAGTAGCAAGTAGATATATATTGATAATTATAATATTAACTTGCCAACCAACATAACACAACCCAATCCTACCCCCCCACCCCCCCCATATCACCTTAACGTCTGTCCTTGATAAAGAGTCAAGTATGGTTAATTTAGTCAAAGTATCCATTAAATTCTTTTCCTTTGTTCCTTTCTTTCTTTCTTTTAATGGAAGAGTTAGTAAGAACCATTAGATGATAATGAAATAAAACCTACTAATAAAGATCAATAAAACATCTCAAGTAATGATTTTTCCAACTTCCACTAAAGATCACTAAATATTTAGTTCATGAATAATGAGTTGTTAAGCTAAGTTCATTAATCTTCTAACTCTAGATCAAGTTATCGGTCCAACTAAACCATCATCCCTATCACTTAGTGACTTAGATTCACTGACTTAGTTCTAGAATTATCTAATGATATCTCATCACTTATTCTATATCAAAAAGTTTGAATTTGACATGATGATCTTAGAAGCCTAAAATTACTAATGGACATGATCCGATGAGCTTAAGCTTGAACGAATGGCAAGATTTGAATGAAATTTCATCAAGTTTGATAAAGAAGCTCATGGAGAAGACAGTGTTTGAATTTGAGCAAGCGTTTGATGCTACAAAGGGTCCCATGATCAATAGCATGTCCATACCTAAGGTGATAGTTGATGATACAACCGCTTGTAAGACCATAAGAATGATGTTTATGGAGAATGATCTAGACAAAGGGTGGCATGGGCTGGCACATGACCTCGCCTAGGTCCCATGGCCATATCTTGACCAGTATTAACATCTAGAAGTTTTAGTTTGTTGCGTCAGTTGAGGACATAGCCCAACACATAGCTGCATGGTATAGAGCATCTTCTTGTTACGTTTCCAAAGTCTACTTTTAGTTTCCTATTTTATTTGTTTAGGCTTTTATGTTCCTTTATTATCCTTACCTGACTTGTGGAAGTATATATGGGCCATTACGGTTATATTAGCACTAGCCTACCTATCTTTAATATCTTTTGTATTGATTGCGATTGATTGCCTTTGTTGGCTTTCTTGGGATTGTTTCCAAAACTCTATTGAGTAATATTGAGTTTTTCTCAAATTATTTTTTTTGTTTCTAATGATCATGCATCATATCGATTGTGTGGAACAACTAATTCAATTCTCTTGATGCAACATATCCGAGAAGATGGATCCTTTATATCCTTTATTCCGTTTCATTATTGAAAACCCATTAAAATCCATAAAAATCATAAAATAAAATCCCATAATCATTACCCTATAATCATTAGAAAAATATATATGTACATGCATAAGAAGAAAATCCTGACCATACGCATGGACGTACTAAAAAGACTATAAAAGACATACGTATTAAAATAATTAGTTAATACTCTTAAAAAATGTTACATTTACCCTTTTTTTTTTTTTTAGTTCAAGTGTTCTCAAAGGAACCAAGAAAAAAGACATCCAATCATCAGGAGAATTCACAAATGCAAAATATATTTAGGATTACAAACGGACCAAGTGAGCTTTTAAAGGCTTAAACTCAACTCGTTTAAAATTTATTGAGTTTGAGCTAAAACCAATCTTTTTATTGAACCTAAAGTATAGGTTCAAGCTCGAGCCATGCTAAACTTTTTATCGAGCCAAATGATCTTTTTTCGTGCATAAATATAAACTCAAACTCGACTCATTTAGATAGCTTATTTTCCTTTTTTTTTTTTCAAATCTAAAATTTAACATATATATATATATATGGTGTGTGTGTGTGTGTGTGCGCGCACACTTGTGTGTTGTTATAAATATATATACTTAAATATTAAATAGAAATTAGTTTTGTTGTTTTAATTGTGTAGTATATATAATATATCATACATGTAAAATTTACAAATCTGCTAACGTTCTTGTTTACGAGCCTAAGTGAGCTTATTCATGAGTCTAAATAAGTTTATTCATAAGATTGACTTGCGGCGTAAATCAAAACTCAAGCATGACCTATTTAGATAAGTGGACTTTACTTTAGACTCAAACCTGGCTTGTTTACTAATTGAGTTTGGGCTGAGGCAAGTTTGAAGCGAGCCAAGCTCGAATGACTTGAGAGCTCAATTTGTTTTCAGCCATAAATATGTCATTTAATTACAATGTCATCGGCCTATTTTCAGGCTCTCGAAGTAAAATAGAACATCTAACCCAATCAAGAAAATCATAACAACAAAACCTATCAAGTGCAACCATTAAAAGAAAAATAATAAAAGCTAAAAATGTCAAGAAAGTGGAATAATTGGACTAACGCGGTGGATCCGCCCTGGTTAGTTAGTTACTCGAGGTTGCTCCAAACATATGATTGGGACGAGGGGGAAAAAATAGAAAAAAAAAATCTAATACTTCCGTGATAGATTTGTGTCCATAATTCTCTAGATAGAATATATCAAAGTCGGGTAACTTATTATTTTTCAATTCAAATGCAGTCATTGTTAGGATATGTAATTTATTTTTTGTTTTTAGTCTGCACGTGATATCACGTGATTTCTTAGTACAGTATATATCTTGTACAGTACAACCCTGCATAATGATATACATAACAGTTTCAGATATTTCTCTTTCTGTTTTTTGTTCTCTGTTTTAGCGCAGCTTCATCTGCTTCATCTGGTATGATTACTTCATCATCTTGATTTCTTCTAGGATTATTTCACTTGTTCACATGGTATCAGAGCAGGTTAGATCATACAATCTTGTTCCATTTCTTTGATTTCTTGTAGAGATTTCGTGATTCTTTGTTAGAATCGAATATGTCGAATTCGACGATCTCTGGTTTTGAGAATACATATGGCGATCCTTATTATATTTCTGGATCGGATAATCCAGGTGTGCTTCTTACGAATTTAGTTTTTGATGGAAAGAATTTTCATGGATGGAGTCGTTCTATTCGTCTAGCCCTAGGTGCGAAAGCAAAATTAGGGTTTATTGATGGTAGATATTTACCACCTCAAGATAATGATGTAGAGTTTGAAAAATGGATTAGAAATGATTGCTTGATTAGGTGTTGGCTTTTAAACACTATGTCAAAAGATTTAGCAGATGCTTTTTTGTATGCTACCTCTGCTAGAGAGTTGTGGAAAGATCTCGTAGAGAGATTTGGAATGAGTAATGCACCATTGATATAACAACTGAAGTTAGATATTGCGAATATGAAACAAGGAAGTTCTTCTGTTACCGAATACTTTAATAAACTCAAGAGACTTTGGGATGAACTTCATACTCTGTGTGAGCATCCAACTTGTGTTTGTGGAGTTTTTGAGCAGTGTCGATGCAATCTGAAACAGAAGTGGCAAGAATTAGAAGAGAGAGATCATTTAATGCAATTTTTAATGGGATTGAATGAAGTATTTGATCAAATGAAGAGTCAGATTTGTCTATGGATCCCATTCCTGCTGTTAATAGAGCATATTACATAGTCTGTCAGATTGAGAAACAAAACAATTAAGTGATCATATGGTAAATTCAGATCAGATTAATGCTGCATGTATGGTGAAAGGAATTCAAAAATCTTTTGTAAGTGACAGAAAGGATAAGAAAGGGAAGTTTTATTGTAATCATTGTAAGAAATCTGGTCACACAATAGATAGATGTTTTGAATTAGTTGGTTATCCTGAGTGGTTTAAAGGAAACAAACTGATCAAGAAGGCTCCTCATCTTGCTGCACATGTGGAATCACTAGACAATCCTTTGGATGATCTTGTAGAAGGATCATCGCAATCTGTGGATAACTCAGATTTAGTTTCAAGAGTTTGTCAAGAAGTGTTGAAGGCATTATCCATGAAAGATTGCACAGGAGGTACTCAAGCATGGTGAATTTTGCAGGTAATGCTCTTAATTTTGCTTCACATGTTGATATGAATATTGGTAAGTGGATTATAGATACAGGAGCTACAGATCATATAACTCCTAATTCATCACTTCTTGTTAATAAAAAATTCTTAAAACACCTGTGAAAATTCGTTTGCCTGATGGAAGAGTTAAAATAGTTGATATTATTGGAGATATTTCAAACTGAACACACACATTACCCTTACCTCTGTTCTTTTAGTACCAGAATTTCAGTTCAATTTACTATCTGTTAGTAAGTTACTGAAATTTCATACTTTGACCATTGTCTTTCATCCTAATAAATGTCTTTTTCAGGACCCACACACTAAACAGACCATTCTTGAAGCAGAGATGACATCTGGACTTTATATTCTACAAGTTTTTAGTTCTGTAGGTGATCATAATTCTTGTAACTCTGCTGGATCTTTTGTTAGTAATGTTAGTCCTACTATACATGTCAATAAAGATTGTGATCAGATTGAATACAATCTTTTACATAGACGTTTAGGTCATATTTCTTTGAGTTCTATGTCTCAATTGAAACACATTTCAGATTGTAATAAACACAACTTCAAGTGTAATGCTTGTATGTTTGCTAAATTTCATAAGACTCCTTTTATTTCTCGACATTGTAGTGCTTCTTTTCCTTTTGAATTGATACATTTGGATATTTGGGGTCCTTTCAATACACCGTCTATTTCTGGTGACAAATTTTTTCTAACCATAGTTGATGATCATACTCGCTGTACATGGACATTTCTTATGAAACATAAACACCAAACCATACACTTTATTAAGACATATCTTTCTTACCTTAAAAATCACTTCAACACTGTTCCCAAAACTGTTCGAACTGACAATGGTATGGAATTTCTTTCAACCACTTGTCAAACCTTATTCAGAGATCTTGGCATTATACATCAAAGGAGTATCATTTATACTCCTCAACAAAATGGAGTTGTGGAGAGAAAACATAGACATATTCTTGATACTGCTAGAGCTATTAGATTTCAAGCTAATCTTCCTAAATTCTTTTGGGGAGAATGTGTTTTAGCAGCAACTTTTTTGGTTAATAAAATGCCTCTTAAAGTTCTTGGCTGGAAATCTCCTTTTGAAATGCTATTCCACACACAACCCGATTATCATGATTTAAGAGTCATTGGTTGTTTGTGTTTTGCTGCTACTTTACCTCATGCTAGAGATAAATTTGATCCAAGAAGTAGACGTTGTGTGTTCCTTGGATATCCTTTTGGTCAAAAAGGATATAAGCTCTATGATCTAGACACTAAACAAGTTTTTGTTAGTAGAGATGTGAAATTTTTTGAAAATATTTTTCCTTTTCATCCATCTGATATTCTTTTTGTTCTGAAACGTCTAAACTAATCTTCTTCATCTTTTTCCTTCGTCACACTATTATGATCAACATACTCACAGATTCTGGTCCATATAATTCTGGTTCATCTTATTCTGGTCTATCAGATTCTGGTTCATCAGATTCTGGTCCATCTTTTTCTATTTCTGTTCCTTTTTCTCCTGATCACAATGAGTTACGTCATTCTACAAGAATTCGTCGATCACCACAGTGGCTAAAAGACTTTGTCCATATGGTTTATACAGATGGATCTGTTTCTTTATCTGTTCCTACTACCACAAAATACCCTTTATTTTCTTCACACACCTTTCAATCTTATTCAAAGGATTATATGGTTTCATTAGCAAATGTATTTACTGTTCATGAACCTAGTTCATATCATGAAGCAAAACGTGATTCTAATTGGGTTGATGCCATGCAAAAGGAACTTTTAGCATTAGAATCCAATCATACATGGGAAGTGACAGATTTACCTATTGGGAAAACAGCCATTGGTAGTAAATGGGTTTATAAAGTGAAATATAAATCAGATGGTACTATTGAAAGGTATAAAGCAAGGTTAGTTGCAAAGGGTTATAATCAAATTGAGGGAATTGATTACACCTATACTTTTGCTCCAGTAGCAAAGCTTTCTACTGTTAGACTCATTCTTGCTTTGGCTGCTACTAGAGGATGGTATGTTCATCAACTGGACATTAATAATGCCTTTCTTCATGGGTTTCTTGATGAGGAAATTTATTGTTACCTCCTGATGGTTCTGATGTGCCTCATGGTAAAGTGTGCAAGCTTATTCGTTCTTTATATGGTCTTAAACAAGCATCTAGGCAATGGAATAAAGAACTTACTAAGCATTTACTTGGGATGGGTTTTTCTCAATCTAAACATGATTATTCATTGTTCACCAAAATTACTTCTTCAAGTTTTTTGGTTGTTTTGGTTTATGTGGATGACATTTTAGTTGCTGGAGATGATCTTACTGCTATTGCTGGATTGAAATCTTCTTTGCATTCTGCTTTTACCATTAAAGATTTGGGAGATATTCGTTTTTTCTTGGGCTTGAAATCTGTCGTTCTTCATCTGGTTTCTACATCAATCAAAGGAAATTTGCTCTTGATATTCTTACTGAAGCAGGTCTTACAGCAGCCAAGCCTTTGGATGTTCCTTTTCCATCACACATACATCTTGATAACACAACTGGAACTTTGTTGCAGGATCCTACTTTATATCGCAGATTGGTTGGTCGGTTATTATACCTGACAATTACACGACCAGATTTATCTTTCACTGTACAACAACTTAGCCAATTTGTTTCTTCTCCACGTGATTCACATCTGAAGGCAGCTTATCATGCCCTTCGTTATTTGAAAGGGTCAATTGATCAAGGTTTGCATTATTCCAATACTTCGTCTTTGAATTTAACTGCATATTCTGATGCAGATTGGGGGGCATCACGTGTTGATCGAAAATCATTATCAGGATTTCTTGTTTTCCTTGGTTCTTCTCTTATTTCATGGAAAACCAAGAAACAAGTTACTGTGTCTACTTCGTCTGCTGAAGCCGAATATCGCAGCATTGCTTCCACAACCAAAGAATTGCTTTGGTTTTCTTTTTTGCTTCAGGATTTACATGTTTCAACTTCTCTCCCTGTGACTTTGTTTACTGATAGTCGTTCAGCGAAACAGATTGCTGAAAATCCGTGTTTTCATGCTCGGACCAAACATATCGAAGTTGATGTTCACTTCACAAGAGATCACATTACTTCTGGATTTCTTTCTCTTGTACATATTTCTTCTTCTCATCAGCTTGCGGATTTTCTTACAAAGCCTGTTAGAATTTCTTCTTTACATGACATTTGTATCAAGTTGGGACTTTTATCAAGTCCTACTTGAGGGGGGGATGTTAGGATATGTAATTTATTTTTTGTTTTTAGTCTGCACGTGATATCACGTGATTTCTTAGTACAGTATATATATCTTGTACAGTACAACCCTGCATAATGATATACATAACAGTTTCAGATATTTTCTCTTTCTGTTTTTTGTTCTCTGTTTTAGCGCAGCTTCATCTGCTTCATCTGGTATGATTACTTCATCATCTTGATTTCTTCTAGGGATTATTTCACTTGTTCACAGTCATTAGAAAAGATTAGCATAATTAATACACAAGGCAACCTTAATATTACATAATAATACTAATTTAAGAATTGGTAATATGATATAATGTTGTTTTTTATTCGGCCATCATATGATATAATGTATATGTTCTTTTGGTTTAAGCATAAGCCTGCGGTGGTCTATTAAGTTTAGATACAAGGGCCTGCAGGAATCTTTACCTAAATTTAATATTTCAACGGAAATCTTGGATATCAGACATTGCAACGGTCGTGTACTATGCTATGTGGAAGCTAATAAGCACCGACGATATTAATCAACGTCAATTATTTAGTGCAATAATGCCGAAATTGTCAGTTCTATAGCTTTAAAAATACATTTTCATTATTGGTAAAACGTAGGATTCTCACTATATTTATCGTTTTTTCTTTTTCCCAATGTTTGTGCGTTTTAACTTTTAATGGTAGATTGACGTTGTAAGTTTATATTATATGCATTAATTTAGAAATTACAAAAATCTATAATTAAGTTTTAAAGTTGAAGAATCTATCACAAGACTACTCGATTTTCTTTTCTTATTAATTATTATTTTTTTACAATTTTTAGAAAGAAGGAATCAGCTGACTTCCGTTAGAAGATGTATGCGGATTGTCTAACTTTCATTATATCTTATTTGCATATGTATTTTATCTGAAACTAATTAATATGATCTTTTTAGTATGTTTATGAGTAAAAATATTTTTTTTTCATATATATATCTATTTCTTGATAAACATTTGTCTAAAAACGATAAAAATAAGATGTTAAAATAATTACAAAAAGATGAAGGCTGAAATTATATTCATAGTATATAGTTTAATTAAAAAGAAAAGAAAAGAAAAAGCAGAAGATCTGTAATTATATCCATAGTATATAGTTTAATTAAGAAAAATAAAATGGGTAAAACAGTGCGATGAAGGCTGAAGCTAAGCTACCATCTACCACCAGGCCGCCTCCATATTAATAGCAATTTCCTTGGTTTTCATTTTTATTTATTTATTTTCCTATGCCTGAAAGTAACAGGAGTTTATATATAAATTTAATGTCCATAGCATTACAGATAATGTTCAAGGAAAGTGCCATTAATATGAACCTTCACCTAACATATTAAAAACTTTTGGAGTATAAGGTGTAGTTGCAGATTGCAGAGGATTAAAACCAAACGGACCCATGTACCATATTTTACAGGTGTTGTTGTAGTCTGAAATCAGATGCAATGCTGATAGTGATGGTAAATGAAATAGGAGAGCAGATGTAACTTGCTGAAAAACTTTGCATTAAATAGATCATGAATACCTTTATACATATATATATATATACACACATACATACATACATATATATAGTGTGCTAGCTATTAAGCGCGAATAAGCGGAATAGCTTGAAGTACATTTATATTGTTAAAGCGGGAAGCTCTGCTTTTATAGTCTTATCTTGATAAATTTTACTTTCAATTTTATTGAATACTTTCAAAAGAAAATTTTGAAATGATAGTTGTTGCAAACTTTTTAAAAATATTTCTTTCTTAATTCCATGTGTTGTAGGTGGAAATTCACTAGTAGTAAGTTCAAGGGCCTACAATTAGAAAAATTGATTTGTGGTGTGCTAGAGGTAATCCACCATAGCCACTCTATTGCTTAAAGTCAATAGTAGGCCTTGAGAGAGAGTGAAATTACATATCCTTTGCTTTGTACCTTTGGGTTCTATTTATAGGCGGTAGTCATACCAAAATGGGACCCATGGAATATTCTTTGTCCACATTGTACATTTTCTTAACTTGGATCCAAGGTAGTGGTGGAAATCATCTAAGGAGAGTGGTTGGACAAGTGGAGAGTTGTATCTTTAGAGCATCCATGAGGAGGTGCAAAGAACCTCCATGGAGACACGTCAAACTAGGAAGGTGTAAGGTACTTGTAAATTTCTTTAATTCTATCAACTAGTACTTGAACTCCATGAATTTGTTATGGAAGCAATAGCAAGGATTGAAAGGAAAAACAGAGCACTCGAACAAAGGAAGAGAAATGAGTTGTATTGAGTTTGTTAGTTTGTTATAAGACTTGACAGGCTATTTATATCTACAAATAGACTCAATCAAATAAAGACACATGGAAAGAATATAAAGTTGATAAATATCATGTACATAACTTAATAGTATATCTAACACCCCCTAATCCCAACTTGGGTAAAACAATTTGCAATGATTTTTCATTAACTTCTTTAATAAAAGCATCTACCAATTGAGAAGAAGAAAAAACATGACAAAGTTGAAGAAAAGTAGTAGCCACATGATCTTGCGTAAAATGTAAATCAACTTCAATATGCTTTGTCTTCCCATGCATGTAAACAAGTATTTAGCTATCATCTGAGTTAAATGGCTATCTATATGCAAAGATATAGGAAGACTAACTTGAATGCCTAAATCTTAGAGCAAATAAACTAACTAAAGTAGTTCTTTAGTGGCTAAGGCCATACTCCTATATTCGCTTTCGTGGATGAGGTAGAAGCAGTAAATTGTTTCTTAGTTTTCCATGAAATCAAGGAAGAACCAAGAAACATACAATATCCTATGAGAGATTTTTGATCCACACATTTGCACCCCAACTAGCATCACAATAACCATTTAAATGTAGAGAAGAAGCTAAAGAATAAAATATACCATTGCCAAAAGACCCTTTAAGATATCGAAGTACATGTACGTTGCTTAAGTGAGTAGTACCGGAATTAGTGACAAATTGGCTTAGCTATTGAATAAAAATCAAATGTATGGACATGTGATTGATAGATAAAGCAGGTGACCAACAATTCGTTGAAACAAGCTTGGATTTGTCAACTCCTCACCAGAATTATGATCTAATCGTATCTAGTGGAAATGTCAACTTAATTAGTTTGCAACCTGTCATCTTGGTATCTTGATGTGATTTCAAAAGGGACTTCTTTTGGTTTAACATAAAACCAGCATTTGTGGGACAAATTTCAATCCCCAAGAAGAAATGAACTTCTCCTAAGTCTTTGATAGTATAAGCTGCATGAAGAGAATCTTTGACGTGAGAAATTGCTTCAAAAGAACTACTCACCAATAAAAAATCATCAACATAAACTAAAACAGATGTAAATTTTCCATTTAATTCGAGTAAACAATGAATAATCAATTTTTGACTGATGAAAATTAAGGGATGAAATAAAATGGGTAAACTCATGATTCCATTGTCGTGAGGCTTATTTCAAACCATAAAGAGATCAAATCAACTTGTACACATGACCCGAAGGAACACCATCATATCCATCTATTGGCTTCATATATATTTCTTCATCTATAAAACCATGAAGGAAGGCATTGCTTATATCTAATTGATGTGCATGCCATTTTTTAGTGACTACCAACGGAAGTAGAAGCCAAACTATGGACAACTTTGCCACTAGAGCAAAAGTGCGAGTATATTCAGCACACTCAACTTGATAATACCCTTTTGCAACCAAACAAGCCTTATAAAGTTCAATAGATCCATCAGGTTTGTATTTTATCTTGTAAACCCATTTTGAACTTATTGGTTGTTTTCCTTCAGGTAAGGGAACAATTTCCTAAGTTTTATTTGATTCTAAGGCCAATAGTTCCTTGTGCATAGCCTCAACCCATCTAGGATCATGTTTTGCTTCATGAAAATATTGTGGTTCTTAGATAGTAAACACATTAGCTAAGAAGGTTATGTAATCAACAGGGTATTGATAAAGTGTTTGCGTGTTTAAAGAGGAGAAGAAGTACATACTAAGTGTGTTGCATTTGTTGAAGTGGGATAAATACCATGCACAAAATCCTTGTGCCATGAAGGAGTTTTCCAAACCCTTATTGATACTCATTGACCAGTATTTTGTTGTAAAGTGGATTAACCAAGATAGACTATGGAATATGAATGACATATTTGTGTGTTAATACTTAAGGAACTTGATGACATGATAAGAGAGCTAGTCTTTGTATCAAAAGACAAGTGACGGAACAAAACAAAAGATGGTGAGTGTATATCGACATTTGACTCTTTGAAAGGCAAAATTCCTTCAAAGAATTTCACATCTCTGCTCAGAATTATTTTCTTGGCTTCCTAGTTAAAAACCTTGTAACCTTTTTTATTTATGGGACATCCTATGAAAACATATCTTTTTCCTTTTGCATCCAACTTGTCAGTGCATAGCATAAACAACTAATAATTCTCAAACTGTCATAATTTGAAATTTTGTTGAATAAAATTTCAAATGGCGATTTCCAATTCAATTTTTCCATTGGCATTCTATTAATGAGTATAGTAGAAGCTAAATCCCGAGACATAGAGTACCGAGTCCCCAACCACATACAACGTTTTCACATTATATGTAAGGTTGTCCTAAAACTAAAAGTTTATGAAAATTGTTTGATCAAAACTAATAAAACTTTATAAAGGACTTTTTAAATCAAAACAAGATTGTTAACAAAAGCAATTTATACATATATTTGCATCACATAAACACTGTTTAGTGTCAATATAAGACACTACAAAAATTACATGTTTTCTTAAATCACAAAGAATCCTAGGGGATCTTAAGGTTTTTACAAAAATAGGCTTATCTATCAAGCCTTCTATACATAACTTTTTCCTTAACAAAAATTCTTTCAAAAGCCCAGGGTGTTCGAATCCTATTTACCCCACTCATCCATGAATCTCTTGAAATCGGACCCACAGACCAAATCATCATAAAACTCGTCTTCATTACCTGCAAATCAGCAACAGTGAGCCAATGGCCCAGTACACAATAATAAATGCAAATACAAGTCATCAAGCCAACATAAGTCCAATGAAATGCATTAGAAGACAAGTGATTATCTTTATTAAATTTTCTTTCGCAAATCAACAAGAGGGTATTCAAATCTCGGATCACGCTTTGGGAATTTAGGAATCCTAAGTAACAGCAGCTGCTCAGGGGGTTGATATAAGCAGTCCGAATACTTATATCTCTTATATCTATTTCATGAAGATAATAGCTTCATTTAGGATTCAAAAGCTGTTGTCTGACTCTACTTAAACTCAGTCCATAATATGAGCCTAGTTTACAAGTTCCCATAAACTTTGAACTAAACCATGGTATATTCCCCTAAGTTTAAGCAAACGTTACTCAGATACTATTCCCCCTATCGGCTACCCACTTAACCAAAAAGAATCGCTATTGCATCATAGCGTACCATTGCATCATGGTAAAGTCATTACATCATGACTTGGTTAAGCGCCTAATTAATATGTCATTGCATCATGACAGGTTTGCTGCTCCTCATACCAGATTAAACAGTGTAATAGACATCCAATTCATTCAAATATTAAGCCGAATCAATTTAAGTCAAATTAGGAATGCCTAGTCCTAGCAAACATCAAACAAGTTATTGCGTACCTGAACCCAATAGTATATTACTACAGTCTCTCGGTGATGAACTAACCGAATAACCCTTAATTGAAATAGGAATATCAAAATAATCAATAAATAAAGATAGATTCCACATTCACAAATATATATATATATATATATATCACAATCCTAGATCAATTGTACAAGGAAATTCATTAAACTTTGTATAAAGTCTAAATATCAAATTCATGCACAAAACATGTTTATTTAACTCATATATACAATAGGAATTCATATGTGAAGTAAAGATTGAAGATTGAAGAAGTTTGGATTTGAAAAACTCAGGGATACGCTGCCTTCTAACGTTTGCAAAATTTGATTGAACGTCGGTAGCGTAGGTAGTTTACGCCGTGGCGTTTCACTCCGGCGTTTAAAAATCTGGTTCTGTTCCACTTCAACACCGCCCCCTACGCCGGTGGCTTAAACTCTCAAATTGCCGGCGTACGTTTTGAAGAACAAACGCTGGTAAAATTTATTGTAAAAGGCGGCGGTGTTCAAAAGCGGTGTTAAGAATTTTACTTCTGATTGCTTCCAACGCTGCCTCTACGCCGGCGGCGTTGAATTTCCAGATGCCGGCGTACGTTCAAAATAGACCTATTCGACAGAACACATTCCCCTGTTTTTCCACTGCGAAATTTTCTAACTTATAACACTTTTAAATCTTCTTCAACTTCATTTTTAACTTCATATACTCACTCCTATCTACACTACTCAATCCTAGCAACTCAAAACATGAAATCAACACATTTGATCACTTCAAATTCCACTTCCATTCATTCTTAACTTTACTACTCAAACTATCTTTATTTCTTCCCAATACTTCATATCACTACCACAATACATAAACAATACTCATACACTAACCAAACACAATCCAAGATAATTTCAATGCATGAACAAACAATTTAGATAGCATTTAAACTCATCTTATTCAAGATCTCACATAACCACTACAAGAAATGAAAACAAAACAAAAGTCATACTTAAATCAACTCACATGTATATGCCTTGTCTTGGGAAGAACTTTAATTTTCAAAGCTTGATATTGTTCTTGACTTGGACTTGGAATTTGGAATGAAGGAAGAAGAGAAAAGAAAGAAAGAAAAAGGAAAAATTCGTATAAAAGGAAGGCTGCCCCAAAAAGGAGTCTAATTAGGCAAAATTGAGTCTTAAACATATCCCAAATTTGACTTTTAAGGCATAAGTAACTTTAGTTTGCATTTGGGGTGTATTTGAGCTTCATTTGAGGTTCATTTGGGGCTTATTTAGGCCTAATTGCTAACTTAACCAATAAGAACTTCTATCAACTAACCTTAAGCAAAACCAAAGTTGATGTTATAAATCTAAACTTAACTTAACACCTTAATGTATAAAAGATACAATTAATAATTATACTACACACACATTAATACATATAAAACAAAGGTATTAATTTCACTACATATACAAAATAACACATTTAGACTATTACCAAACACAAATACCATAATCATCATGCTCATTCAATTCAACAATTAAGATAAATAAACAAACACATGGAAATTAAATAGAATTTAAATTTAGATCATTTCAGAAACATAAGGCTAATACTAGTTCATAAGGCCTAAAATTCAATACCAACCTTACACAAATTAGAAGTCCATGTCTACTCTATATTCCAATTTACAACAAATTGAGAAGTTGTTGAATACCTTTTTATACATAAATGTTCAAATTAATACTTGTCCTAAATTACAAAAGTTCAATAATCCTAAGTTGTAAACTTTCTTGTATACTCCAAATTATGTAAAAGTTCTCAATTATTAATTTTATTTACATAATATATATACATATGTGTCGGATTGGGTAATCGAAACGGTAGGTTTTTGTCAGTTATAAACCAAAACCAAAATAAAAAAAATTAAAAATCCCAACCCTGAGCCAAAATCGATAGACTGGTTAACTATATTTTTTAGATTGGTTTTTTGGCTTTTGGTATAGTTTTTTTTTTCATTGATTTTTGTCATACCCCTATAAGGAACACAATATATGTATAATAATTATTATTTTGTTTGGTCAGATTAAAAAAAAAAAAGGTGAAATACCCTTAAAATTCTAACTAAAACCAAAGCTTGATTTGCTATTCCTAGCAATAAAAATCTATAATCCACACTCCACACCATAAAAACCTAATTCAACCACTAGGGTTGCAAATGAGTCAAACTATTCGTAAGCTACTCGAGCTCGGTTCGGCTCGGTTAGAGTTCATTTAGTAAACGAGCCGAGCTCAAGCCTAAGATGAAGCCCGTTTATTTAAAGGAGTCAAGCTAGAGTTTTGATTTAGGCTCTCGAGTCAGCTCGTGAATAGGTCCGTGAGTAAGCTCATTAATAAGCTTGTTAGTAAATTTATAGTTTATATATTTATGACGCATTAATATATAATTAAAAAAAACTAATTTTTACTTAATATATATGTATATATATTTAGCGACTTAAAATGTATATTTTTAGGCTTGAAAAAAAATGGAAAAGAGCTGTTTAAATGAGTTAAGTTCGAGTTTTAATTTCAAGCTCAATAAAAGCCCTTAGACTCAACAAAAAGCTTAGCATGGATCAAGCTTAATTTAAAAACAAGTTAAGCTCGAGCTCAAAATAAAGCTCGTTTAGCTAAATGAACTAAACTCGAGCCTAGAATTCAGGCTCAATACAAAGCTCGGTTTGAGCTCAAGTTTAATAATTTTTAAACGAGCTGAGCTTGAATCTTGAAAAGTTCATATTGACTTGGCTCATTTGCAGCCTATCAACCATGAAGCCACTAGCAACTTAAGCGTTTTGACAAAGCACATAAGATTCACCTAGATGCACACAAACTAGTGCACGAATGGACCCAGGTCATGTTTGGTAGATGAGCCTCAATAGCCCATATGGTAGTATGATTAAACCTGTATTGGTTTTAGTCGGTCCAATGTCGATCCATACTCGACAAGGACTATTACGCCACCATGGAAAGACAATGGTCGATTCGCACAATCTAGATCACGACTTAGGTCTGGCCATCATGGTTAAGTGTTCTGATTTTATAATAGATTTGACATGTGATTAATAAATGGATTTGAGAACTTTTAAACATAACTTTATTTAGAGGTAATATGAGAAAATACTAGTAACACATATTGTTAATCTTAGGTTCGATAGATCACGATGCATGCAAATAATAATAATAATAATAATAAAAAAGGGTAGAACCTGTTTAATTTACTTTTAGTAACAACTCCCAATAGAGATGTGACACAATAATATGGTCTCACAATGAGCCAATATGTTGATACAATTTTTCCTGGGATGATACCATGATTTACAACTCAACTTTACATATTTTTGCAATTATACACATTAAGTTTTAGATTGTCAAATTATACACCTTATTTTTCTTTGTCAACTGTCGTTATCCTATCATCACGACTAATGAACCACAATGCCCAGTCACATTGCTAAATAATAATAATTTTCACCCATCAATACAAATTAAAAAAAAAATGGAAATACATAGATTAAAATGAGAGAATAAAGAGACAATTAGCTACAAGTAATTTTCTCTCATCCAATTTTTTCCAATTAAACTTTAAGTGGTCGAATGATATATTAATGTTATTGTCCGAGACACCTATGTCCACAAGGTATGATTAAGAAATAATAATAATAAAAGATGAAAAAAGAAGAAGAAGTAAAAACATAGATGTTGCCATGTACAAAAGGACTTCTTGCCTGTATCACTTATGCCTATATTATAATCTAACATGGGGACAAATCTTCCGACTTGAAACTCATAAATGGATTGTATTTTACTAATGGAATTTATGGGTATATTCAGCACTGTTGTGTGTAAAGTTTGTGGGGAAGTTATTATTGAAGCACGAAAGAAGGAAGAGAAGTCCTTCTCTTGTTTTAGGGTTAGGCTTTGTGGAGAAATGGAAAAGAAGGTGAAAAAGAAGTAAAGACATGATGTTTACTTGTGTCATTTGTAAAGTTTTCAATGTTGAGATGGATTGTTTATATTATTTGGCAAGATGACTAGGCAGTTTATTGTATCAATATAAAATATAAAATAAAAAAGTACACGCATCACATTGTGATTTACTTGTCATGATGGTAGAGATAACGGTTCTTGACAAAAAGAATTGAAGTGTAAACAGTGACAACTAAACATCTAATTAGGTATATAATTAGACAATTTAAAATTTGAGGTGTATAATTACAAAAATGTGTAAAGTGAAGATATAAACCACAACATTATCCCATTTTTTTATGTGCTATACTTCAATCAACGGTGTTATTAAAAATAGATAGATTAAAAGTATAGCTACTATTGTTTCCCATCATAAATAGCTCCTACATCTATAAATGTAATATGAGGAAGACCAATGACAAGTATACAACACACTTTTGAAAAGATATTGACATAGTGAAATAGCATGGAAAACAAAGAACTGTAATAAAGGTGCAATCTTTGTGAATAGGGTTTCAAATATCAAAGAAATCATATGTTTATAAAAACAAGTTTAAAGACCTATTTATATTATTACATAAAATCCTAAAATGGAAACTAATAAATACAATATTGACTAATAATAAATATGAATAAATTGTTTGACAAAGTAGGCAAGCAATAAAAACTAATGGCCTATAATTAATGCTGGCAGTTTTAAAACTCGAAAGATGAAACCGTCGGCAATATAAGCCAACTCCAAAGCTAGTGGCGTATCTTTGTAGGCCGACAGTGTATGTTGCTGCTTGTCGTCCGCATCATTCTCTCCCACTTGAGAAAAACTCTTCATCGAGTTTAGAGTTGAATCTGGATAGGGAAGTATAAAGTAAAATATATCGACTATATTGGGACTTTGAGGTACATCCACCCTCAAGCTCCTTGAACTAGCTACAAATCCCCTCTGAATTAATAATTCCCAAAGTATCTTAACATTAATCCTTTGAGCTATCAAACCTCCAAAAATATTATTTATATCAACGACTAAATAGCCTCCATGTGGCCTATGTCTATCATCAAAACTACAATCAATCAAGTCTCTATGAATGCCATGACAAATATTTAATTCTTCCAATGCTACTTCATTCAACTAAATCTAATCATTTCACCTTACTTTGACCCTTCAAAATTAAAGCTATGAGTTTCTCCGGATAGGCGCATAGGTGTAACATTAACTTCATGCGTCAATTCTTGCACTTGTAATTGATTATCTACTGCTCCTATACAACATTCCATATCACTTACTACACCATTCCCTTTTACCTCTAAGAATTCTCTCTTGCTAACCACCTGTTCTATAACTTTAACATCACAATCTTTATTTATAGCTATTGAAACTTCCCTTTCCTCATTCACATCTACAGTAACATGTTCTTGAGTAACATTAGAAGTTTCATGACGTTCTATTGATTTTTCAATTTCATCTTCTATCTCCTTAACTTGCCTCTCATTCACAAGGTGCTTTCCTCCAATTTTATCCTCTAGAGGCCGCCCGTTAACACTGTAACCATGGGTTGGCTATTCCACAATAACCCTGGTTCTCTCCTTTAACCCTACAGTAGTCTTGTACCTCTCAAAATTCCTCCTTCCACGTTCCTGCTGCATCATCTCAGATTTCAAGGCTAGATTCTTCACTTCACTTAAGGTACGAATAACCTGAACTTCAATTCCATCTCGTAAAGCTAGTTTTAAACTCTCTAAATACTGAGTTACCTGCTATCCCTTAGATTCTAAGAGGTTATTTCGTTATGCCGACCTCATAAATTCTACAGTAAATTCATGAACCAATCTGCTTCCTTGTAGCATCATTGATATTACTAGAATACAACCTGCTTATAATCTGGCAAAAAGAACTCTATCTTCATCAAATACTTCATCCTATACTAGGTACGAATGGGACCCCTTCCTTCCCGCTCTCTCTGGTATTGAATTCGTTCCCACCATGTTGAGGTCATTCCCTTCAGGCGACAAGCCACTAAGTTAACTCGATTTTCTAGAGGAGTTTCCATGTAATCAAAGAACCTGTCAGTCTCTACAATCAAATATGAAAAATCTTCAATTCCCAGAATCCCATTAAAGCATAGAATATCCACTTCAATTGAAAATCTTCAGCATCCTTATCTTCATAACCGTAACTTCTCTGACCCCTATATGGTTGGTTGTGACCAAATCAAATTGGTTTCGTATTGCTCTCTTATGAATCCTCTTCGTAAAATGGTTTCCTATGTGTAGGGACAGGTCCATCAATATGGTCACTATGAGCGAACTTGACTCTGGCCTTCTATTTCCATTCTATCTCCTATGTGCATCAATACCACAAGCATCTAGACATTCCATAATCTCTTCAAAGCGTTCCTCGAAACATTAGGACATGTGATCCATCCATTGCTCTAGATGCTGCTCTAATCATTGCAATGCCTCGTCCTCCTGATGGACTCCACCCTCCTGAACACCGTCATGGAGAGCACCAACATTGTTGCCAGTCGCCATCCTACTCTGATACCACTTGACATAGTGAAATAACATGGATAGAACAAGAATTGCAAAAAATGCAATCTTTTAGAGAAAAGTTCTCTAGGAATAGGGTTTCAAATGTCAAAGATATCATATCTTTAAAAAATAAGTATAAAGGCCTATTTATACTATTGCACAAAATCCCAAAAGGACAAATAATAAATACAATATTGACTAATAATAAATACAAATAAATTGTTTGACAAACTAGGCTGGTAATAAAAACTAACAGCCTATAATTAATGCTGGTAGTTTTAAAACTCGAAAGATGAAATCGTTAGCAATATAGGCTAGCTCCAAAGTCAGCGGTGCAAAATTAAAGGCCGGCTGCATATCTTGGTAGGCCGACGGTGTATGTTGTTGTTTGTCATCTGCTCCAATCACTATAATGCCTCGTCTACGGAGAGCACTAGGGATGCAACAGAGGCGGCTTTGTGACGGGTTATACAAAACCCAAATCCAACCCAATTCCCTATATGATCTTCAAAACCTGATTCGCAACCCTATAGGGTTTTATGTGCAATTCCTAAACCCGCCCCTATAGGGTCATGGTCCTGACTCACCCTGCCTCGTTGACCCGATCTTGTTTTTACACTTTTTTTTTCTTTTTTTTCCTTTTTCATTCTTTTTATTTATCATTTGTCTACTTGTCTTCATGATATATTCTCTATTTTACTTATTTGTTTAAATTACTTTTCATTTGATGGCAAAGCTATATATAAAAAAAAAAAAAAATCAATAAGCTAGACAATTGATTTTCGATGTATGATAATCATTTTGTAACACAACATAATAGAATTTACTTTACTTGAGGATTGGCATAGATACATAAATATGAATATTACCTCTTATTAATTATAAAAAAGCATGACCTTCTCAATGGAAAAAAAAAAAAAATTATATAATCATAGAGCTATAAAAATAATAAAAATGGATATATTAAAGTTTTGATGCTATAAAATTATTTTTTTCTAGAAATTTTAACGGGTCGGGTCGACCCTATAGGGTCATAAATATGACCCGAACCCGACTCGTGACCTTATAGGGTCACAAAAATTTTTCCTAAACCTATTCTATAACCCTATAGGGTTTTTAGCAGGTCGGTTCCCCTATAATGACCTGCCCAATTGCATTTCTAGAGAGCACCACCATCACTGCTAGTTGTCATCCTACTCTGATACCACTTGACGCAGCGAAATAGCATGATAACAAAGAATTATAATAAATGTGCAATCTTTCAAAGGAAAGCTCTCTATGAATAGGGTTTCAAATGTCAAAGATATCATATGCTTATAAAAATAAATCTAAAGACCTATTTATACTATTATATAAAATCCTAAAATGGCAAATAATAAATACAATATTGACTAATAATAAATACAAATAAATTGTTTCACATAGTAGGTTGGAAATAAAAACTGATGGCCTATAATTAATGCCAGTAGTTTTAAAAATCAAAAGATGAAACCATCAGCAATATAGGTTAGCTCCAAAGCTGGCGCTGTAAAATTAAAGGCCAGCAGTATATCTTTATAGGCTGACGATGTATGTTGCTGTTTATCATCTGCATTGAATATAATGGGTAATCAAGTTAATAGACACAATAATAGAATTTCTAGCCCTAAAATGAGATCTTATATTTTAAAAATATATGCACATGTACCAAACCTTTGTAATAGAGGGGAAAAAAAAAAAAGCCGCATATATCATGCTGTAGTTTTTTTGCTGTGTGTTCTTCTTCTATTGTAGATGGCCTAAGGATGAAAGTTTATTGTCCTAAAAAAACTAATCTCTTTGTATCCCCGCAATTAACATTCGCCACATATTATAAAGTAATAAAATCCCTAAAATAAAATGAATAATGATTATCATTTTATAACATATATTTAAAATTCATATAAAATACAAATGGATAAGGATTCAAAATCCAGTAGCAGAAGATAAGGAGTATGAAGTAAAAACAGTAGTGTTTTATTAAATTTCTTCTTGATGACCATACACACTGCACCACATGCATACATAATATATATTGGTCCCCGACCCAGAATCTAGTACTGGGGTAACAAGTGTGTTTTTATTATCTTCAGCAACAAAACCACATCACACATTAAATGTTGGGGTTGGTATGTGCTATACCTTGATGCGTGGGGCATTCGGACGATCAGGGCTAGGCCCTGAAGGAGGAACAATGGATCCTTTAGGTTTCATACCAAATTGCAAAGACGGCCTTTTCATGACCCTGCTTGTTGCCTCTGCTGTTGGCACAAAGCCTGAGCATAATGATATCACATCGTAATTATAAATACCACAAATAAAGCTTTGCCAATATGGTTCAACATTCTCTCTCTCTCTAAAGCTTTTGCTAGATTATATTATGTGATGGCCGCTGGTCAATGCTCCCCTGCATGTAAAACGTGAATAATTATGCTAAATAGCATGCACCGTTCCCCTAAGATAGGATAAATTAAACCAATCATCTCTGAGAACCGACCCCTTATTTCAATGTAATTAGTGGTCACCCTCTACTCTTGAATGAGAAGTGATAGTCTGGATAGCAATAGTTACTATTATTATTATTATTATTATTACGCTCCGAATTTGGTTCAAGGCGTGCCAGCCGCCACGTATAACACTTACGCATTATACGTTAAGGCTGACCTAATCTACAGTTTATCGTGATCGTTGCTAAACAATTTTAGATTCTGAAATCGTTAATTAGATTTTGAAAATGACTAGAGTTGCAGCGGAAAAGAAATACATATCTCTAAAACGATTCAATATGCTACTTTCTTGAGTAGACCATTACATATAATAAAGTAAATTTCTCAAAACGATTTTCAAATAGGCTACTTTTATGAGTAGACAAACGTTTATATAAATATCATACATCCATCAGGTATCTCAAAGTACATAGTGTTTGGTATCTCAAGATACAACCATGGGCTCATAGATATGCCCTCATCGATTTATAAGTTTGAAAAGATGATCAATAACTTTTGCTATAAACAGTTCAACGTTCCTAGGCACTTAACTTGTTAACAAGCTCCTTTAGAGTCGTCCCATACCCGATAATCACAAGCATCCAGATCATCACCTGAAAAAGAAGGAATGAGCCGAAGCCCAGTACGACAGCAACACAAGCACACACGATATGGGCACACACGCCTATTCTATATGCAATGCAACAACCAATAGTTCATATCTTTAAATTAAAGTGCGACAAACAACAGTGGAGCACTCACACTCCGGCAACACGCTGGGAACCTGGGGGTCCTGAGTAGCAGCAACTGCTCAGGGGGTTGATATAGGCAGCCCGAATACCTATATCCCCTATAGGATTATCATAGTAAATAGCTTCATCTAGGGCACAGCCGTTACACATCTCTATCCATATTAGTCCATTGTAATTAAGCAAGTAACAGAGCCCATATATTAAACTGCTTAATACAACTTCTTTCCAATATGAATAAACGTTACCCGATACCATCTCCCCCATCAGCTACCGCCGAGCCACTAATAACCATCATTTGTCCAATGTCAATGATGGGGGGTGGCCTAAGCGCCTAACTACCATGCTGGCATCGCCTAGCAAGGTTGTCGCCCCTCGGACCGGGTTAAACGACCAAGCACAAGCAGCAAGCAATCATTAAGGCCATCTTTAAGTATTAATTGATTTAGGATGCCTATCCTAGCAGCAACACACAAGTCACTGCGTACCTGGTATAAAATCTGTGCTCTGAACAATCAGAAGATAGACCAGAAGATAAAGCAAGAGAGACTCTTAACAAATATCTGCTTCAAAGATTAATTCATATAAGCATTTGATTCAATTATCAACTTATATCAAACATGTATTAACCACTTAGTTTTCTAGCAATATACATTTGAAACAACATACTCCTCTTATTATTCGTGGTCTATCATATTTTAGAAATTACGTACTCCTTATCATTTAAGGTTTAACCTAACATATTAATCGAAGCCAATTTCAAGTTAATATGATCATATAGGTATTCATCAATTAATAGCTAAGTATAAATTGTTGGTTTCTGAAGAATTTACTAAGCTAATATTAGTTAATAAATCTATATTAATTTTATCTAATCAAGTTGAATATAATTAACTAGTCAAGTTTACTAAATGGTAATTAGGTCATTTAAAATGATAAATTCTATAATATGTCTTATAATCTATTAAACTTTTATTAAGTAAAACAACTTATTAAAATATAATTATTCTATTTATGTCATTTATAATTTATTTTTACATCTAAATGGACTAAGGAATCTAAACTAGTTTCCTATTATGTTTGTACTATCTTGTGATGTTATATTTATACTTACTTTATAAAAATAAAAATAATTAATTATTTATCTTAAAATTCATAATTTAACATGAAAACACATTATTTACATTTATTTCATATTCATTTGATTAGAATTATTTACCTTAAATTCCTCATTTCATTTCCTATAGAAAACTAGTGTGCACCCTAACTTTAATAAATTGGTTTATTATCTTAAACACGGGTTCTTAAGCTCAAATTTTTATGTAAACTTCCTAACACATATATTTATATGTTTATAAGGTCATTTGGCCTAAATTAATTAGTTAATTATGGTTTTAATTTTAATTGATTCAAAACTGTCCAGAGCAGGGCATAGGCAGCGACGACCGATCGGTTCGATCGAATTTGACCATCAACCGACCGGTTCTTGTCCGGTTCTTTACACCATTAAAGTAGACTTCTTAGCTTTCAAACCGTTGTAGTTTCACAAAAAAAAGGAGAAAAAGTCACCGGTTCGGCCATATGAATCACGCCACCACTGCTGGCCGAAACACTGTTTTGCCCTGTTTTGCTATTTTGTAATTTAATTTTTAAAAATAGTAAATGTATTTCAAAAATCACAAAATTTACAGTTTGTATATAGACATGTTAAGCTGTCTTTTTTAAATTTCATTCAAAAATAATTTCATTTGATATTTTAATTAAATTTCACAAAGTATATAAATAATTAATTCTAGCAACTTATATTATCATAAATTAATTCATCAACATGTTTAACTTATCAAACCCACATTCCATAAGATGATATATCATGTTCACATGCTTATATGCATATATTGATCATAATTTCAGTAATTTAACTACATGACATGCCTTTTATATATAATATTAAGCTTATATGTCCATTTGATTCATTTTCCAACATTATAACTTATTAAAAACTAAATCAAATACACACATATAATCAACATATTAGATCAATTATATACCATACATTAGACACATCATACTTATATATTTATATATATGATAATTTTATCAAAACAACATTTATACATATATTTATGGTATTCGATTTGTAAGAAAACATATATCTATATTTACCAAAACCTTATTATTATTAAATCTATGTTGATATCACCATCTAACAATAATTTCAACAAAAAATACAACAATCATACAAATTCAATAATCAAACTAACATTACTTACTTGAATTGTGAAATAATTAGCTAAAGCTTCACTACCCTACTCCTTAAGTTGATGTAGCTTCTTCAAGCTAATTTCCCTAGCTTCAACCTTTCTTTTAGCCTTCAAAATCATCTAGGAATTGGTTGAAATAAGATTGGATTTGGGGAAGAAATTGAGAGATTGGATGGTAGAGAAATCATGAATTTCATTGCCTATTGGATGCTAGATTTAAAGAGGAATTGTTGTAGAATTCTTGTAGGATTTTTGTGGGTTTTTAGAGTGATTCCTTGAGAGATTTTAGGGTTGGGGTTGCAAGAAGAAGTAGGGGATTAGGGTTTTCTAAATAGGTATATTTATAGTATTTTAGGTCTTGTAATTATTTCTAGAGTTAAGGACATTTTGGTACTTTGGCTTGATTAAGTGAGGGCATTTTGGTCTTTTCCTAGATGTAGAAATCTTCTAGAGTTGTTAAGGTCAATTTGGTCTTTTCACACACTTGATATTTTCTTGTGTTTGTAGATATTTAAGGGGCAATTTGTCTTTTCATAGGGTTAGAATTCTCTAGAGTTAGGAGATATTTAAGGGGCATTTTGGTCTTTTCCTAAGTGAAGAAACTTCAAGAATTGGCTAAGGTCAATTTAGTCTTTTCACATACTTGATATTTTCTTATGTTCACATTGTAGATATTTAAGGGGCAATTTGGTCATTTCACATGGTTAGAATTTTCTAAAGTTTAGGTTTTTATAATGTGTGTAATGGTGCTTGGTCTCATGGGCTTTGATGCATAGGCTTTTGGTCTTGATCTTTGAATAATTGGGCTTGATCTTATGATAATGGGCTTAGGGTTTTAGAAGAGGAATTAAGCCTTTAGGTTATGGGCTTTTGGGAATTAGAAATGGATTTTAAGAAGTAAGAAATAAAATTAACTAATTGGCATTAGAAATTAATTTTAGGAAATCTAATTAAAAAAAATTAATATCTTACTTGAATTTTGTATTTTAAGAACTTAGGAATTGAGGTTTGAATGAAAATATTTAGTTTTAAATTTCTAAGATTTCTAAGGAGTTGGAATTTAGGCTAAAATGCCTAAATTGGATATTTAGGATTTTAGATGATTAAACTTGACCAATAAAGTTCAATTGATAATTGAAAAGGATGAATTAATTCGAATTTGTTGAAATAGGTAATCGATGTTGCTTAATGGGTTAAATTAGGTATTTATGACATTAGAGTCTTTATTTTCAATTAAATTTATTTATTATTCCTAATTATGTTCAATTATCAAAATTTTCACTTACGCGATTAGAGTTTCTAGTCCAAATAGGTCAAATTAGAGTATTGTGCTCAAAAGGGTCAGAAAATTTTAAATTTTATGATTACGTATTCAGAATTTTTATTCGAGTTCTAGTTTGGTAGATATTGATCAGTTTCTATTTCTATCGCGTATTTTTCAACCCTAGCAATTCATCTTTAAACTATCGTTTACTATCTAATAAACCTAAAAATTAATCGAGTCATACTACACTTGATATTTATAACCTTAGGTATATAGTTAGTCGGTTATTGACTCGGGTCTAATCTAAATTTAGATTAAGGTTTAATTTTAGTGAATTAGGAATTTAGATAATTCAACTTGAGAAATCAATATATAGCTTGGTATGTTGGAGATAGGAAATTGTAGTAATTTTATAAGTTGAAAAGAGTATTTGTGGTATTGGAATTCCTAATTTCAATTAAGTCCATTTACAAATTAAATTATCTAATTATATTCTATAGTTTATGAAAATGAATTGACTAAACTACCTAAATTCAATTAATAAGTTAAATTTAAAATAAGATCCAAAATTACCTATATTTTCATAGTATTTAATTATCACATTTCTAATTTAGGTTGGTAAAATTCTGGATATTTCAATTATTATTAAATAATTTATCACATGTTGAATATAGTTAAATTTAGACTTTCTCTCCAAGTTCGGCCCAACATAATTGGATTCATGAGACAATGCTGTGCCCCCTTAGCTGACCTTTAGGCTTTGCTCGATCACCCTTGACAAAACCAAGTGCTAATGAGATGTCCAATCTACTCTGTCACAAGTGTCTCGCTTGGTATAAAGTTACCCGATTCACATTACGCCACCTTACTCCTTCCACACTCAGAAAGTGGTTTAGTAGCCTCATGGTCACCATTTTGGTAACTTTCGAGCACTCTACTAACTTCAAGCAAAAGCAATCATCTAAGGGAACCATCAATGGCCAACACCATGTAAATATTACCTCAAAATGTCCATTTATGGACAACCTAGTACATCTAACCAGAATTTTGCTCTTCTATTTACTCAATATCTCCAGCTTGATACTAATTTGATTGTCGAAGTAACCATATCGGACAATGTCTTGGAACCTACTTAAATTGTTCTTGTTTTGTATCTCATTGCCATTTTGTTGAAAGGCCTAATTTAATCTTCTTTACTAGTAAAACTAAAACTCCAACATTACCTTTTTTTTAGTATTTTTATATTAATTAAATGTACTGTTTGGATAGTAAGTTTTGTTTCATTTTGATTTTGTTTTCAAATTGAACTAATACTGAGCCGATATCAATAAGTTATTGATACAGATAAAAATATGACAATTGAAATAGACCGATAATATATACTAGCAATCGCTGCACCCGCTATATTGGTGCAAAAAAAAATGATTAATCTATCAAATAAAGTTTTTAATTTTTAAATTTATAAATACAATTGGATATTTTTAGTCTTTGATATAAATAAGATGCGTGGGAGAGAATGTGGATGATAGTGGGAAAGTAGAGAAGAGATGTGAGAACATGGGAACAATAGTGGGAGAGAAAAAGCTGGGAGGAAAACTGTAAAAAAAGTATATTTAATTTATCAAAATACCATTAAAACAAAAAATTTTACTTTAAACTAGGGTTGTAAGTAAGTCAAGCTAGCTTGTAAGTTACTCGAGTTCGACTATACGAAAGCTCGAATTTGACTCGCTTACAATCGAGTCGAGCTCAAGTTCGAGCTACTCGAATAGTTACCGAGTTCAAGTTCGAGCCTTAAAATAATCAGCTCGATGAGCTCGCGAGCTTAATCAAGCTTAATTCAGTATTAAATTGAGTTGAGTCGAGTTCGAGTTTATCAAGTATTAAATATTCTTTTATGGTTAACTCAATATTTAAAAGAATAATTGAACTTCATCGAGTTGAGTTCCAATTTATCGAGTATCAAATCTAGTCGAGCTCAAGCTTAAAAATCAAAGCTCAATTGAGTTCGAGTTCGAGTTCGAGTTCGAGCTTCAATTTTTATATTCTAGTCGAGTTCAAGCTTGACACTGTATCGACTCAACTCCTTTATAGAGCCTACTTAAAACCATTATATGATAAATAGTTTTATTTTAATTTAAGGGCAATTGATGGAAAAAGATAAAATACACCAATACTAGATCTCTTGCTTAAATTAAGGTTGGGAAAAAAAAACCCAACCGACCCGTGAACTGTACCGAACCGAAATTTCGATTATTTTTTCGACCACTTAGATTATAGTTCAGTTCAGAACATGATATTGGGTTTGCGGTTCCGTTCAGTGTTGCGAACCAAACCGACCGTTTGCTTATATTATAATAAATAATAATATAATAATAATAATAATATAATAAATAATAATAATAATAATAATAATAATAAATCATTTATTTTTTGCCTTTTTTTTTTCCCATTTTGAGTGTACTTGAATTTATTGGCGGTCTTTCGATTAAGTTAAAGCACTCGCTCATATTTAACCTGCAAACTTAAAAGTCCTAGGTCTTTTGGTTTTTTTTTTTTTCCTTGTAAAATGATTAGTAATATATATTGGTAGAGTGGGCAAGTGGGTTAAACGGGCCAAAATTTGTTGGCCCGTTTAACCTACGGGCCAAAATTGCCTGACCCTAACCCAACCCACTTTAGCCCATGAGTTAAACGGGCCAGCCCACTTTTTGACCCTTTTAACCCACTTATATATTTTGTGAGTTAAATGGGCCAAGTTGACCCATTTAACTTATTTATACTAATTGAATAAGATATATATATAAAATAAAAAAGAGAGTTTTATAAGGTTATATATATTAATGATTAATTTCATTATTGTTTTAATTACTTTTTATATAAAAATAAGTTTTCTAAAATAACTTATTAGATAATATATTTCATTTAAACAATAATAATATATTTTATAATATTTTATGGTGCATGTGCATCAATTTGTCATTCTTTGTTATAATTAACACATAAATTTAATTTCAGTATAAAAATCTCAAGAATAACCTTCATTAATACATATTTACCCTATAATTATTTATTTTATTTTTATAAAGGTGGTTGGTGGGTCAACCCAATTAACCCGCGGGCTAGCCCACTTTGGCCCGCGGTTAAGTGGTTGGGTAAAATTAACCCACTTTTAAACGGGCTAAAAAAAGCTGGCCTAACCCACTTTAACGGGATGGCCTGGGGCCATAGCCCATTTCTCCAGCTCTATATATTGGTAAAACTTTTTCCAGAATGCAAGGACAATGAAGGAGCATGATGCTATTGTTTTTTTCTTCGACTAACTTTTCCTCTGCTACGCATGACTACATCTTTGGATGAAAAATCTAACCTTTTTTTTTTAAATAATATCTACTGTTCAAACTGTATACCGAACCATTTTTTTTTTTTAGATTTGAAAAATTAGCAAACTGAACAATACGAATAGGTTCGATTTTATAAAAATACCAAACCATAATTTTTAGGTTAGGTTCAGTTCGAGCAATGAACCAGATCGAACCATACCACGCCCACCTCTAGCTTAAATAATATAGATAATTAATTAACACCTCTATCTCAAGATAGGCTTTAATTTAAATTCAAGCAATCATCCCAATATTTTTTGTTTTTTATTTGGCAAATATAACGTGAAAGTCTTATATATAGATTTAGATATAATAGATGCTTACGTTGTTACGTGTAGGATCCTTACATGAACTGAGCGTTTAAAAGTCCTTTTTTTTTTTTTTCCCCTATTGCTAAAATTGAAATCTCCATCATCTACCTTTTTAAGCCTAATGAAATAGAGTATTAACTGCTATGAAACGTACTATAACATTGTATTGGGAGGCCCTATTCCGGAAAAGCAACTTCCTCAAGTAAAAAAAAAAAAAAAAATGCTCCCGATGATCTCCACATTCCTTTTTAAGATGTGAATTAAAATACAAGTTTTGCATTATAATATTTGGCCACTCTTTTTTTTAAAATAAAAGTTAGATATAAATCTTGATTCATCTTAATATGAAATATTTTGAAAATAACGAGAATTATTCTGTGCTGAAATCTTAAACCATACAAAACTTTTGTATAGGATATGTCCAATTTTAGCTGATTTTATGACATTAGAAAGCCTGTTACACATATTTGATATTTATATTTGATAGTGAAACCTATTACTTTTGTCGTGACTATCCAAATTAGATAAAGTTTTCGTCTTTTCAATTCAAAAGGAATGTAACAGGGTATTATAATGTTCATTTGATATAAAAAATAAAATAATAATTATTAAAGTAAAAGGTAAAATATTTATAATGTTTCTATATTTATTACAGATAGAGGATAATTGTATAGAGTTATTTTTAAAACAGGAGTATTTATAACAAAGTTGAAAAATAGATTATTAAATCGCAATTCATAGAATGGAGATATGAATTACTATTCATTATTTTTAAATAATAGCAATTCATTATAAATTGTTATTCGAATACCTTAATATTAGCTTTACATCGAATAAGAAATAAATGAATAGTCATTTATATAAATGAATGGACTGTTAATATAGTTATAACTTGATTACTTATCTTGTGACTATCTAAATTAGATACAACTTTCATATAGTTATAACGTGTAAAGGGTATTGTGTGGCCTTAATAATAATAATAATAAAAAAAAAAACAATACTAATGTTACATTTGGTGTAATGAATGAAATGGAATGAATCATGATTATAGTTCAATTCCTATTTTCAAGTTTGGATACATTTTTAAAAGTAGGAATAGATAATTTCAACTATAAAGAAAATTTGATTTTGTCTTTTAGAAGGAAGAAATACGATTTTATTCCACCTTCCATTAATGATGATCACAACAATTATCTTTTTATCATCTAATATAATTATTATTCACATTTATTACTAATAATATTTTTATAAATACATCTTCATTTCATTTGGAAGGATCCAAATAAAGGAATGGATTTATCATTTGACAATAAATTCCATTCCTCCTATTCGAATGATTTCTTACTGCTTCTACGTGCCAAACTTGGCATAAATAATTTCAAAATAAGAGGATTATTATTGGAAAAGGAAAAGAAAATGATCAGAAGAGTAAATGTCTTTTACATTCTTTAATTTTGCATGACTACCATTCTCCTTAACTTTATGATTTATTTATTTTTTTACTTTCAAATTAGCTTTACATTGCATAAATATTTTCAAATTAAAATCAATCCTTAAAATTTATTAATCTAATCATTATTTGTAAATCCCTATATGTAATAAATGCGAATGTCAAATAAAAAAAAAAAGATAAGGGTAAATTACACGGATAACTCCTGCAAACATTTGAAATTTCACAACCCCCTAATGTTTGAAATGTCACACCCCAATAGTATCCTAGTAGTAATACATATAGTATGATACAGCCTAATAACCCAGACAATATCGCATACACATATTATTACTAGAACTACTTTAGAGAATGACATGAGTTCAATAAAACAGGATTTTTTTGGTTGCGTGATAAGAAATGATGAAAGCAAATAAAATCACAATACCATAAATAAGTCTTACTATCTGAATAATAACTATTACAAACCATGAAACTTTCTAAGTTCTCAGATAAAAATTGATGTACTAACACAAATTAATACATATAAATAATAAAACTATTCTCCCTGTTTCTAAAACTCTTCCAGCTTTAGAAATATACCAGCTCCAAGCTCGTAGAAGCTACCAACCAAGGTTTAAGATCATCCTATAAGGACTGTAGGAGTGTGAGAATAAACCACGTACTCAGTGAATAACCAGATCTTATCACATAACAAGCAAGTTATTATCAATCATATGTAATGCATCAATCAAACACATGAACAATTACAAGCTTGGACAATTTGGAATCCAAATAGGATGGAGATTTATGCCCTCTCATCGAGGTTGAAGGAAAACCAATCTGTGAATCACCTACCCAGGTGAAATTAAGTACATAGGAAAGCTACAATCCTCACAATTATTATCTCTTTATGTTAATGTTGTTTTAAACACTCATTTCCTTTTTTAAGCCTTAGAAACTCCACTAAGTGTTAAACATTTCACAGCGATACCATGGGCGGCGTTCTTCATCACCATTAGTTCCCATGGAACCGACAAAACAAAGGTAAATTTGAGTAGAACTACTAGCCTCTTGCCTAGAAAAACCAAGTATTACCAAATAACCGAAATTACTAGCACGTAGTAGGCTATCATATAATTATAATGCAGTATGTGCAATTTATGCATGCATTTCATTTATTTATGATTTCAATAATTTTTAGTTAGGTTATAAAGTGTTCAAACTTCATTCAGACACTCAACATGCTTTACATACAATAATTTCACAAGTAATCCATTATCACTTTTATTTGATATTATTTGTCAAACATATAACTCCAAACAGTAAGCAAAACCCTTAACCCATATACACACGAGTTCATCATTATTATTCTTGTTTTATTATGCAGATAAACTACAATCACAAACAATATAATACTCATATTGTTCAGCCATAGTAATCGACCGGGAAATCCTTAATAGTATCGAAATTATCTATCGAGATGAAAATATTCATCAATAATATTTATAAATAGAACATTAAATTCCTATGAGTGTCTAAGTGTCCTATGTCAGTATTTGATATAATTTCTATGCTTGTATCGATTTCTTAAGGTGTTGATCTTATAGAAAAGGATATCTAATGTTTAGTTCTATTAAGTTTCTTTTGATTGTATATTATTCTAGAGGATCTCATTTTATCATTTAAACCTTCATTCGTATCTAAGCTCATTCATAACTTATAGAGGTATTAATATATGTAATTTCTATCATTTGTTCATATATTTTTCTTGTAATGTAGAACTCCTAATCATCTTTAAGCTTGTTAATCAAGTTTTATGTTCATATAAGGTCTAAAGCACTAGACAGAGTTTTGAACTAGTTAGATGAAATTTGAGTCTTGTTTTGGTCACTTCATTCCTAAATCCGAATTTACTATTACTATATTTATAATATTTCTAAGTTGTTGTCTTTCTTAGCCACATATCTAAACATTACACATCCATCCACTTGAATTCATCAATGGATTAATAATTTCTTCTAACCACATACTTTTCTTCAATGCTAAACAATTCATCCTAATGTCTATACACAAATATAACAAGGATATGTTGATAGTTTAGAATTTACCTTGGCTTGGAATAGAAAATGATTTCCAACTCCCTTTCTAAGCAAGAATCAAACCTATATCAAGGTTAGATGATAAGTTTTTAGCTAAATTAGAATTTAACTACTTGACTATAATGAAAGTTTACTAATTCTAACAAAGATTTTTACCTTGTTGAGCTATGTTCCCACTTGGTCTATGGTAAACCAAGACTTTTTAACTTGGTTTTAGATGTTGTTGGAGAGGAGAATTGATGTTCTTAATTGTTTAGTGTATAGATGGCTATGGGAACAACTAGAGGTGTATGTCTTCTTAAGAGGTTTCCAAGCTAAGTAAAGGTGTTGCAAAGGATGGGAAAAGAAGAAAAAGAAAGGGCTGGACGCATTTCTTTTGTAGCTGTATTTTTACGGTGAATCTATGGGAGTTGTGAGCTAAACTTGTAGCTAACTTAAGCCTATATATATGTATTAAAGTTAAGCTAAAGTTAGGAGGCTAAAAAGAGTGTTTTGGGCTTAAGAAGAACTCAAATTTGAAGCTGGAAAATTTCATACGAATTTGGCAAATTTGGATCTAAAATTTTGACTTTGTTTTGATAGATTTGTGGCTAATTTTGAGGGGCATTAATTGTGTTTGTTTGGTATTTAATTAATTTCATTTATATGTGTAAATTTAGGGGCTTAACTTGTTTGAAAATCGGATAAAAAATCATATGGAATTTGGAGTTGAAAAGTTTGAATTTCTGAAACAGTTTTTCTTGGATTTCTGTACAAATTCCTACATCAGATTTTTAATTTATTATTGGTGTTTGAAGTGTCCATTTAAAGGCCTTCTATTGATGTTTAATTAGTAAAAAATATCAGCTTAAATGAGCCTAGGAATCTTACAAAAATCGGAGCTCAAATTGGGTATGTGTGCTGCTATATTTTGGTTAAATTCTCCCATACTGCAGCTTGTTGGATCTGATTTTGCAAGAACATTTGAGTTGTTTTGGTTGTTTATTTGAGCTAAAATTCTTGTTATTTATTGTTGATAACGTGTGGAGTGTTTTGGTTGGAGGTCATGTCATTTTCAAGTTGAACTTTAGAGTTCAAATTTGGATCAAAGTTGGATGTTTGTGTATGAACTCTGCAGCTGGAATTCCCATTTGTTGCTGTTGATCATGGGGTTTTGAGCTCTAATTTGTAGCTGTTTTTCTCTTTCATTTGCTCTGAATTCTTGTGCATTAATTGTGGATTATAGGTGAAGCTTTTGGATTGGTTGGGGTGTCTTTTTCAAGTTAAATTTGGGTGTTAAATTCGGAGCAAAGTTGGATGAAAATTGGACTTGCTGCAGCCAAGAACCCCTGCTGTGGCTGTTGTCCTCTGTTTCCCAACTTGCATTTGTTTATTTGCTCTGTTCCAACGTGTTGCTGCAACATGAAGATGGAATGGACTGCAGCTGAAGATTCCAGTTTGCTGCTATAGAACGTGCTCCATGTGTTGTGCGTGGAGAGAAGATTTGGTTCTATTTGTGAAATTCGGCAGCCCATAGTGAAGATTCTGTTCGTGATTTGCTTCAGCTTTCAGCTTTCAGCATTCGATTTTCATTTTTTTAATTGATTTGCTTATTATTTGATTAATAGTAATTAACTAAAATATTTTTAACTAATAATAAATTATAAGCGTACATCTACAACCGTTACATATGAGTTTTATCTAGATAAAATTATCCAAGTTACTACGAAAACTCTAGATTATTTATATATTTAATTTTTTTTGTTTAAAGTTTACACGATTAATTATTTTTAGTATTTTATCTTACACAATTAAATTTTTCAAATTTAATAAATTAAATTAGGAACCAAGTCCTAATAAATTCAAAATTTCCTAACAGGTATAACAGCGGGTTTGAAATTTTTTTTTTAGATTTAGATTAATAATTATAAACCAGTATTAGTATCCATTATGTATTTATAATCTTAGTAATTCCTCTTTGGATTATTGTTTTATAATGATAAGCTCTATTAATAAACTGTATATTATCGGTTTTGAAATTTAAAACTACTTCTAATTATATCTTGATTATCAATTTAAGATACGGAATCTCGTTTTTGGTATCTATTAAGGTCGAGGAAATTTTTATTTGGGTTTTTCAAACTAAGAATGAGTTTATTACAGCTCATAGATCTATTCTAAGATTTTTTATCGGGTTCTAAACTCACTATCTAGTTCATGTTTTCTATTTTATTATCTATACTATTGTGAAAAATCTCGAGGTTTATATCCTTCTCCAACCCCCCCCCCCCCCCCCCCCCCCTAAAAAAGATTTGTTGTCAAAGCTTGATACGTACCTGATGATTCAAACAAATTATGCTAATTTCCACAAACTTCATCTTCAAATTCCCAAGTCATCTCTTCCATTCGGGGGTCCCATAAAATCTTAACATATCTGATTTCCTTGTTTCTAAGAGTTTGTACTTTACTGTCCATTATTCGAACAGTGTTTTTTATGTCAAATTCTCTTTCAATGGATTGGTTCCAACTCAACCACTTTTTTGGATCAAATACATACTTTCTTAGAACCGATACATGAAACACATTATGTATACCAGATAGATTTGGAGTAAAGCCAATCGGTAGGCTAAATCTCCTACCCTATCCAGTTTCTTGAACCATTTTAGGTCCAACAGCCATTCTTTCCAAATTATCCCAAAATAATGGTGATCTACACTTCCGACCATAAAGTGCTTTCATATGGCGGCATTCCAATACTAGAATGATAACTGTTATTATACATGAATTACACCAAAGGTAAGTGTTGATCCCAATTTCCTTTAAATTCCAATACACAAGACCTTAGCAAGTCTTCCAAAGTCCATATAGTCCTCTCTGTTTATCCATCAGTTTAGGGATGATAAGTAGTACTAAATTTTAACTGCGTCCTTAACACTTTCTGCAACCCATTCCAGAATCTAGAAACAAAGCATGGATCTCTATCCGATACTATAACTGGCTGGTATTCCATTTATTCAAACAATCTCTTTAAGATATATCCGTGCTAGCTTTTCCAGTGGATATGTCATATTGATTGGTATAAAATGTGTTGATTTAGTGAGTCGGTCCACAAAAACCCATATAGCATCGTGTCTACTACTTGTTGATAAAGTCATATTTTACTCAAATTTCTATTAATCAAATCATGTTTATATGTTATAGATTTTATACAAATCAATTGAAAACGGTACTTAAATGTTCGTAAATTATTATTTCAGGTCATTGAGGATTTAGAATATAAATTCAAGCAAATTAGAGAAGATTTGCACAATTTTAGGCAAGATCAAAAGCAACACCGGCACTTTCGCAATTCAGCACCGCCAGCCTTGAAATGCAAAACAGGGGCCTTCATCATAAAAAAAAGCAACGCCACCAGCTTTCAATGTGAAATTCACCAGCGTCTGCAATTTTCAAATGTACACCAACATTTCTCCACTCTAAACCGCCGGTTTTGAGCCGGTGTTACGCGTGAATAGAATGAAAATTATTAGAGCCGGCCTTTACACACCGCCAGCTTTCACAAGAGAAAATCAAGCGATTTGTGACTTTTCATTGTATGCCGACAATTGGAATGGTTACGCCGCCAGTGTTTGAAGACGGCGTATATTTATTGTTGCTCTTGGAAATAAATTTTCACATTAAAGGCCGGTCAAATTTAATTATAGGCTGCCGGCCTTTAATGCCAGTGTAAATCCCTTGTAACCTTTTATATAAATTCATCATGTTGTCATTTGAAAAAAAAAAAAAAAAGAAACCTTAGGCACAATTTTCTTTGATATTTCTCCATATCTCCCTGATAGATTAGGATTTAGAACATTAAAGTAGTTAACTTTTTAATTTGATATCGGATTCCATACCGGATTCAAGTGGAAAACAACATTTGTGTTTGGATTTCAAGAACAAGGTCCCATTGACAAGGTTATTTTGTTCTTTTTCTTATATCCTCTTATTAGATGTTGTTTGATGCTTGATTTCTTGTGTTCTTAAATTGATTTTGAGTCTTTTATTTGGATTATATGATTGATGATTCCTGTTGTTGATTGATTACTTGTTCATATTCGGATTATCAATGTTATTTCAAAAATCATGCAATTTTTGCTTTAATATGGAATTCATGAATGATTAGGATTGTAATTGGGAAATTCTATTCTAATCAATTTTGTGATTATTTAATTATGATTGCATTTCACATAGGGATATGGGTTGTAATTCTATTAGGGTTTAGTGAATTAGAAAAGAATTATCAATTAACACTTTCTTAGGGATAGGGAACATTGATTGGTATTTTCGGGTAATGATTCACTTTAGGAAAAGGAATTGTTATCTTGTTCTTCATTCTTGAAAAACTGAAACCATTGATGATTTGGATTGACAAGTGCATTTTTGGTCAATAGCAGACATTCAATTTATTTCCAGATTTGATTAGCTCTAAACCTAATTTTATTTGAGGTGTGGAAATCCAAGATTTTTAGTAGTTTATTTATATTAAAAGAAAATCTGAAAAAAAAAAAAAAAGCGAAACAAAGGTTGATTTGCCTAGCTATGAATTTGGACTGATATTGTTGATAGCTAGTCCTCACTCCCTATGGATTGGACTCAGTATTCACCGAAATTTTATTACTGCACACGCACCCAATACACTTTCGATTAATAATTGTGCTTTAAAAGGAATTTCAAAAGAGACTAAAAAGAGTTTTAGAAAGCACATATAGAAAAAGCGTGAAACTGAACCCATCGATGATTTGGATTGACAAGTTCATTTTAAGTCAATAGCAGACATTCAATTTATTTCCAGATTTGATTGGCTCTAAACCTAATTTTATTTGAGGTGTGGAAATCCAAGATTTTTAGTAGTTTATTTATATTAAAAAAAAATCTGAAAAAAAAAAAAGAGAAACAGAGTTTGATTTGCCTAGCTATGAATTTGGACTGATATAGTTGATAGCTAGTCCTTACTCCCTGTGGATTCGACTCGGTATTCATTGAAATTTTATTACTGTACACGCACTCCATACACTGTCGGTTAATAATTGCGCTTTAAAAGGAATTTCAAAAGAGACTAAAAAGAGTTTCAAAAAGCACATATAGAAAAAGCATGATTGCTTGTCTTAGGTAGTGAACATACAAAGTCCATAGAGATCTAATCCCATTTCCATTTAGGAATTGGTAATGGCTTCAACAGTCCTCCTGGCTTTTGGTGTTCAGCTTTAACCCTTTGACATACTTCACATTTAGGCACAAATTCCGCTACATCCTTTTTCATCCCCTTCCACTAATATGCACTTTTCAACTCTTGATATGTCTTCGTTTCTCCAGGATGAACAGTATATCCGGAACTATGTGCCTCCTACATTAACTTCTACCTTAAATCCGATTTATGGGGTACACACAGTCTGTTGCCCATTCTAAGGATTCTTTCATCATCGACTCGGAAATCCTTATATTTATCTTGTGATATCTCTTGGATAATCCTTTGAAATTCCAGATCTTCTTTTTGGGCTTCTTTGATATATTGAAGTAAGGTAGGTTGCAAAATCAGATTTCCAAGTTCAGCTTCAAGACCTTGCATTGTGAATCCTAAACTCATTCTTTCAAACTCCTTAATGAGTTCTTTTTGCTTAGTCAGCATCGAGGCTACTTCTCCGTAGTTTTTCTGACTCAAAGCATCAGCGACAGTGTTCACTTTTCCTGGGTGATAATTAATATCCAAATCATAATCTTTTATTAGCCAATCATCGCCGTTGCCTCATGTTCAATTCTTTTTGTGTGAATATATACTTTAAACTCTTATGATCAGTATAAATTTCACACCTTTGTCCATATAAATAGTGTCTCCAAATTTTGAGTACAAAACAATAGCAGCTAATTCCAAATCATGAGTAAGGTAATTCATCTCATGGGGTTTCAATTGTCTGAAAGCATATGCTATTACTTTTCCATTCTGCATTAATACGCATTCTAAACCATTTTTGGATGCATCATTATATATAGTATATGGGTCTTGATCATTAGGTAAAACTAATATTGGTGCTGATACTAATCTCTTTTTCAATTCTTGGAAACTCTACTCTCGCTTTTTTCATTCCATTCAAATTTTTCAGTTTTCCTTGTCAATTGCGTTATTGGTCTCACAATTTTTGAGAAATCTTGTACAAATTTTCTATAGTATCCTGCTAAACCCAAGAAACTCCTTATTTTAGTAACTGTCTCAGGTCTTCTCCATTCCACGATGGCTTTGACCTTTGCAGGATCCACAGAAATTCCTTCTCCCGATACAATATGTCCAAGGAAAGATATGCTCTTCTTAAGCCAAAATTCATACTTTGACAATTTAGCATATAATTTGTTGTCCTTCAAAATCTACAATACACTCCTCAAATGCTCTTCATGTTGTTCCTCTGATGGTGAATATACCAATATATCATCTATGAACATAATTACACAAATATCCAACAATGGTCGAAAAATCCGATGCATCAAATCCATAAATACTACAGGTGCATTAGTTAGTCCAAATGATATAACAAAAAATTCATAATGGCCATACCGAGTTCGAAATGCAGTCTTAGGTATATCTTCTGCCTTGATTCGAATTTGATGATATCCTGATTTGAGATCAATATAGGAAAATACTTTTGCTCCATGTAGTTGATCAAACAAATCATCGATTCTCGATAATGGATACTTGTTCTTGATGTTACCCTGTTTAATTCCCTATAATCAATACAAAATCTCAATGAACCATCTTTCTTTTTAACAAACAATACCGGGGCTCCCCATGGAGATACACTGGGTCTAATGAATACTTTATCCATCAATTCCTATAATTGCACTTTTAATTCCTTCAATTCTACAGGTGCCATTCGATACGGAGCTTTTGATACTGTTATGTTCCAGGCATCAAATCAATGGAGAATTCCACTTCTCTTTGGAGGTAAACCAGGTAATTCCTCTGGAAATACATTTGGATATTCGCACACAGTTCTTATAGTATGAATATTAGGTTTCTCTAGTTCTTTATCAATAGCTCCTAATATAATTTCACCTACCTTCTCAATGTCATCATCATCAACTTCCATGGTTATTATTTTGGATTCACTATCTCGAAGTATTTCTCCTTAGTACTCCTTTCTTTCTCCTTGATAATTTAGAAAGGATACCGTCTTGAGGCGACAATTGATCTTAGCTTTTGCAGCAGTTAACCAGGTCATTTCTAAAATAACCTCACATTTATGCAGATCTACTACAATTAGATCAACAATTGATCCTTGATCCCAAATCTGTATCGAGCATTCTTTCACTATCTCTCGAGTCATAACCATGCCTCCTGTGGGTGTACTGATCCCTAACCCTTTATTCATAGCTTCACATGTTAGACCTAGTTGTCTAGCTAATTCAGTATCTATATAAAAATAAAATTTGCATGATCAATCGTAAGCATACAGATCTTATTTTAGGTTCTTAATTCTACCCAAATCTACCCCTACTAATCTTGAATAGGTTCTACATCTACTACTATGCATATTAATTATGATTTTGTTTAATTTCATCTTTTTCTTATACTTGCAACCACAGCTCTGATACCAACTAAATCTGTTACGCCCCAGTGGTACCTTAGTAGTAATACATATAGTATGATACAGCCTAATAACTTAAACAATAGCACATACACATATTATTACTAGAACTACTTTGGAGAATGACATCAGTTCAACAAAATAGGATCTTTTTGGTTGCATGATAAGAAATGATGAAAGCAAATAAAATCACAATACCATAAATAAGTCTTACTGTTTGAATAATAACTATTACAAACCATGAAACTTTCTAAGTTCTCAAATAAAAATTGATGTACTAACACAAATTAATACATATAAATAATAAAACTAATCTCCCCGTTTCCAAGAATCTTCCAACTTTAGAAACATACCGGCTCTAAGCTCCTAGAAGCCACCAACCAAGGTTTAAGTGTCATCTTGTAAGGACTATAGGAGTATGAGCATAAACCACAGACTCAGTGAATAACTAGATCTTATCACACAACAAGCAAGTTTATTCAATAATATGTATTGCAACAATCAAATACATGAACAATTACAAGCTTGGACAATGGAATCCAAATAGGATGGAGATTTATGCCCTCTCATCGGGGTTGAAGGAAAACCAATCTATGAATCACCTATCCAGGGGAAATTAAGTACACAAGAAAGCCACAATCCTCACAATTATTATCTCTTTATGTTAATGTTGTTTTAAACACTCCTTTCCTGTTTTAAGCCTTAGAAACTCCACTAAGTGTTAGACATTTCACAGTAATACTGTAAACCCCAAAAACTTCCATAATATGATACGACTCTAGATTATAAATTATGGACTGACTAGTAAACCTAGAAGTTAACAAAAACCCAAGATTAGATAGATAATTTAAATTTGGTCGGATTAGATCCATAAACGTAATAAAGAACTTCTTTAACCCCAACTAATACAAAAAACGAGATTTCGTATCTTGAATTGATAATTCAAGATATGATTAAAGGAAACTTCAAATCCCAAACCCGAATCCTTGTCAAACAAACAAATTAAATAGGAAAACCTAAGTATAGAAATTAAGTGACTATGTTTGTACCCAACAGAGACTTGAGATTAAAACAAGGAATAGTAATGAACCTATACTTGGATTTAAACCCTAAAATTCGAGATTCCTAATTAGTAATAAACTATATTGATAAAATTTCATAGTGGGTATCCAAATCTAATATATATAACTAATTTAGCTTATATATCAGTAGTAATATTGAGTAAACGACCCAATATGTTTATAGTTAGAAAATCGTGACCTTAAGATAAACCATTAGAATTATAAATACCCAATAAAAACATAAACTGATATATAACTCAAGATCTAGACTTCAAATAAAGATTTGAACCAAACTATATTCAAATTAGGGTTTTCTTAAGCCCTTAAAGCCTAAAACGAAAATTGACCCAATAAGCTTAGAAAACCTAAATCGCGGGAGATAAATCTTTCTTAAACAAATAATCGAGTAAAATTAAAACTTAAATTTGTACTGTTTGATAAACTAAACATCTGGTAGGATCCATTAAAAATATTTTTGTATATAAACTTACATATATTAGCTAAATTATACCCTATTAGTGTAGTAAATTACCCGAAAATTTAACTAAATATATATATTACTGTAGACACCCAATTTTTGCCCAATTAATTAAGGCTTAAATTTATAATAAAATTTGTATTATATTGAGCTCATAAAAAATGAGAGAATGAAAATAATAAAAAAAAGGAGTGAGAAATAAAAAAAAGAAGAGAAATAAAAAAAAAAGAAAGAAAATAAAAAATAGAAAGAAAAAATCATAAAATGAAGATAAATATATAGAAAATTATTTGAGCTCAATATAGTATATAGTTTTATTATAAATCATTTTTAAAGTTAATTAAACAAAATTTTCATTTTTGTTTAATTAAACTCATTTTTCCAAAAGCCTTAATTAAGTAATGAGTTGGCTAAATGATCGAGGCACATGCCAAATGGCCTGTTGATTAAATACATTGACCCAAACACACACCCAAGCTCAAGGACCCAGGTTTAAATCCTAGCAAAGGCAAATTTTTTCCTTTTTATCATCTTATTTTTTGCCTTCTCAAAGTGACTTTTTGCCTTACTTTGCATCAATTTTTAACTGACAAAACATCATTAATTGTTGAAATTGATGATGCCATTGCAAAGTAGACATGGAATATGAAAGATCAGTGCACAATTCATGAGTAAAAGCAACCCAAAATCACAAAATTCGTGCTAGAAAAATTGAAAAAAAATAAATTTATGAAGCTTCAATTGTCCATCAATGAGGATTTACAAGAATTGATGAAATTGGACGATTCATCTATCCACATTGGATGATCTGATGAAGAATATGAAAGATCAATCATCAATTCATCAGTTTAAAATGAATTAAACTCGAATTATGGATTAAATTCGTGCAAATGAAGAGGCAAAAATCGATTCGTTTCTGAAGCAATACGAAACGTAAAATTGAGCTTGCAATCTATAAATAGGGGTACTATGATCAAAAGGCACAACTCAATTGCAAGGAACACACACATAATAAGATAAATTCAAAATTTTCGAATTAAGGATTTAGAATTTGAAATTTTCAAATTCGAAGATCTTGGATCAATTTCGATCTAATTTGAGTGTTTGAGGAGCTTTAGGAACTAGTTTCTAGTGATCAAGTGTGCTTAGACTTGATCAATTTTTCGAATTGAGCTCTGCAAATTTTTTTTATATTTTTCCGATTGAGCCGCCGTGGAGCACCACCGGAGCCACCTCTTGCCGCCGCCGTTCTGGGTGCACGCCACCACCTCCAGGAGCTTCGTCGTCGCACCAGAAGTCGGCCGACAAACTCCCAGCCGCCGCCGACCACCAGAGCCGCCGAATCCCCCGAAAAGTCGCGACTTCGTCTTCTTCGCCCTATCGGGTCAGATCCTACCCTAAATCTGACCCGAAAATCCGAAGTCCAACCCACCCCCTGGTCAACGGTCACTCAGATCTGACAGCCCAGATTCGATCATCCAGATCAGACAGTCCAAATTTGATCAAGCAGATCAGACGGCCCATATTCGATCATCCAGATCAGACGGTCCAGATTTGATCAAGCAGATCAGCGGCTCAGATTCAATCATCCAGATCAGACGGTCTAGATTTGATCAAGCAGATCAGCGGCTCAGATTCAATCAAGCAGATCAAACGGCCCAGATTTGATCAAGCAAATCAACGCTCCAGATTGGAAATCAAGAGATCAGACGGTCCAGATCAAGCAAGCGCAACCGACGCTCCAGATCTGATCCGCTCCATCCAACGCCCAGTCGTCCATATTATTTTATTATTATTTTATTATAAATTAATTTAAAAAAAATACTAAAAAATAGTAAAAAATTCAGAAAAATTCATAAAAAATTCAGAAAAATCTAGAAAAATCAAAGTAATTATTTTTATATAAATTTATTTTTTTTGATATTTTTGAATATTTTTAATATGTATTTATACATAAATTGCTTCTGGAAATGTGTACTTAATGCATGAAAATAATTTTAAAGTATTGTAAAATATTTTGAATATGTTGAATTTATATGATGATTAAAAAAATAAATAAATAAATAATAATAATAATAATAATAATAATAATAATAATAATAATAAAAAAACAAATAAAAATGACAAAATTGGATTTTCCAAAACCAAAATTTAAAAAAAAAAAAATTTTTGGACTTAGAAAAATATATTTTCATATAATAAAAAATCAATTGATTAGATCATAGGATCATCAAAAATGGTTTTCATAAAAATTCAACATTTAATGAATTTAAAGTGAGAAGAGTTCAAAAATTAAAATTAATCAACAAACTAAGGTTCTTTTAAAAAAGAACTACGTTTTGTCTGATCTCGATTAGCGAGTACGTAGGCACCTACGGGGCGACATTAAAAAATAAAAAAATGTTTTGTTTTTTTTAATAATATTGTGAATAAGTATTTTGAAAATATAAGATGTTTTGTTGATATTCATATTCTAAAAAAATAGAAAAATGTGACTTGTAAATATTTTTATTTGAATTTTTGAGCATATAAAGGATAGATTATAAATTTAAAATTCCGAAAGTGGTAACTGATTTGGTTTTAATAGGTTAGCCCCCGAATCCATGATATCTGGTTTTTAAAAAAAGTTTGTTTTTTTAAATCAAATTTTTTCGCAGACTAGTAGCTAAGTTAGGATCAACCGACCCATTGATCTTAGCTTTTGTTTTTTTTCCCGATTTATATAGGGTGGCGACTCTAAACCATTTTCAAAAAATTTAAAATTTCTCTTAACCCCTAGTCGAGGATTCATGTTAAATGGTTTCGGGTTTAATGTGAATCGGGTTAGGAGAAATGAACCAGATAGTGGAAAAATCCAGGCTCGACAATTACAAATGCTTGCAGGAGACTTCCTTAATTTTTTTAAGGGCTTTGATCTTCTTAAACTTTGTGAGCCGAATTTCCTCAACAATTCAAACAAAAGTCAATCCAAATCTCATTCTAAACCAATATAAACATGCCAAATCATCCTTACATTTATGACAAAAAAACAAACAGAGGAAACAGCAACAATTATAGGCAATTCGAATCATTTACGAAGGAGAAAACACGTAGCCCACATTCATATTTTTTTCTCTCTATATATATATACCAAGAGCATTCAAAGGAAAAGCAAACAAACACCAACTTCTTCCAAACTTTCCAGAATCAAACCACTCCCTATTAGTAGCTAAATCAACCTGGAAATCGGATTTAAAATGCATCAACCAACCCAGTTCGAATTTAAGAAAAAAAACTGTGAAAAAAAGTTGAAAACGAGCTCAAGGTAAGTTGATGTAATTACGTGTGTTTTCTTTCGAATCTAAGGATTGGGATTGACTTCTGAACATCTTAGGAACCTAACTAAGTCCATCAGAAGCTTCGGATTTCAACGAGAAGCCACAACGAAGGTGATTTTCGAAAACCCTAACCGACTTTGATGATTCGAAAAATCTTGTAACATGTTGTTTTGCTGTTCTATGGAGATATTTAAGTAGTTTGATGTTTTAGGAGCTCATAGGATCTAGAAAACCGACTTTCTAACATCGGAATCGATCGAAAATCGATCGTGTTCGTCGGGGAAGACGATGAACAGTGCTTCCCCGATGAGCATGGGCAGGAACATAGGACGTGTTCCAGCCGTGTACCTCTCGGCAGAAATTCAAAAAAAAAAAAAGAAGTTATTTAAATTTAATTATAGAATAATTAATAATATAAATAATTTTAGAATTATTATTATTATTCCTTTATTTTATTATTTTCTGGAAAGGTTATAAGTGATATTAATATTTAGAAATATAATTTCAAAATTTTTAAATACTCAAATTTAAAAATAAAATATTTTTCTAGTATTATTAAATACATAATATTTAAATATTTAACCTATTAGCATTAATTAGAAAAGAATTTTAGAAATATAAATCACCCTTATTAATTAATTTAGATATAATAAGTTTTCTAATTATAATTGTTAATATTCTTAATATTATTAAGAGAATTTTTTAGAATTTTTGAAAATATCATTCCTGAAATAATATTATATATGAATTTAAGATTAAAGTTATTCTAGTATTATTATTTAATAAGAACTTGCAATTAGTATGAATTAAAGTATAAAACAATTAATACAAATAGTAATATTATGAAAAGTAATTATTTTACCTTATTTTATTTTATTGTCTTTGTCGGAATTATTATTATTATTATTGTTGTTGTTGTTGTTGTTATTGTTGTTGTTGTTGTTGTTGTTGTTTGTTGTTGTTGTTGTTGTTGTTGTTGTTGTTAATAATTACTAATATTTTTACTATTTATGGTAAGAAGAAAATTTTTGAAAATAATTGTAATTGAGTTAATAAATCCTTATATTAATAAATCTATTTTCATTAAGATTGTATTTAATTAGTTTATAGGAAAAATTTTACGAGCCTAGTGAATACTAAATATGTATTTTAAAAATAATAGTAAATGATTAGATAACAATGGAAATTTAAATAATCCAAATTTGTGAATATAGAGATATCTATATTTTACAAGAAAAATTTCTTAAGTAAATAAAAAGAAAACTAATAGTTCTTGAAAATGAAAATGAGTTAGCTAAATTATTAAACTTCCCAAATACCCAATCAATAAATTTAAGTATCAAACCAAAATCAAATTAAGTAACTTGAGATAAAGATGAATTAGTACTTAAGGTTATCCTCAAAGAATTAGTTAATAATAAAACAGAAGCCCATCAAACCATTAGGACACTTAAGTATTCATAGGAACTAGGTTATATAGTCTTGTATAATTAATAACTATATTACTCATCTCAATAGGTAACTTGGGTATTGGTGAGGACTTTCCTGATGATTACTACGACTAAATAGCATGGGCAGGTGAGTAACTCAGTCTTATTACTTTGGTTGTGCTTGTAAAATTAGTGAATCTTAAATAAAAGATAATAAGAATTTGATGTACTGTTTGGTTGTGGAAACTGTGTATGATATTGCATTGATTGCCAAGTCACTCTATTATAAGTGATAACAGAATAGTATAGATCTGTATTGCCTATATAACATGATGGAATATCTGTATTGCTTGATCACCTCCAAATTAATTAAAAATTACTGGTATCATAAAGGAAATTGTCATGCATTACATATTGTACATAAATAGCATTTGAGTAAGTGGTAGTCTACTACGTTTAGTTTTTCGGATATTTGGTAATGCTTGAATTATCTAGGCAAGAGAGCTATTAGTTAATTGCAAGAGTACCTTTGTTCTGTTAATACCATAGGAACTAAATGATAAACGAAGGACGCTACTTATAGTATTGCATGGAAATAACTAACACTTAGTGGAGTTTCTAAAGCTAAATCAGGAAATAAATAACAAAACATGATAAGCTTGAAGAGATAATTAATTAGAACATTATTGTTTCCTGAAGGCTTAGTTTTCCTAGGTAGGTGGACCATAGATTGTGATCCTTCTACCCTGATGAGAGAGCGTAAATCTTCATCCTGTTTGGATTCCGGGTTATCCAAGCTTGTAATGTACATATTTTGATTGGTGCATTTCATATGATTGATAAATAACTTGTATGTATTAGGTGGTATGTTAGTTATTCACTGAGCTTGTGTTTTAGCTCACACTCCAACAGTCCTTTCAGGTTTACTCTACGACCCTGGCTCATTACTAGCAGAAGCATGGTCCCGGTAAGAAATTAGAAGCCAGAAGCTTAAAGACTAATATAGGATTAGAATATATGTATCTCTATTAACCTTTTTGATACAGGTAATGTGCATTAGAATCATTAACTAAGGATTATAAGGATTTATAACGCATATGGTCTGTAATATCTTATTATGTGATAGTTGTTTACTAATTTATGTCTTATATATGTTTTTTTATCCTATCCAAGCAACTAAAAGATCTTGTTTAATGAAATCATGTCATTCTTCGAAGGTAAACTAGTAATGGAAGTCAAGAGTTTCTTGGTTACTATTATTAGGATACCCTCGGGGCGTGACAAATACCATGGCGGCGTCCTTCATTACCAGTTACTTCCCATGGAACCGATAAAATAAAGGTAAACTTGAGTAAAACTACTAGCCTCTTGCATAGAAAAACCAAGTATTACCAAAGAACCGAAATTCTAACACGTAGTAGGCTATCACATAATTATAATGCAGTATGTGCAATTTATGCAATGCATGTTTCATTTATTTATGATTCCAATAATTTTTAGTCAGGTTATAAGTGCTCAAACTTCATTCAGACACTCAACATGCTTCACATGCAGTAATTTCACAAGTAATCCATTATCAATTTTATTTAATGTTATTTGTCAAACATATAACTCCAAACAGCAAGCAAAACCCTTAACCCATACACACACGAGTTCATCATTATTATTCTTGTATTACTGTAATCCCCAAATTTTACGTAACCTGATTATAACAAATACTAAAAAAATGTAATATTTGATTATTTATAACATTTGAAACAAGTTATAAAAATCACTTCAAATTTTTCTCGATTTAAAAATATTAAAGTATGAATGAATTTGATTATAATTAGAAAGATTAGAATCTTTACCAATAAAAATTTCGAAATACAAACTGTAACTCCTATGATCTCAAATAATTTATAAAACAACAATAAACCAATCGTTAATATAAATGATTGAATTCTTTTCCTTAAGCTCAATATTTAGAAAATAAATCATATGCTTGTTAAATAATAAAATGATGGTGTTTAAACTATTTTTGATATGTAACACTATTAAGTAGCTCTAGATAAAAAAATGTTGCTATTAACAAATTAGTATAAATAGTTCATATATAGTAAAACATAACGTTTGGTAAAATGACCAATAGTCCAACAAGAAATCATAGCTAACCTTTATTATAAATCACAATAACAGACGATTAATTTTTGGAACTTACAAGTTATAAAAATATAGACTAAAGACAAATCACTAGAATTACAAAAAGATACAATAAGATCACAAATAGATTGATATCTAAGAATCTAGATCTTGAATAAATATTTAAATTACACTAATATTCTAATTAAAAGATTCAATTTAATTTTCAATAGTTTTCATAACTGGAAAATGAACAAATTGGCAAATGTGAAACTAATATCAAATACATGATTCAACAAATCTTAGAATAGATCTATGAATTATAATAAACTCATTTGTAGCTTGAAAAACCCGAATAAAAATTTCTATGACCTTAATAGATACCAAAAACGAGATTTCGTATCTTGAACTGATGATTCAAGATATAATTAGAAGTATCTCTAAGTTTCAAAACCAATAAGATATAGTTTATTAATAGAGTTTATTGGTATAAAACAATAATTCAAAGATGAATTACTAGGATTATAAATATATAATAGCTACTAATATCGAACAATAATTATTAATCTAGATCTAAAAAGAAAATTTCAAACCCACTGTTATACTTGTTAGGAAATTCTGGATTTATTAAGACTTGATTCATAATTTATTTATTTAATTTGAAAAATTTAATCACGTAAGTTGCAATACTAAAAAATAATTAATTGTGTAAACTCGAAATTAGAAACTTGTACGTATAAACAACTTAGAGTTTTGTAGTAACTTAGGAAAACTCTATTTCGATAAAACTTGTACAGAACAGTTATAAATATATGTTTATAAATTAATAGTGGTTAAATGATTTTAATTAGCTAATAATCTAATAAATAAATAAAAAGAAACCAAAAGTGTAGAATGAATTCATGCTGGAGACAAATCACAAACGAAGGAGAATGTCAAACGTGCAGCAGTAGAAATGTTGGATGAATGTCCACGCATCAGCCGACCATACTGCACAGTTGGAAACAGAGGAGATGCCATACATTGACACGCACGCAAGGCCTACTTCACTGAACGGGGGGGATGTCTTCATGTGCGGATGGAGAAAAGAAACAGAGCTTCTATAATTTTACACCACGCAACAAAAGATCCATAAATTTCAATTGGAACAGAGGAGGTGTCAGCCGCAATTCCTTTTCCACGCACTGTACAAGAAGCTAACCCAGCAACAACAATTTGAACTCCCAGCTGGAACAATAAGAAGACACGGACAACAATTGCAATCCATAATTGCAGAAATTCCACGCAAGAAGGACCAGTAAAATTGCAGCAAGGAGCAATTCATGTCCAAGAATTTCATGTGGAAACAGTACTACATCACGATGCAGTGGAAATATCAGCTGTGGTCCACACATTTTTTTCGACCAGCAAATCAACAAATCCCATGCTAGAACAGAGGAGTCTTGGTTGGAAACAAGAAGACAACGGTACAACTTGGAAAATTTCGGCTATAACTTATATTCCAATTTGATAATTTAAAGCTCTAAATGTCTAACTGAAAATGACATATAGACAACAAAACAAAACAAATTCAAATTCGATCCAAAATCTCAAAAATGTCGGCTGCAGAAATGGAGGAAGTGGCTGCTGATTCTTCATGTAATCTATGTCCCAAATTGCTCAAATTCAACACATAAATTCCAAAGGAAAGTAACGTATGATCCAATACAAAAACTCCACCCAAAATCACCATTAAATGTCAAGTATTTTAGCTCAAAAAGCAACAAAAACAACTCACAAATAGTCTTGAAATAACCAAACAAAACAACTGCAGCAAGAGGAATGCAACCAAGAAAACTACAGCAGGAATTTCAACTTTCAACTTTAGATTTGATCTGATTTTTAATCCGATTTTTTCGCAAGTTGAGCCCCTAATTTAAACACATAAATAACCTTAAATAACGAGCAAACAAACACAATTAATACCCCATGAAATTAGCCACAAATTTCATACAAATTCATCAAAAATTCATCCTCAAATTCGTATCAAATTTCCACCCGAGAACAACAGCTGGAATTTGTATTTTTCCAAGTCCAAAATACCCTCCCATGTACCTAAATCTTAGCCTAACATTTATATACATATATAGGCTTAAGTTGGCTACAAAACCAACTCAAAATCTCCCCAAACACAATCTAAAAATTTGCCCCAAAAAGCCATCACGAATTTCATATATTCCCCTTCTTGCTCACTTGTTCAAATTTGTTTCAACACTACAAAAATCAAGTGTATCTCTTGTTTATATCCTATAGCACTACCCAAAAATCAATACTCATCAACCACAATCAAAACCCCACTTTAGCTACTCCAAATAACAACAAGAAACCAACTCAAATAGCTCTTGATATGTCATGAATCCAACTTGGAACCTAAGGTCAACAAGGTAAGAAAATAGAACAAATATATATGCTAGTTAGCTGGATTAGTTTTTCCTTAGTGACTCATCTTCCTAACTTCCTCCTTAGATTATGATTTCCATCAAGAATGAGGAGCTAATTCTAGTATCCAACCAAGGTAAGAATTATATTAATTCAAGTGTTCATTTTGTTTTATTTCTAGAAATTGTCTTATAAATTTACCAAGAGGGACCTAACAATATATTTATGTTATTTAGACTATTTAGGATATACATACATCAACTTGAAGATTTTTAAGTATAGAAATTCAAATCCAATAAAGGAAAAAAACCAAAACCATACTTAAACTACAACAAAACTAAGTTGAAATTTAGATAACTTATGTGTATCCCTAGGAAGATTGAATAAACTGTATTGATGTAATTGGTATAAGCCAAAAATGACCCCACCAATGGAAAGAACACGAAAAATACTATGAAAAAGACTATTTATTCGTCAAAAACAGATTAGAAATGAGTTAGATATGATCAAAACAAGTTTTGACTATAATTGTTAGGATTCACTTAAAATCTATGCATGTGTTTCATAAATTTAAAAATTGTACAAGTCTCTTTTCTTGAAAATAATTCCACTACTAGAAAGTACTCTTCAAGTACTACCAAATCAACTATTTATACAACGAAATCAGATTTAAAAAGAAATAAGAAATCGTAAACTAGAAATTCACTCAGTTTCACTCTTAAACCAACATCAATGTTACTGTTATTGCTATAAGTATAATTATGATTATTGCTATTATTATGACTACTGAGTATAGTATTTAGTATTGTTGATATTTTCATCACGAGTCATGAATGATTATTAATACTATTATTTTCACGTTAACGCCACTATATCTATATTATCATCAATACTATTATTATTTTCACTAGTATTATTATTTACTAATAGTATGAAAATTGATGTTATTATTATACCTTTATTTATTACTAATATTGATATTAACATTTCAAAACTAATATCATTGATAATATTATATTATTAAACTTAGATTGTTTTGCAATAAAAATAAAATTGAAGTATAATAAAATTTGATATATCTAAACTCCATAAAAATACAATTTTGGTAAAATAACTTTTGAAAGGTGTAGATACTATAATATACCCTTAAATAAATAAAAATATCAATTTGAGAGACAGATAAGGTTAACGGGCAAAGAATTAATAAATAAAATTTTTCTACTAAATGCAATAAGACTTAAGGAAAAGACCAACCCCTTAAATAAAAATATAGATAGTAATTAAAATCAAGAAAAGCAAAATAAAAACGAATAACTGAAAAATGTTCTTTAATATAAAATTAAAACCTTAATAAAAACTATACCAAATACCAATACGGAATAGTTAAGCACCTATAAGGATTCAATTAAATTATTTAACGATGCGATAATTAAAGTAACGGGTTTTGTCTAATGTCCGGCGATTGGAATCAGCACCTTTAATTATAGGAAGACTTCTCTTGTATAAATAGTCCAATAATGAATCTCTGTTATTTTCCTTTCATAGGAAAATAGATCCATTTCCGGACTTCCGGTAGCTTATACAACAATTTAGCAAGGACCACAGGTGAGTTACTTGACTTTATCACATTGTTTGTGCTTATAGTATAGCTACATTGGAATAATATATATATATATATATTCAATTGATATGCATGCGGGATTGGGAATAATGCATGATGAGTGGTGTATGATTGAATGAAAAAGTACCATAATATAAGTGATAATACTATTGTATGATAAATGATGTATGAATCATGTTAATGATTCTCTGTAAATTGTATGATCGCCTTAAACTGGATTAACAACTACTGATACTATAAATGAAACGGACGTGCATTGTATGATTTACATAAACTGCATTTGGAGATGTGGCGCCTACTACATGTTAGTATTTTGGTTCTTTGATAATGCTTGGTTTTTCTAGGGAAGAATCTATTAGTTTCACGCAAGATTACCTTTGTTCCGTCGGTTCCATGGGAACTAACTGGTAATGAAGGACGCTGCCCACAGTATCACTATGAAATGACTAACACTCGGTAGAGTTTCTAAGGCTTAAAACAAGAATTGATTGCCTAAAGTATAAGAGATAACTACAATGAGGATCGTGGATTTCCTGTATACTTAGTTTCTCCTGGGTAGGTGGGCCATAGTACCGAGTTCTGTTAATCCCAATGAGAGGGCGTAAATCTCCATTCTGCCTTGGATTCTAGATCATCCAAGCTTGTAGTGTGCATATGATTGATTGTTGCATTACATATGATTGATAAATATACTTGGTTGCTATTGTTTGATGTGTGGCCTGGTTAGGTTATCTCACTGAGCCCGTGGTTCGCTCACCCCTCAACAGTTTTTGTGCAGGATTAATACTAGTTGGGATTGGGCTAGGAATGTGTGAAGAGAGCATCTCCAACGAACTCTATTGAAGATAGAGATATAAGATATGGAAACTTAGAATGTAATTTAGATAAATTTTGAATTTTATATGTTGTAGCTTGCAACCCACTTTCACTATTTGGTAGGGGATACCGATTCTCTGCGATCTTGATAGAAATTAGAAAATCGAATTTCATAGTTGAAATCCATTAATATAATATATCATTTATATGATAAATATTGTTAAATAAATAGAGTCTTGTACATTCTGACATACAAGGCGGCTCTCATGTTACGGGTGCACACGTGATATGATAGCTTTAGATTAATCTTACTAGGCTCCCATATTGGAGTCGTGAAAATTATAATGCAGCTAAACTACAATCTCAAAAAATGTAATAAGTCTGAGTTACTCACCTACTCATATTGATCAGTCATAGTAATCGATCGGAAATCTTCAACAGTATCGAAATTACCTATTGAGATGAAAATATTCATCAATAATATTTATAAATAGAATTTTAAATTCCTATGAGTGTCTAAGTGTCCTATGTCGGTATTTGATATAATTTCTATGCTTATATTGATTTCTTAAGGTATTGATTCTTATAGAAAAGGATATCTAATGTTTAGTTCTATTTAGTTTCTTTTGATTGTATATTATTTTAGAGGATCTCATTTTATCATTTAAACCTTCATTCATATCCTAAGCTCATTTATAACTTATAGAGGTGTTAATATATGTAATTTCTATTAATTTGTTCATAATATTTTTCTTGTAATGTAGAACTCCTAATCATGCTTTTAAAGCTTGTTTTATCAAGTTTTATGTTTATATAAGGTCTTAGAAGCATTAGACATGAGTTTAGACTAGTTTAGATGAAATTTGAGTCTTGTTTTGTCCACTTGATTCTTAAATCCGAATTTACTATTACTATATTTATAATATTTCTAAGTTGTTGTCTTTCTTAGCCAACAATATCTAAACATTTCTAACACATCAACAATCCATCCACTTGAATTCATCAATGGATTAACAATTTCTTCCAACCACATAACCTTTCTTCAATGCTAAACAATTCATCCTAATGTCTATACACAAATATAACAAGGATATGTTGATAGTTTAGAATTTACCCTGGCTTGGAATAGAAAATGATTTCCAACTCCCTTTCTAAGCAAGAATCAAACCTATATCAAAGGTTAGATGATAAGTTTTTAGCTAAATTAGAAGTTAACTACATTAACTATAATGAAAGTTTACTAATTCTAATAAAGATTTTTACCTTGTTGAGCTATGTTCCCACTTGGGTCTATGGTAAATCAAGACTTTTTAACTTGGTTTTAGATGTTGTTGGAGAGGAGGAATTGATGTTCTTAATGTGTTTAGTGTATAGATGGGCTATGGGAAACAACTAGAGGTTTATGTTTTGTCTTAAGAGGTTTCCAAGCTAAGTAAAGGTGTTGCAAAGGAGGGGAAAAGAAGAAAAAGAAAGGGCTGGATGCACTTCTTTTGTAGCTGTATTTTTAGGGTGATTTTGTGGGAGTTATGAGCTAAACTTATAGCTAACTTAAGCCTATATGTATTAAGTTTTTTTAAGCTAAAGTTAGGAGGCTAAAAAGAGTGTTTTGGGCTTAAGAAGAACTTAAATTTGTAGTTGGAAAATTTCATACCAATTTAGCAAATTTGGATCACAAAATTTCACTTTGTTTTGATAGATTTGTGGCTAATTTTGAGGGGCATTAATTGTGTTTGTTTGGTAGTTAATTAATGTCATTTATATGTGTAAATTTAGGGGGCTCAACTTGTTTGAAAATCGGATAAAAAATCGGATGGAATTTGAAGTTGAAAAGTTTGAATTTCTGAAACACTTTTTCTTGGATTTTTGGATAGATTTCTCAGATTTTTAATTTATTGTTGGTGTTTGAAGTGTCCATTTAAAGGCCTTCTATTGGTGTTTAATTAATCAAAAATATCAGCTCAAATGAGCCTAGGATGTCACGCCCCGGAGGGTACCCTAAACGTGGCAGTCCGCCGCATATAATATTAAAGCTAATGAATGACAACCTTAGTCAAGCAGGAGCTTCGATATCACATGCAATGCGTGCTTCCAAGATATTAGGAGACTCACAGGGATATTACATTTAAGTAGATAATAAAAGCAAGCAAGATAAATACATATAAGATTTCCATAATAATATCCTTACATCCTCTTAGGGGTATTCCTTTGCTTTAAAAGTCTTTCCAAAATAACAATTATACATAAGCCTACTATAGAGATTTTCCTAGAAGTCTATGTTCAAAACTTAAATACATAAATCTTCTCTCAAAAACTCCTAGTAGCTTATACTCGTACCTGGCCTACGGGCTCTTTCGGGCTAACCAAAGGTAACGTATCGTGTAACAAAAACTATAAGGGTATAAAAAACTAGCTTAGTAAGATAATTCCATCTATAAGAATTTCCATAATTCATATAAGTATTTTAAATCAAACATATGAGAATGAACAAACAAAATACACATGATTAACCAGAAATCAAGTGTAGCATGGATTTTTCGCCCTCCATGTCGACGGTTGAGAGATTATAGGCCCATACAACCATCAATGTTTGCAGATTTACCGACTCCTGCTTGCCCTGTAGACTTCCGACTTCTACTAGCCTATGTAGACTTTTCGGCTCCTACCAGCCACCACACTTTTCCTCGTTTCCCCACACGAAGAATATGGTGAAACAAATGTGACTTAAAGTATGATATGCATGAATTGATTTCAACATAAATTTAACCAAGTAATGTTTGATCAACACAATTCCCATCATATCCATACAAGAATCACATTTATATATCAAACAATCTTTCGATATTCTTAACTCATATTCACTCAATCATAATTCCAAGTCACACAACAATTATTCATTTTATCTTTTGCTTAATTGCTAGTGCTACTACTTATAAGCACAAAACAAGGAAATGTAACTTAAGTCAAGAATCAACTCACTCTATGTCGGTAGATCCTAATCGAAGTAATCCTCCGAAAAAGTGATCTCGGGTCCTTTTCCACCTAAACAAGATAAATACCCAAAATGAGTCTTTCATGAAGTTTCTATTCTTAAAGATCTTAAACTTTTCTTAAAATCGCGGTAAAATCGTATAAGAGGAAATTTCAACTTAAAATGGCCATAACTTTGCTCATTTTAACTCGAAATTTCGAATCTAATATACCGTTTTCTACCTATTCGAAAAGATCTATCCATTTCTAAACTTATTTTCTTCAAACTAAGTCTTTTGGGTTCCAAAAAAGTGGCAGACAGATTCACCACGAATTTTTGTAAACTTGTTTTCCTTCTTTTATCCAAAGCTCATTTGGAGAGATAGGTAATATAATAGCTTGTAAAACCTTTGGAAAGTATATTCATATTTTATTGACTCATAACAAATGTATGAAGGAAATGAAGTTGTCTTAATTTGATAAGTGAAGTCTTTAAAGATTTTGAAACTTGAGAACTTTTGAAATATTCATTTTGCTTTGAGAATACCTTAAGTTATTTATAATGAGTATTCATTTTCTTTTCCTAATTTTTTTTTTATTTTCGTAATCTCCTTAATTTATTAAGGAATGATTTTTATTTCCTAAGCTTAGCTTTCAACACTTTTTGAAAGTATTAACACTCCTATATTTAGAGAAATGATTTCTTGAGATCATTTTGTTTTAATGAAAATAATTTCTATCATTTGAAGAAAAAGATGAAGTTGTTGTAAAATTCTTGTTTACTTCAAAAAGTCCTTTTTATGTATGTTTATAAAATCTCTTATGAACTCCTCTAAGTTTATATAAGATGACTTCTTAGTTTTTGGAAAAACATTAACTTCCTACTTTTATTTCTAGAGAAGAATCTTTATTTTAAGAAAACATTTCCTTCATTTATTTTGTTAAGACAAAACCATTATGTTCATGCGTGAATATGAATCATAAAGTTATGAAAACATAAAAAACATAATAACTTGAAAGAATAAGCAAATAAGAAAATAAATCAAGTATTGGAACCTTAGCTTGTTCAAGGTATCCCGAGACTAAGAAATGACTAGTCCCAAAAGAAAGAGAATGTTTTGACTTGATGAGGACAAGTCTAAGACTAGAAAGACTAGTCTTAAAAATAACATGAATTAAATAAATTGCAAGGAAAATAAATAAATTGCAAAACAATAAGCTTATATATCTCTAAATAATATATAGTTATATAGATATACTAGATAGTTATAAACATAAAAACAACATAAGAAAAGTAAATTCTGAACAAAATAAAGTATGAACCATTGTTGCTTCCTAACCTTCATGTGTAGAAAACACACTAAGTTCATACTAAGTAGATGAACATAAAAAAAACTTGAAGAAAGATTACCTAGAGGATCTAAACTAGAGAGAACTTCTTCGAAGAGAATTCTTGAAGAATTTTTAGAGAGTAACTTTAGTATAGAAGAAGTGTGAAAGAAGTGGAAGTATGAAGGGTATTATAGGAAAATGTGGGAGATAATTTGTGTTATTAAATAAATGAAAATTAAAACAATTTGGAGCAAAAAGAGGGGACCGGCGCATTTTTGAGGGAAAAGAGAGAGAAAAATTAATTTTTTTTTTATCTTTTGATTAATTAAAAGTAAGAAATGAAAGATGTGAAGTTGTATTGGAAATGAAAACGTGCAAGAAATAGGTGTATGGGTTGTAAGAGTAGATTGTAAGAAAAAGTAGAGATAGATAAATAGTGTAGAATAGTAGCAAATAGTGTAATGTGAAGTAGACATGACAATTAAATACCAGTAGTAAGAAAATACGCGTATAAATGCGATATCTGATATTTTTAGCTACCGAAAAATTATGAAATTGATATTTTTGAAAATCTTATATACTTACAAGTCTAACGGTATATTCGAAATATTTTTATCATTCCGAGCTCCGTGACACATTTTTCAAGAACTGTGTTCGATCGGGTTCAAAACGAGTTTCGGTTTTATTAAACTAATCTTTTTAAGCTTCCTTGGATAATTACGAACTATTCTACACACTAAACTCTTTCTCACTCTCTTAGGGTTTCTTAAATGGGAATGCCGGACTTAAGCAGTTACGGTGAACTAGGGTTTTGTTTGACTTTAGAAATCCGGTTGACTTCCAATTAGGGTTTAAGCTTTAATTTGAATCCAAAACTTCGGGGATTTACATAGGAATCCTACAAAAATCGGAGCTCAAATTGGGTATGTGTTTGCTGTATTTTGGTTTAATTCTCCCCTGCTGCAGCTTGTTGGATCCTATTTGCAAGAACATTTGGAGTTGTTTTGGTTGTTTATTTAAGCTGAAATTCTTGTCATTTATTATTGATCACGTGTGGAGTGTTTTGGTTGGAGTTCATGTCATTTTCAAGATGAACTTTAGAGTTCAAATTTGGATCAAAGTTGGATGTTTGTGTATGAACTCTACAGCTGGAATTTCCATTTGTTGCTGCTAATCATGGGGTTTTGAGCTCTAATTTGCAACTGTTTTTCTCTTTCATTTGGTCTGTAATTCTTGTGCATTAATTGTGGATTATAAGTGGAGCTTTCGGATTGGTTGGGGTGTCTTTTTCAAGTTGAATTTGGGTGTTAAATTTGGAGCAAAGTTGGATGAAAATTAGACTTGCTGCAGCCAAGAACCCTTATTGTGGTTGCTGTCCTCTATTTCCTAACTTGCATTTGTTTATTTGCTCTGTTCCAATGTAGATGCTGCAAAGTGAAGATGGAGTGGACTACAGCTGAAGATTCCAGTTTGTTGCTACAGAACGTGCTCCATGTGTTGTGCTAGAGAGAAGATTTGGTTCTGTTCGTGAAATTTGGCAGCCGATAGTGAGGATTCTGTCTGTGATTTGCTTCAGCTTTCAGCATTCATTTTCATTTTTTTAATTGATTTTCTTATTATTTGATCAATGGTAATTAACTAAAATATTTTTAACTAATAATAAATTATAAACGTATATCTATAACCGTTACGTATGAGTTTTATCTAGATAAAATTATCCAAGTTACTACGAAAACTTTAGATTATTTATATATTCAATTTTTTTAAAGTTTACACGATTAATTATTTTTAGTATTTTAACTTACACAATTAAATTTTTCAAATTTAATAAATTAAATTATGAACCAAGTCCTAATAAATTCAGAATTTCCTAACAGGTATAATAGCGGGTTTGGAATTTTTATTTTAGATCTAGATTAATAATTATTGACCAGTATTAATAGCTATTATGTATTTATAATCTTAGCAATTCCTCTTTAGATTATTGTTTTATACCGATAAGCTCTATTAATAAACTGTATCTTATCGGTTTTGAAATTTAGAGCTACTTCTAATTAAATCTTGAATTATCAGTTGAAGATACGAAATCTTATTTTTGGTATCTATTTAAGGTCGAGGAAATTTTTATTCGGGTTTTTCAAACTAGGAATGAGTTTATTACAACTCATAGATTTATTCTAAGATTTTTATCGTATTCTAAATTCACTATCTAGTTCACGTTTTCTATTTTATTATCATATACTATTGTGGAAAATCTCAGGGTTTACTTGAAAAGTTAGCACTTATACCCTAAAAGAAATTTTGGACCCACTTCTTTAATGAGTTAGTTAATGTCATGTACAATAAAATATAAAAAATAAATGTTATGCCTTTTTTTGTCATCAATAAATGCTATGTCATATATTTAATTAATTTAAACAAATATGTAAAACATAATTTCCATAAATGATCTATGTTGATTCAAATAATAATAATAATAATAATAATAATGATAATAATAATATGTGTACAATAAAATAAAAAATGACATGTCATATTTTAATATTACTATGGAAAAATAAATAAAAAAATTAGCATTACAAATATGCAAAACATTTTAAAAAAATAACCTAATATTATTTAGGCAAAATACAAAACACGGTGAATAATTTGGATTAACCAACATATTCAACACAAGCAGAGGTACTAAAGTGAGTAACATAGTGGATGGACTATGAGGAAGTGAATGACCAAACAAAGATTTAAAAAGGCCAATAGAGTTCCAACTAGTTAGACAATCCCATGGTTTGGTCCAGCATGCATCACAAGCCACCACAGGAAATATAGTGGCAAATATAGAATACGACGTAATTTGCCCTCTTACCTTCAACATGTTTTAAATGCATCCTTTAAAAAAAATAAAAATGAAAATTAGTGAGGGTGGAATGCTCATAGGTCATAAAAGGAAAAAAGATGATGCAAAAAGTGAAATCTTAGTCAAGGGGAAAAGCTTAATATGGTGAAGCTAAGAGGCAAGTGGAAAACATAATGGTTGATGATCCCTTCTTTTAATTCTAAGTAAATTCATAATTATGCATTCAACTTTTATTGGTGGTGGTTTTATCTTGCTATTATTGAAAGTGTCCTAAGGTTAACTATAGAAATTGGAGAATTAATAGCTTTATGTAGTTATATGATAGTTATGGACAATTTAGTTGTGAATGTTTGTTACAATTTGAGATCGTTGTAATCCCCCAAATTTTACGTAACATGATTTAACAAATACTAAAAATGTAATATTTGATTATTTAGAATAATTGGAACAAGTAGTAAAAATCACTCCAAATTTTTCTCGATTTAAAAATGTTGAAGTGTAAATGAATTTGATTATAATTAGTAAGATTAAAATTGTTACCAATAAAAAAAAAATTGAAATATAAAACTGTAACTTCTATGATCTCAAATAATTTATAAAAGGACGACAAAGAAATCGTTAATATAAATTACTGAATCCTTTTTTTCCTTCAAATCCAAACTTAGAAAATAAATCCTACGCTTGTTAAATAATGAAACAATAGTGTTTCAACTATTTTTAATACGATGACAATATCAAGTAGCCTAGATAAAATATGTTGTTATTAACAAATTAATAGGAATAGTTCCTATACAGTAAAACATAACGTTTGATAAAATGATCAATAGTCCAATAAACAAATCATAGTTAACCTTAATTTTAAATCAAAATAACAGATGATTAATTTTAAGAACCTGCAAGATATAAAAATATAGACTAACAATAAATTACTAAGAATTACGTAAGACACGATAAGATCACAAATAGATTGATATCTAAGATTCTAGATCTTAAATAAATATTTAAATTACACTGATATTCCAATCAAAAGATTTAGAGATTTTAGAAATTAAAATCCTGAGTTGCTAATGTAATTTTCATAATCGGAAAATGAACAAATTGGCAAATGTAAAACTAATATCAAATATATAATTCAACAAAAATCTTAGAATAGATCTATGAATTATAATAAACTCATTCCTTGTTTGAAAAACCCGAATAAAAATTTCTTTAACTATAATAGATGCCAAAAACAAGATTTCGTATCTTGAGCTAAATTCAAGATATAATTAAAAGTAGCTCTAAATTACAAAAACGATGATACAGTTTAATAATAAAACTTATCGGTATAGAACAATAATCCAAAGATGGATTACTAAAATTATAAATACATAATAGATACTAATACTGATCAATAATATTAATCCATATCTAAAAATAAAATTTCAAAGCCGCTGCTATATTTTTACGAAATTCTAAATTCATTAAAGACTTAGTTCTTAAATTGGCTTATTAAATTTGGAAAAAAAAATTAATTGTTAAGTTAAAACATTAAAAGTAATTAATCATGTAAACCAAAAATTTGCTATACAAAACAATATAGAATTTATTTTGGAACTTATATAATTTTATTCCGGTAAGACTCTTATCTAACATTATAAGTATATGGCATAAATTATTTTGGTTAATAATAATAATAATAATAATAATAATAATAATAAAATAATAAT